>JAESUZ010004685.1:600000-1063261 GCA_017311185.1 Proteles cristata cristata
ATAGAATAAAATAAAATAAAGTAAAATGGAATGGAATGGAATGGAATGGAATAGAATAAAATGGAATGGAATAAAATAAAATAATATAATAAAATGGAATAAAATAAAATAAACTGGAATGGAAGAAAATAAATAAAACAAAAATAATGGAATAAAATATAAGTTAAATTAAAATAAAATAATAAAATAAAATAAGTGGGGGTGGAGTGCCTCCGTGCCGGCTGCCGCCTCAGGACGTCATGAGTCTCCATCCCAGGGAACTATGTCAGCAAAGACTAGAACGTCATCCGGCAAAAATTCTGTAGAAGCAACTTCTGCCTTCTGTAGAAGAGAATTGCTTCCTACCTCCATGTTCACTCCCAACTTTCTGCTGCATGGCACTGCATGACTCTCTGAGAATTAATGTAATATCACATCATGAAAATGTTAATTTGTACCTTTGTGCCTGCCCCACAATTGAATTTTCAGAAAACTGATTACATTTCTTTCTATGGATTCAGGAAACCATTAGTTCCCCCTGATCTAATTTATTGAACATAGTTTGGGCCCTACAGCTTTCCATCAGTCATCCCTAAACACACTTAGTACAAATGAATAAGATGGTTAACGTTAATGAACATCACTTCCTAGAGGAAGAACGATGCTGGTGCCGTAGGTGTGGTAGTAAAACAGCGTCACTACTGCCGGGGAAAATCAGAGCTCATTGGGAGTGTTTTACTTGCTGTGAATATAAATATTGGTGTTAAGATAAATTTTGGCGTTGATACGAATGTTGGTATAAATATTTTTCTTAGTGCTGATTCCTTAGTTCCTTCTTTTATTTTTTATTTTTATTTATTTTTAATTTAATTTATTTCTTTTTTTTAATGTTTTATTTATTTCTGAGAGACAGAGAGAGAGAGACAGAGAGAGAGAGAGAGAGCGCATGAGCAGGGGAGGGTCAGAGAGAGAGAGGGAGGGAGATACGGAATCTGAAACAGGCTCCAGGCTCTGAACTAGCTGTCAGCACAGAGCCCGATGTGGGACTCGAACCCGCGAACTGTGAGATCATGACCTGAGCTAAAGTTGGACGCTCAACCAACTGAGCCACCCAGGCACCCCTGTTTAATTTATATCTGAGAGAGAGAGAGAGAGACAGCATGAGCAGGGGAGGGTCAGAGAGAGAGGGAGATATAGAACCTGAAGCAGGCTCCAGGCTCTGAGCTGTTAGCACAGAGCCCGACGTGGGCCTCAAACCCGCAAACTAGGAGATCATGACCTGAGCCGAAGTCAGACACTTAACCGACTGAGCCACCCAGGCGCCCCTCTTTCTAACTTTTAAACTTAAAAGAATCTTTGGAGCTAAATAAGCTGAAAATATCTCTTAAAACTAAGAAACACATTTAGATTCTGGTGCACAGCAAATTCCCTGCGAAGAAAAGTTCCAAATTTGTGATGCTATTTGCATTTCCATAAACACAGAGCATCTTTGTCTGAGGTTATTATGTGACAAATAACAGTGTTAGAAGCGGGGTGTTTTAAGACTCTAATTATGCATATGCTCCCCTTGTTGTTGGTGTGTTTACAAAGTGAAGTGACACAGAATTTGTACTTTTGGTTCAAGAGTTTTGTTCTTAAAAGTGACATTTTCATGATTTTTCACTAACGTTGGTCTCATTTAATGTAATTAAAGTATTCAAAAAAGTTTTTAAAATGCAAAGATGCCATTGCTCCCCAGGGACAGTTTGTGAGGGAAGGCCCTGCAGACAGCCACGCCTGTGAGGGGCAGGGAAGGAGCCGGGAGCAGGAAAGGAGAAAGTGAGCTGCGGTGCAGGCCTGACAAAGACCTCAGCCACCGCCCAGCCCAGCGAGCTCTGCGACCCACAAGGTCCTTCAGACTTGTCCTGAGCCAGGCTCGGGGAGCAGCCTGAGACCCTACAGTGATCAGAGACAGCAGACGCAGGCTCCAGGTCCTCATGCTTCCGTAAGACTACCAGGTCCCAGGCACGTCAAGGAAGCAGCAGAGAGTTCCAGAACCCAAAAGGCCACATAGTCACGGACCATCGATGAATTAGGAGTAACCGGTGTGGATGGACATCCTTCAGCCCCACGAAGAATCGGGAAGCCCACGCATGCATTCAGGGCTCACCGTAATCATGTTCCCATCCCTCTGGCTTGGGCAGTTAAAATTACTTCAATTTAAATAAAAGTAAATCTTCAGGAGTTCAGGTGTCTGAACCACATCTCAAATGTTCAGGAAAGCCATGCTGGACAGCACAGGACACTTCCATCGTTGTGAAAAATTCTAGCAGACTGTATGCTCTACACAACCGCGCAGCCACGCCTCCCAGAGACTCCGTCTCCCTCAGACGCTGCAGGAGGAAGGTGCCAGTTCTCATCACCCTAACATCTACCACCTCTCTCTGCCCCCCTTAACTGGAGGTGTCTGTTTAGCCCCTGAGCAGAATTCTCTCTTTTCCTTCATGTTTGACATTAATATGGCTTAACAAGCCAGAACTGAACTCAAGAGTCACTAAAAAGTGATTCCATCTCATTAAGGATAGGCCAGGAAGGAGGGGGAAATATTTGAATTGATCCCACTAGTTCAGTTAAAGAAAAGGATGAAAACCACTCAGGTTTTCATATTAAGAGAGTGTTCCCATTCATACCTTACCAACACTAACATCTGAAAAGATGGCATCAATCATTAGCCAGCAAGAAATGAATGGAAAACAAAATAGTCACATTAGTATATTTTAAAACATAGCAAATAAAACATTTTCGAATTAACCTCCTCCAAAAATCAAAAAACAAAACAAAACAAACAAAAAAAACCCAGCCCTGTGTTTAATGATTATAGAATCTGCTTCATTTGGGCAAACCTTCCTATGAGTCACCTCCTTTAATTATTCAGTGAACATTGCTCGGGTAGCTGGAGTTGCTGATTCCCCCACAGCATTCTTCTGCAAGTTTTTGTTCTGCCGACTACCCCTCATTCATCTGTGGTCCTTGATTATGTGGCCTTTTCAGTTCTGGAACTCTCTCTTTCAAGATGTTTCTGAACGAGCTCTTTCAGACTTGAAATTGAGTGTCCTTAGTACACGCAGTGTCCATTCCTCCCAGAGTCTCAGCAAAAGTCTGGCCATTGCACACACCACGGGTGGTATTTTTCCTGGTCAGGTGTCCAGCACACATGTTGAAAGTGTGTCATTTCAGCAGATCCTTCCTTCCCGCGTTGCACATGGACCCTCCCGTGAGGTCTATGGGAAGGGAACGACAAGCCTCCTCTGTGCCTGTTCCTCTGTGTAAGGGAGCTGAACTAAATCACACACACAAACACAGATTGAACTGTTGTCAAATACGATAGATAAATATACTCTGCACCATCTAAAACACTGGTTCTTGGGCCGCCACAGTGCCTCAGTCAATTGAGCATTTGACTTCAGCTCAGGATTCACGAGATGGACCCTCACATCGGGCTCGGCACTGACAGCGTGGAGCCTGCTTGGGATTCTCTCTCTCCCTCTCTCTACCCCACCCCCCCAAAAAATAAATAGACTTTAAAAAAAAAAAAGAAGTGGAAGAATTACAGAAGTTTTCATACCCAAAGGGGCCTTTGAGCTCATATCTAATCCCTTCATTTTATGAAGGAAAGACCAGGGGTCCAGTGTGCCAGGAAGGGGGAGACTTGAGCCTGCAGCTTGGCCTGCTTTCCACTCCAGGTGGGTGGGCTGGGGGGGCTGTTCATAGGCGGCGTCTCAACCACATCTAAATCCCCACCACCCCAAGCAGCATCTGGCAGGTTGCTGGCTCTCAGAAAAAATGTGTTACATGAATTAATTCACCACATCCCCCCACTGCTTGGCCTTTGGCACATGAAGGATAGCTGTGGCTTTGCAAAACAGATGTAGTGTGTGATGTCACTTTCTCGTACCATGTGCAGGGCTTACAGCTACACTCCTTCATGGCCTATGTGGAAAGACTTTAAATGTTGTATATTTTTGACGCTATGTCAGAGAAGAACGTACCGCTTAGTGCATGTTATATTTCTATTTTAGGTAGACGAAGTCATCGCAGGCTGGCAACAAACCTCAGGGTCTGGGACGAGTCCCTCGGACAGCAGCAGAGAGCGCACAAACCAAAGGTACCACCTCCCCAGCCAGCGGAAGCTTCATTACAGTTCTCTTCATTGTCATTTGGTGGCTAGAATGCACCCTCCCCGAAAGACACAATTAGTTAACATTTACAGATGATTCATGCTGTGAATGTTAATGTCTATTCCTAAAACTTAGACTCTTGATTTATAGGCTCCTGGTCCCTAAAAAACAAATCTTGGGCATGCAGGCCCCAATTTCTTGTGACAATCATCATGAGGATGATGAGATCAACGCCAGTGACTGCTAACATCTACTGAGCACTTACTTCGTATCAGGCTCTCTCGTGTGTCCTTCACCCATATTAACACCCTTAATCCTCACCATTTTTATCTTTGGTTTACAGCTGGGCAAAATGAAGGAGGAAAGTTTAGAAAGTCTGAAGGTCTAGGTGCACCTGGCTGGCTCAGTCAGTTAAGCATCCGACTTCCGCTCTGGTCATGATCTCGTGATTCATGGGTTCGAGCCCCACATCAGGCTCTGTGCTGACAGCTCAGAGCCTGGAGCCTGGTTGGGATTCTCTCTCTCTCTCTCTCTCTCTCTCTCTGTCCCTCCCCCTCTCATGCTCTCTCCCTCTCTCAAAAATAAGTAAACAGTAAAACAAAATTGGAATGTCTGAAGGTCAAGTAGCCTTGACATGTTGGGACAGCCCTGCTGAGCCTCGGTCGTAATGCTGCTCACGCTGCCCCTTTATGGCCCATATGTCACTTCATAGACTGTAAAGCTCTCAAGGTTTCCAGGGCCAGGAGTCCCCACCATGGGCCCTCCTGTCCACGCTCTGCTCCCAGATCATCTGCGAGCCTCCACGGCAGCTTCTTCCACACCAGGACCCTCCCCGCTCTGCATGCCCCCCCAGTGACAGGAAGCCTGTCCTCTGTTCCTAGCTGGAGACCCTCACTGGGTCTCCTGAATGCCCTCAGAACGAAGCCCGGCCCCCGTGACCAGTAGCATCGCCTTAAAGCATTTGGGCCAAAGCTCTCCTTACTTCAGTTCTTCCTTCGAATGCACACCCCGGGCCTTTCGACTCTCCTTCCACTCCTCATGACTTCCAGACTCTTCCCATCCAGATGGCAAAATCTATTTTGAACCAAGGCAAGCGATCTTTGTGATACAAATGTATATGCTGAAATTGTCATTACAAAAATACCTGAGCAAGAGCTATATTTATGTCTTGCATCATGGAAGCAGTCAGGCATTCATACATTCCAACTCAACTGTGGAAGTGGTGTGGACTTTGGAACGGGAGCTTTGCTCGAACAACAGGTATGGGGTTTGAATTCCTTCGGAAAGCTGGGGTGCTGGTTTGAACCTTGGAGACCAACTCTACTATTTCCCAGATCAGTGTCATTTATGGAGACTCCAGGGTATTATGCTGTTATGAATATTCCTGGTCATAATTAGCCCCCAGGAGCAGCAACACATGGAAGGAATGTGAATCCAGTTTGCGAGAAATCACAGGGATGGGCAGCCAGTATGGAAGCTAGTGTTCAGACCCCAGGTAAAATCACCATGACCGTGATTACATTTGACAACTAGAGATGTGTCAGCACAATTCTTTATAGTAGTACTTCTGGCAGTCTGTTTGCAAAGCGTCTCTTGTTCATTCTTTTTTTTTTTTAATTTTTTAATGTTTTTATTTTTGAGAGGAAGAGGGACAGAGAACGAGTTGGGGAGGGTCAGGGAGAGAGGAAGACACAGAATCCAAAGCAGGCTCCAGGCTCTGAGCTGTCAACACAGAGCCCGACACGGGGCTCGAGCTCACAAACCATGAGATCATAACGTGAGTCAAAGTCGGATGCTTAACTGGCTGAGCCACCCAGGCGCCCCTCTTGTTCATTCTTATTACTGAGAAGTAATCACCTTGCAGGAGCACTTAAGGTGTCTGTGTGAAGGTTGTTCAAGGTGATCCTTAGTCATTGACAAACTTGACCATCCACACCACCTCAGGCTCTGGCTGGGGGATCCCATTAACTAAGAAGGCTGCACATGGGAGTGAGGTCAGGCAGGCTCTCAGTGTGAGGGACAGGAAGATGGTAGACGCAGTGGGAGGGCCATCTATCCTTTCGTGGCCAGAGCAGCCCTTTTCTCGTGCTATGGAGGCAGAGTGACTGGGAAGATCTGTAGAGTGAGGTTCGTTCCCCTGGAGCTGGAGGAAATCATGTTTGGTGGGGAAGGTCACCGATTCTGTGAACTCTTGTGGTCCCATGACACTGTATGATCAAGGAGGGACATATACCTCACTCAGGCTGGGTTTACTGAGTGATGAGTACTTACTCTCTGCTACATGATACTCTCCATCACCTACCTTTCATCTTCAAAATAACTACAAGAGAAATTCTGGTATTCCTAATGCACTGAGGCTCAAAGAAATTAATTTGCCCAAGGTCACAAAGTAGAGCCAGAATTATAAATTTCGGTCCATTCTTTGGCTTGCCTTCCTACTCTCTTCATGATGTCTTTTTTTTTTTTAAATAGACTTTCTTCTTTAGAGCAGTTTTAGGGTCACAGAAAAACTGAATGAAAAGCACAGAAATCTTCCAAACGTCCGCTGCCCCACTCATGCACAGTCTCCCCCATTATCCACACCCCCCACGAAGGTGGCACATTTATTACAACTGGTAAACCTACATTGACATACATCGTTATCACCCAAAGTTCATAGTTGACGTTAGGGTTCAAAGTCGGTGTTGTGCATTCTGTGGATTTGGACAAATGCATAAAGACATGTGTCCACTGTCATAGTGTCCTACAGAGTAGTTTCAGTGTCCTCAAAATACGTGGGCTTCACCCATTAATCCCTCTCCCCCCACCCCCACCCCTGGCAAGTACCGATCTTTCTACTGTCACTGTCGTTTCGCCTTTTCCAAAATGCCATGGGTCTGGGACCATACAGCCTGTAGCCTTTCCAGACTGGCTTCTTTCACGTAATAATACACGTGGAAGGTTCCTCCATGTCTTTTGTGACTTGAGGGCGCATTTCTTTTTAGTGCCGAATAACACTGTGTTATATTATCCGGCCAGGCCACAGTCTCTATCTCCCACCTCCTGAAGGACATCTCAGCTGCTTCCAGTTTGTGGCAATTATGAATCAAGCTGCTATAAACACTGTGTGGGGGGTTCTGGGTGGACATACGTTCCCAGCAACCTTGGGTAGATACCAAGGAGGGCAGTTGCCAGACTGCATGGTTAAGGGTATGTTTTGTTATGGAAGAAACTGCCAGCCGTCCTCCAAAGTGGTGGCTCCGCTTTATGTCCCCACCAGTGATGGAGGAGGGTTCCTGATGCTCCCCGTGCTCACCACCGTTTGGTGGGACCCATGTCCTGGACTTTGGCTGTTCGAATACGCAGGCTATTGTATCTCATTGTCTTATTTGCATCTCCCTGACAACAAATGGTCCGGTGCATCTTTTCATTTGTGAATTTGCCGTCTGCACACCTTTCCCGGTGAGGTGTCTGTGAAGACCATTGGCCCATCTTTGAATCACACTGTTTTTTCAAGGTTGCATTCGAAGAGGGTTTTTTGGTATATTTTGGATAACAGTTGTTCATCAGATGGTTTCTGGGTTTTTGGTTTTTTTTTTTTTTGCAAATGTTTTCTCCCAGTCTGTGGCTTGTCTTGTCATTCTCCCAAAATTGTCTTTCACGGAGCAGAAGTTTGTAATTTTAACGAAATCCGGCTTGCCAGTTACTTCTCTCGTGGCTCGTGCCGTGGCTGCTCTATGTAAGATGGCATCACCCATCCCCAGGGTTCAGTTGGCTCTTTTCCTGTGTTCACTTCTAGGAGTTTTGCACTTTCGCCTTTTGTGTTCGGGTCAGTATTCCATTTTGAGTTACTGCTTGTGAAGGCTGCAAGGTTTATGTCTAAACTCATTTTAAATATCCACATACTGTATTGATGTTCTTAGGTGTGTGATTTGATGTTATCATAACTGTGTTTTTGTTGCTAGGATATAGATTTGCAATAGATTTTTTTTCTGTACATAGAACATCGGGGCACCTGGGTGGCTCAGTTGTTTAAGCGTCCGACTTCAGCTCAGGTCATGATCTCACAGTTCGTGGGTTCGAGCCCCACGTCGGGCTCTGTGCTGACAGCTCAGAGCCTGGAGCCTGTTTCAGATTCTGTGTCTGCCTCTCTCTCTTCCCTCCCCCACTCATGCTCTGTCTCTCTCTGTCTCAAAAATAAAAAAACTATTAAAAAAATTTTTAAATACATAGAACATCAAATTCACCATCTCGAGTATTAGAAAGTGTACAACTCAGTGGCACTGAGTATGTTCACAGGATTTGTGTCACCACCACTATGAAAGTCACTTCTGTATTTGATTTTGTACCCAGCAGACTTGCCGATCTCTCTTATTATTTTATTCATTTGTTAGCTGTTTTGGATTTTTGTTCTCCCTACAGAGAGTGAGGAATTTCCTTCTTCCTAATGCTGTACGTTTTGTTTCTTTTTCCTGCCTTCGTGCAGAGGGAAAGGCACCGGGAAGGTGCGGAAGGGAAGTGACGGCAGCTGTATCTGTCTTCTCGCCGATCCCAGAGGAGAAGTTCAACATTAACCCATCAAGTCTGAAACATTTTCTTCATTTCATATCCATGCTTTCGTATTCAAACCTGAGGTTTCTCATTTCTCTCCAGTTCTTTTGGCTTCTGCTGGTTCTCACGCAAAGGGCCCTTTTTCCTTGAGGGCTGGTTCATTTTTACTACGAGCTGCTCCGATGCCTTAGAGGATAGTTTGGGGGCTTCTCAGAGGGTGAAAAGTCCTCCGCTGGGGGGCGCTGGCCTGGGCCCTGGGGCAGCTGGTACCTGAGGACACTGCCAGTTTGGAACCGCTTCACTCTGAATTCAAGATCGCTGGTTGTTATGTTGTTGCTGTTGTTTAATTTGGAATCTGTTTTATTTATTTTTTTTCATAGTTTATTATCAAGCTGGATTCCGTATAACACCCAGTGCCCATCTCCACAAGTGCCCTCCTCTGTGCCCATCACCTCCTTCCCCTCCCCCGACATCCATCAGTCCTCAGTTTGTTCTTAGCATTCCAGAGTCTCTCATGGTTTGCCTCCCTCCCTCTCCCCTACTATTTACCCCTTTCTTCTCCCCCACGATCCTCTGTTAAGTTCCTCCTAATCCTCCTATACGTGCAAACATATGGTATTTGTCCTTCTCTGCCTGACTTATTTCGCTAAGCATAACACCCTCAAGATCCATCCATGTTGCTACACATGGCCAGATGTCATTCTTTCTCATTGCCATGGAGTATTCCACGGTATAGATAAACCGCATCTTCTTGATCCATTCGTCCGTTGATGGACACTTAGGCTTTTTCCATGATTTGGCTATTGTTGAGAGTGCTGCTATGTTCATAGCAAGATCGCGGCTTTTTAACCATGGCCACTGTAAACCCACGGCAGCCCCGGGCTTTGGTGACAGCTCAGCCCTTCTCTGTCCTACATCCCTCCCAGGCCCCAGGGAGGCAGGCACAGTGCGCTAACTGTTCATTCACTCTTCATTCTGGGAGAGCTCCCGGGCATGCTCAGGACGTTGACCTCCGTTCCCAGACTCCACAAGGCCAGCCACACCGGAGCACCACTTTAGGGGCTCAGCAAATGCCCTCAGGCCAAAGGTGACTGCAGGGACCCACTTCCTCTCTGGTTCCTCCTCTTGCTGAATCCTGTCCTCATGGTTCCTTAGTATCTTATCACATCTTTCCAGATCTCCATAGGGTTTTCAGTGGGGGTGGGAATCCTAGCCCACCGTATTACCAGAAGAAAGTTCTTTCCTTGTTCTTTAGTAGAAGAACTCAATCTTTGATGCATTATGCCTGAATTTAGACATTTTTTTGTTTTGCTGTCTTCCCCAGTGATGAAAATATACATCTTGACCACCAGTCCTTCTGACTGGACTGGAGACGTCCTGGCTCTGATAGGCAGGTGGTGGGTAAAACTGGCAGTGGCACCTGCCGTCGGTCACATCAGGTGCCTGACATTAAGGGAGGAAACGGCAGGGGAGAAAAGGCCCTCTCGTCTTTATGTTGGGATTCGTGTGATCGTCAGGGGCTCCCAACCTTATAGGCTCACTGTTTATTACCCGGGGACTCATGACTAATTCAAGTCCTGCATGCACATTATTCCTCACAACATCTGAAGGGGGGGAGCTGCGGAGAACTGCATCTGGCTGAGCTCACTCTTTATTACGAAGATCCAGAAGTTACGGCCTGGGAGATCTATGCCTGGGAGGGAGATGGGCTGTTTTCCTCAAAGTCAACATAATTATAATAGATGAATTTGGATATTTACTTCATTAAGCCGTAGATATGATAGCCTTTTAAACAAGAGCACAGTAATTAAAAGGTAGAGCCATGTTTAATAATGACTGTAATGTCGGTCTTTGAAAAAGTATACTTTCTTACAGAGTTTATGGTGTACTATCTGGGTCTTCAGAAAATGTATACTTTATGCTCTTTGTATACATTACACTTTCCTTTGGTGGGTCCCTGTGTATTGGTCAGAATTCTGAGAAGAATTAGAAACCTCTTCAAGGGTTAAGCAGCTGATAGAAATGAGGAGGGATGGGCCGTAAGAACAGAGGATTCATACTTTCCAGAGAAAGTTGAGCCCCTTCCTCCCAGTACCTTGTGTCTGCTGCCTAAATGTGGTTCGAGGACATTAGTGTGGGGCTCCCAGACGAGACCGACTGTGATTTTCTTTAGGTCAGAGATAATGCCTTAATTTCATGATTGCACCACAGTATAGTATTTTTTTTCATTATTTAACAAGTATTCGCAAATGCTATATGCCAAAGATAGAAGATGAAGAAAACAATATAATTGCTTCAAGAATGCCGGTCTAATAGGGAGAACAGATCAGTAATGAGACGATTACACGATAACGTGATAAGTGTTCTATTCGAGCTCTCTGCGGTGCTGTTATATGTCACCAGGAAACGTCCTATTTGCACAGACCGTGCGATTTCTGGTGTCTAAAATCTAGGAGGCACTTCATGTATTCTGTTGAATGACCAGCTAGGTGACCAGGCCAGTGATTCCAAAATAATTTGACTGATTATCAGAATCACTGGGGGCGGGAGGGAGAACTGGGCCCCATCCCTAGGCCTACAGATCAAAACTGACAGGGAGGCAGCCCAGTGACCTGTATTATCTAGAATTTTCTAACGACGGCAACTTGGGAATCTTTCTTGCTCTGTTTCCACGTAGCTATTGCCGAAAAATCTGGGTGTCCACAGCGGGGGTGGGAACTTGTGGGGAAAACTGGTGGGCTGAGATGTCTAGGCACCTGAACTTCTATAAACGCAGCCGCAAAAGCACATAGGCTGGATTGTCTGAATCACTAAGAGGCTCATTAGCCACATTCAGGAGTAAGACCTGCCTACAGTGGTTTTCCCATTGACCCTGGCAGTGGGATTTGCCTACTGTGGCCTTTAACGATTCTCAGGTGCAGGGCACCTGGCTGGCTCGGTCGGTAGAGCACACAACGTTTGATCTCAGGTTGTGAGTTTGAGCCCCACTTTGGGTGAAGAGATTGCTTAAAAATCTCACCAAAATAAATAAATAAATAAATAAATAAATATTCTCAGGTGACCAGAATCTCCCAGCCGACCTCCCTCCCAACTTCCTGTGGATCAGCCCTTTACTTCTCCACGGTCAGACTCTTGCTTCTACAAGGTTCTGAGCTACTTGAAACCCAGGACAGCATCTTACTATTTTCTTCATGCTCTAAGGATATCACTCGCCAATGTTTGCTGGATTAACAAACTCAATTGAGTTGAGTCTATTTGAAATTAAATTTAAAATGACATCTCTCAATTTCCTCTTCCTTTTTTTTTTTTTTTTTTTCTGTTATAGAAGCAAGCGAATTGAGAAATTAGAAGTAGATCCTGGCAAGCATTCCTTCCCGGACGTGGCTCACATAGTTCAGGAGAAAACACCCACGCCCCAAAGAGTTCGATCTGAACCCAAGATTATACCAAGTGGAGAAGATCCAGACTTTGAAGATAACCCTGAAGTGCCTCCGTTGATCTGAAACATCACGTTGCGTTGACAGACCCACAAGATCCCGTTTCCCTCGGTGCAGAGTGTGTGGTGTGCCATGTTTGGGGTAAACACAGAGTTATCTGTCAGCTTTACGCCAGTGTTCTACTTTACACAGTAATATTCTTACACCAGTTTAAAGTTCAAATGTATACCTTACAGGGCTGCAACTCATTTGTCTATAATAAAATGTTGGCTCGTGCAAACGTGCGGTAAATCACAGAACTATTACATTAAGACGCTGATTTTTAATCACAGAGCTGCCGGCTAATGCAGAGAGATGAAGCCGGAGATAAAAGCACTGATTATTAAATTGGTACTTCAGCAAATTGGTCAAGCTCAGAAGTTAAAACTGTAATTTCAGATCAAATCGGAATGCTCTAATGGGATTTTCGCAGTGTTTCAGTTTTCTTCTCGTGGTTCCTGGTAGAGATGTCTGGGGACGATGGGGAGGAGAGGCGGCAGGAGTGGGAAGGGAAAGCCCTTCAGGCCGTAGGTACAGGATCGACATCTGGAAAACGAGAAGGAAGCAGGTGGAAGTACAATGGGCTAAATGGAGCCTGGGGAGACAGCGCAGCTCAGAGACTGTCCACAGAAGACAAGCCCATTGGGTCAAGATGGCGGAGCCCAGCTACCCTCCGCCACACCCAGTCCTTGGCTGGGAGCTACCTGCCCAGAGATGGCGGCCGCAGGAGGAGACTTGGGGTGCTCTGGACACCTTGCGTGGGTTCTCTCTTGGGGAGAGCTGAGCACTCTGTCGGTCACAAGAAGATTATAGCAACTCCGCCAGCCTTGAGGAGGCTGCCATGAGGGCTCATGGGAAAGAGGAAGGTGCTGGAGGAAAGGAGACCCTCCTCACCTAGGGGAAAAAAGTTTAGCAAAGCTGTTGCCCGAGGTGGCATGGAAACAAATTTGAAGTGTACCCAATGCCTTAATAGGTTTAGGGAAAGAGATGTCCAAGTATCCACTAGTGCCTATAGCTGCAAGTCAAAGGACACAATAATTCATCCATGTTCAAGCAGCATTTAGAGACAATATAAAGGAACTAAATGGGCTAGGTTCACAAATAAAAACTTTTTCCTCCCAGTCTCCCCCAGCGGAAATACAAACAACCTCCCCCTGACTGTGGACCATGTTGCTGTTTGGGGTCTTTGAGGAATTATCATCAGCTCAGAGTCAGGGTCCCATAATTCCGGAAAACTCTGTTTCTCAATGCACAGTCATCTGGGGTAAGTGCAAGGCCCCTTTGCAGAAGGCCAGGTGGGAGACTTATGGTATAAAATTTGGGCAGTGTGCCCAGGATCACCAATGAGATCCAACCATGAGGCAGTGAGCCTGTGGAGGAGTGTCCTGAAAATGGAGAACGGCAAGTGCAAAGGCCCTGAGATGGCACTTGGGTTCAGGAACAGCCCGCAAGCCCGTGTGACTGGAGCAGGCTGAACACGGCAGAGTCTCAGAGAAGGGGTGAGAGAGCTAATGGAGCACCGGCCCCAGCGATGCTTGGTCTTGAAAGACAAGGCTACAGCTGAGAAATTTGCATTGCTCACCAAAGAGTGTCTTCGGATTTCAGAGTGTTGTGTTTTGGGGTTTTTTGCCAAATGCTTTCCTACACTCATTTCTTTTTCAATCTTCAGAGAAATCCTCTCAGCTGAGCATTTGCTCATCCTTCATTCAGTAGGAATGTGCCTACCGTGGACCCAGTGCCTGGAGGATAATGGTGAACAGAAGGAAACAGGTCTTGGGTTTCACTGAGCTTATTTTTCTTGTGATGCAGACAAATGTGAATCAATTACGCGAGCAGACAAAGCTAACTCTTCCGAACTTGGCCTTTTAGGACCGAGGCCACTAACCACCATGCAGCTGCCCTAACATGGCTCAGCAGGATGTTAGCATGGGATTGCCTCTAAGCCCCTCCGGACTGCGTTTCCCAGACGAAACCCTTTTTCCTCCCCAAGTGAACGAGACTATTCCAAGTCACTATTTTCTAAGAAAATAGACACACACCGACTTTGTGAATCTTAAAACTGCTCACCCCCTTGGGAAATATGAGAAGAGGTGTGAAGGCAGAGGGGCTTCATGGCGGATGACGTCTGTGGGGCCCATGAGCTATAGGACCCTGGGGCAGGGCCCATGCCATGTCCTCACCTGGCTCCTGCTTCCGAAGGACTTTGGGGGTGGACACGGATAAGCGCGTGTCTTTGGGGAGAGCCGTTGCCTTTCCGTGAGCTCCACTTCGGACTCGGGGTTCCTCCTCCGTCGCCCAAGCTTAGTGAGACGGCCTTCAACGGGTTGCACCGGGGAGCTCTGAAGACTGACTCCTGAAGTTGGGGACACACAGGCCTGAGAGATCTGAAACTCACGATGGGCCGGAGTCTCGTCCCACCGGGGAATCACCCCTGGGAGCAGAGGAAAGCTGAGCCAGAGAAGCGGGGGGCAGGGCCCTCTCCCCAGGCCGGCCGGAGGCAGCACACTCGAGCCCTTGCTAAGGACCAGGTGTGGGTTGTCGCGAGCGCTGCCCCGATGGGTGGGGGGCTCAGGGAGGAGGCTGGAGGCATGAAGCTGCATGTGGGTCTGAGGAAGGCAGCTTGGAGGACTGGCCAGGACCCGGGACGTAGGGGAGGGGCAAACAGGGAGCCTCTGTCGTGTCCATGAAAAGGCCTCAAGAGGGAGAAACGTCCTCGCGCCACCCGTCCCCTGGGCTGGCAGAGCAGGAAGTCTGGCCAAGCCGTGTGAGGACCATCTTCCCTGCACCAGTGCAGCTCCTGGGAGCTCCAGGCTTTGCACGTGAATGGGTGAAGAGAGGGAATGGCCACCAGGCCCCAGAGAGAGAGCTGAGGACAGTAGATGACTGCCAGGAACGGGGACCTTCTTCCAGGGATGCAGCCCAAGGGACCGGCTGACCTTACTTTCCTCCTTCCCTCCAGTCTCTTGCTAGAGTGTCCCACCGGCCAAACACAGCCAGAGGCCCAGAGCAAGGGAGCCTGTCAGCGCGGCCCTCAGAGGGTCCCCTTCCCAGGGTCCACCGTGTGGTAAAGGGGGACAGTGAACTTAGCTGACAGCTCCCCTCACCTCTCTGCCCTCACCCACCCATCCTCCGGGACCCAGGGATGGAGCCGGAGATCCAGGGGAGTTAATGCCAGGTAGGTGACTATCCCAGGGGACAGTCTCCCTACTGAGTAGAGACTGAGCACCAAAGGGTCATCTGTTCCCCCGGAGCAGGAGGAAACATCCTAGGGCCTGCCTAGGTGCTCACCCCGGCGGAGGAGGCCGCCCCCAGGAGGAAAGGGGGAGGCAGAGTGGGAGGCATCAATGCGTTGTTTTGATCGCTGCTGCAAGGTGAGCGTTCAGCGCTCAGGTCCTGCGAGTAATGGCCCGCGGTCCCGGGATCTGGTGCTGCAGGGGCTCCCTGTGCCCATTTCTTTTTTTTTCTTTTTTAATGTTTCTTTATTTTTGAAAGAGCGACAGAGACAGAGTGTGAGCAGGGGAGGGGCAGAGAGAGAGGGAGACATAGAATCGGAAGCAGGCTCCAGGCTCGGAGCTGTCAGCACGGAGCCCGACGCGGGGCTTGAACTCACGAACTGTGAGATCCTGACCTGAGCCAAAGTTGGACGCTTAACTGATGAGCCACCCAGGGGTCCCTGCCTGTGCCCATTTCTTCCCTCGGGAAGGCTGTGCACCCAGTCAGCTCCTGCAGGGGCAGGAGAGGAGAGAGAAAACCCCGCCCCACCCCACCCAGGGCAATGCCAGCTTCTGTCCCGAGGCCCAGATGCTCTCCAGTCCACGAGCTCCTCCTCCTGCTTCTGCTCTTAGGTGTCACTGAGCAGCGAGAACTCTCCCTTCTCCAGCATCGTGTCCCACTGTCCCCTGCACGGCTGCCCCCCCTCTGCCTCCCGCTCCCCACAGCAGGTCCCCTCACACGCGAGTGGCCTGTGGATGGCAGGAGGTCGCGCTGACCATGGCCGTCACGGGGGAGGGGGGCGGGGTGCTGAGTGCTCCCGCCGCAGGGTCTGGGTGGCAGCGACCCCCTTCCCCGGGCTCGGGGCGGCTGCCCTCCGCCCGACAGCCGGGGCTGCGCCACGTGCATGTGTCTGTCACCATTTTGCAGTCTGTCACAACTTGCCTGACACATTTGGATGGAAAGTGCTCGCCCGTCTCCAGTTGACGCCTGTCAGGCCAACGTGTCTGGCACTCCTGGAGCAGACCTTCGCCAAACGTAGCTGTTCTTTTCCAAGTTCACTCCCTAACTTTAACTCCTCTCATTTGGTCTGGCGTTTTCCTTGTGACAGAGATCAGCATCCGTTGACCCTTCAGTTGGTGAGCGCTTACTAAGCACCTACTAGGTGCAAGGAGCCTTACCAGGTGCAGGGAGGGTTCTCCTCTGAGAGCCCCCCCTTCCTGTTCTCCGTCCAGTCATCACATGTGGCTGCTACCCCGGGGGATGCCTTGGGCTCCATCCTCTTCTCCGTGGGTCCGCCCCCGCCCCCCCCGGAACACTTGGGGCCAGTCCCGTGGCTTCCCTGCCTGCTTCAGGCTGATGCCCCTGGAATCCCCCTTCCAGCCCCTGACGCTTTCCTAAAGTCCACCTGACTCCTCCAGGTCCAGTGCTCACTCGTCCACCATCACCCGGTCGTCATCGCCTCGTACCTTTTCCTGCCACGTCCCCTGTCCTGCCTCCCACCCTCTGACTCTTCTACGTACTTGCTTCGAATTCACCCAGCCTGGAAAACACCCCCACTGTGTCCCCTGTTCATTACGCAAGTGGTAACTAACTCCCATCAACTCTTCTCAAAAGGAGCCCCTCCTGTCTTCTCCAAGCCCATCTGCACAGCTCACATTCAGTCTCCCGCCATCTGCTTGTCAATGTCACCCCCACCTCACCCCTCCTCGACTTAAATACCTGCTTTGACGGTTGCCTGGAGGACAAGATCTGGGCCCCCGTCCCGCCATGTGGCCATGTCTCCCACCACCTCCCCGCCAGGCTCCAACCTCCCCGCTACGCCAAGGTCATCACCATTCCAGGGCTTATGTGTGCGCTGGCCGCTGTCACTGAGCCTGGTGATGGGCTGAATCTGAGGGCACAGGTGAGCCCTCTCAGGGTGGCACGCAAGTCGGGTGATGTTGCCAAGGTCCAGGGACAACGTAGAGGCCCCAGGAAGACAGGACCCAACACATAGGTGCCCGTTCCTTGACCCGAGAATCAATTGTTGAGATAATTATAAACAAACTTGTCTCTTTTCAAAGACAAATTAAGAGCAGCTTGATGGGCCATCATCTTGCATCAGCTGCTCTGGGAAAGTGAGCATCTGATGAAGGGAGAAATCACTGACCAGAGTGACCCAGGGGCTCCCCGACGGCACTCAGGGTTGCAGAGAACCGAGTTACTGGCTCTGCTCACCTCCACCACCAAAGGGAAAAGTTAGGATGCCCGGTCTGGTTACGTGTGCCGCATAACACACATTCCACACTTGGTGACAAAGAACAACTGTTTTATTACACCTGCCGTTTCTATAGGTCAGAGATATGGATGGTGGAGACGGCTTGTCTTTTCTCTCTTATCCTTGAGATAACTTGAAATCTGGAGGCTGGAATCACCTGGAGTTGTCCTCACTCACACACTTGACAGTTGATGTTGGCTTTTGACCAGGACTCCAGCTGGGCTGATGGCCAGAATGCCGACATGTGTCTGTGAGGCCGGGTCTAGCCTCCCCCAGAGGCCGATGGAGAGGCTCCACGAGCGAGCATCCCCAAAGGACAAGGAAGACATGCATGGCCTTTTTATGACCTAGCCTTGGAAGTGACACCGCTTACCTCTGCCGCACCCTGTTGACCCAGCTTCAAGGGAAAGAGGACTCAGTCTCTACATCTTGCTGGAGGAGCAGCTGGCTTCCAGAAGAGCCTGTGGGACAATGCTCTTGTCTGCATTGTTAGGAGAATGCAGGCTACCAGAGCACCTTTCCTCCTCCGTGAGACCCAAGTTTAGGCAACATTCCCTGCTCCCAGAGAACACAGGAAGTGGGTCCTCTCCTGTTGTATGAATAAAAGATATGGTCAATGATGGGGGAGGGGATGCGTATTTAATTTTACCTCAGGACCATCTGCTGCTGCTTCTTTCTTTGACGGGTTCTATAAATAAAAATACTTACAAATCAATGCACGGCCAAATAAAGATCCCTGGATGCCATCTAGAAGGGTTGTTCAGAGTTATGAATTAGATCCCATTTAATGTTCCTCAGGTCATGCAGATAAAGGTAGAAAAGAGGGTGTTTTTTGTTTTTGTTTTTGTTTTTTAAATATCCTTTGGCCATATTTCTCTGAGGGCAGCAGTGAACTGTAACACTGTACTAAGCTATTCACGACTGACTGTTTTTCTGGCCTTACCTTTGCACGCTCTCTGACGTAGCCTGGGCTTCCTGAGAGCTCCAGACTTTGGCTCGTCTTAGTACGAGCTCCCCGTCAAGCATCATAGATCAAAATCTGAAGGACGAAGCTAAAGCAAAGCTCAGAAGAAAATTTAGAGCTTTTACTAAAAAAAAAAACAAAAAACACCCAATGCTTTAAAATAGGTAAATTTATAACTCCCCTGTGGGTGTAAATTAAAAAATACCAAAGACTGTATTTGACTCAGTAATGCATGAGCCATTACGATGTTACAACTGGCCCAGAGGAGAACTTGCAACTGGCCCAGAGGTCACTAGCAACGAGGCAGGAGGGATCGGTCATGAATTCACAGCCAGACACAGCTCTGTCTGTCCCTAGGGCAGCGACCAGTCTCAATCCACCAGTCACAGTCCGCAGGGTTCCCTGCTTTTAACAACTGGCACCTTGCAAATCAGAGGATGGAATGCGGAAGAAACATAGGAAGTTGTGCAGGCAGACCACCCCATAGTCTGTATGTGCCCCTTCCAGAGCATTCCTCCGTTTCTCTGGACACTTCAAGTACCTTTATCAAAAAATATCAAAGACTGAAACAAACTTGGGATTTAACTCAGGAAGCTAGAAAACACGCTACAAATGTATCCAACAATGAAGAGAAATTAATTGTGAGAGTAAGGCACGGATCCACGAATTCGTGAATGACAACGAAAGCAAAAACAGAGAAAAGTGTTCATTTGGAAAGACTGGTAAGATAAACTTTGGTAAGACTGGTCAGGAGAAACAGGAAAATGATGCACATTAACAAAATAGAGAACAGAAGAGGCAAAGTGGGGGAAATCAGTGACCTATATGGTAGAGATTTAAATTTTTCAGTGAAATACAAGGGAAACTATACGCTGATACATTTGAAATTGCAGAAATGCTAAAAATATTTTAATGACAAAAATCCATTAAAAAATAGAAAACTTGGGGCACCTAGGTGGCTCAGTTGGTTAAGTGCCCGACTTCGGCTCAGGTCGTGATCTCAGTTCATGGGTTCGAGCCCCGCGTCGGGCTCTGTGCTAACATCCCAGAGCCTGGAGCCTGCTTCCGATTCTGTGTTTCCCTGTCTCTCTCTGCTCCTTCTCTACTCATACTCTGTCTCTCTCTCTCATAACTAAATATTTAAAAAATTTAAAAATAGAAAATCAATAACCATTAAAATCTTGAAAATTTTCTGTTTCATTTAAGTTGGTCCCACTGCAAACAAAAGATGAAAAAATTGCTTATTAATATGCCACTTGGAATGGTCTTCACACTAAACCAGATAAAGACAGCTTATGAAAAAATATGGAGCCATTTCATTTGTGAACAACGATATGAAACTCTTAATATCATATCAACTAATTCAATACCACTGTATTAAAAATTACACATCATTAGCAAGTCATCTTTACTTCAGGAATGTGGAGATGGCTTAACTATCATGAAATTTATCAATTTAATGCACATTAATAGGTGTAAAAGATACGGGCTATCTCGTCATCTCAATAGATGCAGCAAGGTTTTGCTGCAGTTTAATAGATATTTATGAGTTTTAAAGGGGAAATTTTTAAAAAAATAAAGGGGAAAACTCTTAGAACAATGGGTATTAAGAAAAATAATTGATTTAACCTGACAAGATTTTTTCCCACCAAAAACCTAAAGCAGGCATGATACTTCATGGAACTCACTTATGTGTATGAGCTTCCTTAAGCTCAGGACGAGAAAAGGGTGTTTCCTACCTCTGTTCTGGGTCAGTATGCTACTGCATGTTCTGATAGGAAAACAAAACAAAACAGCAACCAAGTAAGGAATGAGAGTTTTGGGGATGACCTTACTTTCAGATAATGTGATTATTTTCATAGGAAGCCTAAGAGAAAAAGACACCTTGTTAGAACAACCGAGTTCAGTAGATTTTCCCAGTTGTAAGATCAATAATGTAATTTTAATAGTGTCCCTCTCCATCAGAGATAGTGAATTAAAAGTAGGGTAGGATCTGGGGCGCCTGGGTGGCTTAGTCGGTTAAGCGTCCGACTTTCGCTTAGGTCATGATCTCGCGGTTCGTGGGTTCGAGCCCCGAGTCGGGCTCTGTGCTGACTGCCAGCTCAGCGCCTGGAGCCTATTTCGAGTCTGTGTCTCCCTCTCTCTCTGACCCTCCCCTGCTCATGCTGTCTCTCTCTCTCCTAGAAATAAATAAAAATATTAAAAAAAAAAAAAAAAAGTAACGTAGGATCCAGGCTGTTATTCACAAACAAAAGTTTGCCATCTGGAAGCAAAAACTATCAAGGACCTAGGAATTATCCTAAACATGCAAAAATATTGAGAAAAAATAGCTTCTATTTAATGGACATAAAAGAAGTCCTTACTCAAGTGGTATATACATCATTGTGTATGGATGGGGCAATGAAACAGGAAAAATGTGTCAGATCTTCAATGGTTAATTTGATTCACTTCCAATAAAAACAAGAGCAGAACTTGGGGGTCAGCAAATGCCTAAGACAAATTGTAAAATAAAAACCAAAATGGGGCGCCTGGGTGGCTCAGTCGGTTAAACGTCTGACTTTGGCTCAGGTCATGATCTTACGGTTCATGGGTTTGAGCCCTGCATCGGACTCTCTGCTGCCAGCACTGAGCCTGCTTCAGATCCTCTGTCGCCCCCTCTCTCTGCCCCTTACCTGCTTGTTCTCTCTTTCCCTTTCTCTCAAAATAAATAAATAAACTTAAAAGAAAAACCAAAATGAATTGCAGGCTCACCTTGGTATATACCAAGATGGTCCCTAAATCCATAACCATAAATGCATATTAAACATTTAAATAAAAGTATTGTGATTTTGACAAAGGAATAGAAACAAAGGAAAGAAATGAAAAATAGATCCTGGGAACATGGTGTATAATAGAACTGGTATCACTAATAAATGGATGAAAAATGGGATTATTTAGTAAATAGTGTTTGGAAGGAAAAAATTGGATTCTCTACTTCTAAATCCCAAATGGAATGAAGATGTAAATGTGAAAGATCAAGCTATAAAAGTGACAGAAAAAAATATACATGAATATATCTTGGATCTCAGGATAGGGGAAGAATGTCTTCAACAAGACCTCTTATGTCCAAAGTTGTCTAAAAGTCTAAACCCTTAAGAAGTTAGTGTCTGAAACACATGAGAAACTTAGATCAGGAAAAAAGGGCTAGGAAACTGACAGAAGGCAAAATCTAAACACTAACAAGTATGCGTGACCAGCAATCAGAAAAGACCAATTAAACAAGGAGATAGAAAAACGTGCCATTATTAAGTGTTGGAAAGATTTGGAGAAAAGGGACCCCCGGGCTCCTCAGGAAACCTGTCTGCAACTCTTGGTGCAGGGAGGGTGACAGCCAAATCATGGAACAATTGACGCCCCGTGGGTGACAAACCAGGAGCAGGTGCCTGGCCAGTCCCATCGGAGGTCATTCCTACGGTGTGGGCCCCAGCAAGACTCACGTTTTTGCCCCCGGGGAAACGTTGTTTATTGCAGCACAGAGTTGGAGGAACCCCACGTTCTGGGGAATGGATGCATATAATGATATCTATGCTTCAAATGCCATTCTTTTCAGGAGCTAGATGTCCATGCAGAAACAGAGATCTTGAAAAATAGCAATAAGTGAAAAAAGTAAGAAATAGCTTGCAACCACATAGTATAATCTTTGTAATTTTTTTTAGACTACACACTTGATGAGACAATTTTTTTTTTTGAGAAAGAGAGGGTACAAGTGAACGAGGAGCAGAGAGAAGAGAGAGAGAAAATCCCCCAAGGAGAAGAGAGAGAGAGGGAGGGAGAAGTGGGGGTCACCTGAAGCAAGGCTCAGGCTCACCCAACGTGAGGCTTGAGCTCATGAATCGTGAGCTGATGACCTGGGTTGAAAGTCCAATGCCTAACCAACTGAGCCACCCAGGCTCCCTGAAACCAATTTTTGAAAGGACTTGTATGTACCAAAATAAATTCAAGAAAGATAGTTTGAAAGGCATAAACTAAATAGACGGAATTTGATATCATGGAAGAATAAAATGGACGTGGGGATATGGGATTACGGAGAAAATAATTAAGATACATGCATATATACATACACACACATACATACATGAAGCAAACCACATAGAGGCTCTGCGTGAATTAATGATGATGTGTAACAAGCTGAAGAACATGATCCACTGTCTTCAGAAAGCTTAGATCCTAAGGGGAGAAGCGAAGGTAAATCAATAAATCAATACTCATTCCTCATTTCTATACTGCTTTTAGGACATTGAGAAATAACTCAGCCAACTGGAAACAGAGGAATCTAGATTGGTGGCCACTTAAATCTTTTCCCACTAAATATGAGGAATCCTTAGCATTAGCAAGCTCTCTTCCAAACCCTTGGGGCCACCAGTGACCTATACAAGCTCTCCCTGTGAAGACCTTATGTTCTAGCATGAGGAAGCGGTAGAGTATCTCAGATGAACTGTCCCCATTCAGAACTGCGTTCCAGGCCTGGCCTTATGGATGGTGAGGGCATCCAAAGCAAGAGCTTTGATGTTCCTCACTAACAACAAGCCTGACGATTAATGTAAGACCTGCTTTTTTCTTTTTAATCTTTATTTTTGAGAGAGAGAGAGAGAGAGAAACAGAGCATGAGTGGGGGAGGGGCAGAGAGAGGGAGGGAGACACAGAATCCTAACACAGGCTCCAGGCTCTGAGCTGTCAGCACAGAGCCCGACACAGGGCTCGAACTCATGAACCATGATATCATGACCTGAGCCGAAATCGGACGCTCAACCAATGAGCCACCCGGGGGCCCCAAGACCTGCTTTTTTCACTTAACGTCTCTCAGTGCCTGATTCATACGATGAACAGGAAGGAAATTGAGGGAGAAAGGGAGACAAAGACAGAGGCAGTCTATCCTATCCTGATTTATAAGAAAATACGCAAAATGCTCTATTTGTGTATTAATAAGATCACAACCTTACCTCCACTGACATCTAAAGAATCCCAAACCCTCTCCTTGTATAGCACACTTACAGTGACTTTTTAATTTTGCATTGCAATGTCTCTTTAAATCAACCCCTTATTCTTTTTTTTTTTTCCTATTAATTAGCCAGGTTGCTAAGCTGGCACAGTGAAGTGGTGTTAAAGTGTCCCCAAATTAATAGTGCCTCATCAGCACTGAGGCAGGGCGTGAAATTACCTTCTGAAGTGTTACCTGAATGCAGTTAGCACCCCTCTGCTACTGACTTCAGACAGGAATGAGAACTCAGCAGAAACATCAGCAAGGCTGCATCAGCCGTCAGCAGAATCCTAGGTCAGAGATGTGAAGTCGTCCTTGCCCACCGGTGTCCTTCTGATCACCCTGCTCCCATAGGCGCGCCATCCCCAGCACGCGGAGTGCGGGGCTTCCGGAGCTGGTTGGTCCTGAACGGAGTCATTCTGTCCCCGGCTCACCCCTTAAATAGAGTACATTATGTCTCCAAAGCAACCAGATCCGTTGCAAGTTGTGTCAATGGACAGGTCAGGGCGACTCCCTGGCGCCATGGAAACGCTACCCCTGCCTTCAGTGCTGGGTCTCGCCTGCTGGGAAGCCCACACTGGATGGGACAGACACTGGGGGAGTGTCAGGACAAAGGGGAGTCCTTGGGGCTCCAAGTGGAACTTTCTTCAGGTAGGTCTTTAGGCAGCTGAGCCTGGATTGTGAATTTCCTCCCCAGCATAGACTCCCGTGATTCCTAAAGTGGCCTTAGAAGTTCTATAAGGTTTAGGGGCGCCTGGGTGGCTCAGTCGGTTGAGCGTCCGACTTTGGCTCAGGTCATGATCTCACAGTTCATGGGTTCGAGCCCCAAGTCGGGCTCTGTGCTGACAGCTTGGAGCCTGGAGCTGCTTCGGATTCTATGTCTCCCTCACTCTCTGCCCCTCCCTGGCTCGCTCTCTCTCTCTCTCTCAAAATTAAATAAAAAACATTTTTAAAAAATCTATAAGGTTTAGAAATCCTATTTGAGATCAAAATGTACTCATTCAGCTGTTCATAAAATAGAACAAACTCAGGCCAGATCCATGTGTCCAATGACTTGAAACGATGGCCCCTGGGGTAGTGAGGGGCCACATAATCCACAGGAAGGCGGTAGCTGAGGGAGGCACGATGGCACACTAGAAACCCCTGCAGACATGGGTCCCCGTGCAGATGGGGCAGATCCTTGCTGAGACACTTACCCCCGTATGATCTTGGAAATACTACCCACCCCTTTAGAGCCTCTGTTTCCTCTGTTCCTTTTCCTCTTGGTATATAATAGTGCTCATCTCAGAGATGGTGTGAGGATTAAATGCATAGAAAGCTACTGGGACATAGTAAGCACCCTAGTTATCAAAATAATGATGGTAGTGGTGGTGATATTGATGGTGATGGTGGTGATGGTGGTGATGATGATGGTGCTGCTGACACTGATGGTGATGATGTTGATGATGATGGTGCTGATGACGCTGATGGTGATGGCGGTGATGGTGGTGATGATGATGGTGCTGATGACGCTGATGGTGATGGTGGTGATGGTGGTGATGGTGATGGTGCTGATGATGCTGATGGTGGTGATGAGAACAAGGATGCATCAGGAGGGCAGCCATTGCAGCGCATGAACACTTCCGGCATCCGCCTACATCTAAAAGGAGAAATGCAACTTCTTAGAAGGCGAGCGAGCAGTGCTCCCTTGGTCTGCCTTCTGCACTATTCTGCCCCTCCTCACAATTCGGTAGGAGCTCCAGCGAGGAGGGAGGAGAGACGGTGCTTGCAGGCAAGGGCAGAAGAGCTGCCATTGTGTTTTCATTAGATCTGACGAAGGCCATTCCATGAGTTAAGTAAGCAAGTAAAAGTCATTTTAGCCAGTCCTTATTTTTAGAGAAGTGATTTTGTAAAATATAATTTTAAATGTGTTCTTTCATCAGCAATGACTTAATTCATATTAAACCAGAAAATTAGGCTCAACCGCACATCCGTCTCCTGACATATTTGGTTAAGTGAGGCTAATCTAATATTACAAAAATGAGGATGATAACAACTAACATTTATTAAGTATCTACTCTGCGCCCTTCATTTTATTCAAGCAAATATTGATTGAACTCTTGCTGTGTTCCAGGCTAAGGACACAGCAATAAAAAAATGGCAAAAATCTCCATCCTTATGGAATTTACTTCAACTGAAGGGAAACAGAAAACAAACAAACAAATAAACAAGCCAGCCATATGGTATAAGAGATAGGGAGCACAATAAATAAGAGAGAGGCCTAGAGGGCACCACGGGAACTGCCATTTTAAATAATGTGGTCATGAGGGTGGCATTTGGGCAAAGAATTAACTGACTTGTCAGACTCAGAATGGACTTCTTCCTCATGGGGGTTCCAAGTAGATTTAGCAGTAACTGCAAAGGCCCTGGGGTAGGAATGATCGCAGTTCCTTGGAGGAGTGACCAGGGCAACTATGTGGCTGGAAACCTTAAGGGGGAGACACAGTTAGGGAGCTAATGGTACCAGATTGTACAGCACCTTAGAGGAGTCTGCCAGCTCTTCTCTTTCAGCCTGAGACTGAAGTGGGTGGAGAGAAGGCTGAAGGGTGGGAGCGACGTGTAAGACTTTCCCAAAGGCCCACCCTGGCTACTCTGCAGGAGCAATGGGAAAAGCCATTAATCTGTTAGAAGTGGTGGTGACCACCCAGAGGGAGACAATGCGGGCTTCGATTTGGGGGGCAGGGGGAGGGTTAGGAGAAGTAACTGCATCTTGTGCATATTTTCAAGAGAGACACATCAGGATTTGCAGATGGAGTGTGTGTGTTTTAGAGAGAGAGAGAGAGAGAGAGGAATCAAGGGTGGCTTTGAAATGTTTGAGAAATGGGAAGGATGAGTCGACTGAAACAGAGGTCTGGAAGAATTCGGAGAGGATCATGGTCGGGCAGGGGTGATGTGGCCTTGGCCTTGGGCGTACTGAGCTGCAAATACCTTTTGGATACCTGAGGAGGGTTGTGTGGGCAGGTGGGGTCTGGAATTCAGGGGACAGGACAGGGTGCGAGGTGGGATTCCTCGGCTGCGGCAACACTTAGGGGCATTATTCACCTCGCTGTGCGATGAAGGAAACTCGGTTACAGAGGTCAACGATAACGTTCGTCCAGCTAATGGGTCAGGATTTGAACCCAGTTCGGAAAACACCCCTTAGTGCTAAGCGCCTTCCTGTTCTGTTGGACGTTTCAGATGTAAAGAGAAAACCCTTGTGTGTCTCTCATTTTTTTTTTCAAAAAAAAAAAAAATCTCTGTAGCTCAGATCCAGAGCCAACTGGCCTCCCACTCACTTGAAAAAAAAAAAAAAAACACTGTAAAATACCATTTTCAGAGAGCCTTTCATTGGCTTTTTAAACACAGTCATGCTTCACAGTCCACCCAACAGAGAATTGCTTTTGGCAGGAACACCAAGGGATGATGTCAGTCTCTGAGGACAGGGAAAACCCATGTGCCTCCGATTCCTCTTTGAAACAGGGGCTTCTCCTGCCTGGAGCCGAGTCAGCTGGTACAACCTTTTTTGAAAAGGACGTTTTCAAGACGTGGCAAGAATATTAAATGTGTGTGTGTCCTATGCCCTTGCAGTTTTAACTCTGATCATCTAATCTTAGGAAATAACCAGAATCACGGAAAAATATCTTACACTGGAAGATGTTCATCACAGCCATACTAACAGTGCTAGAATTTTTTAAGGCATCCAACACCCAATGGCGAAATGGTTAAGTACGTTACAGGTGTCAAAAACTATTTTTAGAGAGAATTTGAAAAGTCGTAGTAAAGGGCTCTATTAAAATGTTAGTCTTAGGAGGCAGGACGGAATATTGTATTTTGGTGTCGTCCTGATCTATATTCAGTGATTTTTGAAATCAATTGGCAACTAATGGAATACAGAGAAAATGTTATATATGTAAAAGGATGCTGTTAGGGCTTGGATGGGACCTCATCTTCTTTTCTAGAATGAAAACTAAGGACACAAGTGAGCACAGAAGACCTCACATTCTTGGTGGCCACTTCATCGTGGCTTATAGTGAGGGGCCACTTCACCACAATAGCTCCTTGCCCGCCGCCTCTGATCCCCATCTCCACCTGCTGACATAAATGGAATCTTGAGGAGACAGGAGAAGCTACCTGCCCAGAAAATCCAGGAACGGGACATTGAAGTTACATTCCACCCTGCCCTGAAGTTACTCCATCCCTGCCCATCGGCTGGAGAATGGAGGGTGTGTAGAAGGTTCCCAGTCTCCAAGCCAAGGGAAAGAGGGGCCAAGAGAATAGCTCATAAAAAGTGGTGAAATCCAGCAAGAAGGAGAGACTGGTTCCTCAGTTAAATTTCTGCTTGGCCAACACACTGTGGTCAATCTCTTCCTCAGCAATAAAAAGACAGATAAAGAGCACCTGGTGGGGACATGTCAAACAGGGGAGAGCCCATTTTGAATCCAAGTTTCTTGAGACAGACAGGAACAGTTCCAGAAATGCATGCTGGCCTGGGAGCTATTCTCAGCGATCAGGGGAAGAGGGATGGGTCTTCCTCCCCGTGGGCGGAGGATGAGAATCTGTGGCCCTCTGGACTACCATCTAACTTCCGGTCATAAATTATTTCTCCACATGCAAAATGCACTTATCCCTCCCAAGTTCCCCCAAATCCTGTATCATTATAGTCTCAGCCGTAAGTTCGGAATCCCATCATCTACATTGGGTGTGGGTGCTGATGGGGCTCACTGGGTATGCTTTGTGCTTCCTTGAACATGGCTCTCCTCAAGTGCAAGACCCAAAAAGTGAAGAGGCAAGCTCATGTCCCCGCACCCCCAGCCTGCAGTGCATAACCAGCACTAGATAACTTCACCGCACACGCAGTGGAAAAAGGGCTTTGAGGGGATGTCAACTAAGTGGTCTGGTGACTTTTCACAGTCTGCCTGGCTGGTCTGAAGGCCTTTCTGTCCCCAGCACTGGGAAGCCTCCAGAATCTCCATTCAACTCACTCCTCCTCTGTAGTTATTTTCTCCTGGGCGGTGTCGAGTCTCACTCTGCATGCACCCATTCATATTTGGTCAGACTTCAGTGAACCCTGTGCATATTTCTGGAGCTCCTCATCTGTATAGCTCCATCCTTCACTGAGTACCCCGTTCTAAAAACCCCGCCCATGGTAGGAGCTCCAGACTATAGAAACCTCTGCATTCTTTTTGGATTTCATCTCCCTCTGCAATATTCTAGAAAGTTCCCCAAGGCAGAAAACTGAAGCAAAGTTCCCCCAGCAATCAGACTGGAGCCCAGGAAACTGGAGCTCAGGAATCATAGTCACACAATGTTCCTTATCTGCTTTGCCCAGTTCTTCATAAACAATGTATGTCGCTCGATAAAGACGCCAGACACAACAGGAGACAAGCTGATATGAATGGAAAAGAAAATAAGCAATTGAAACAGACCATAGGCGATATAAATAATGGAGTTATAAAGATGCATAACCTAGAAGATAAAAAGTAAGATTGAGAAGTTTGGCAACAAATAAATCAGAAACAATCAAATAATGAAAACCTTAGAACTGAAAAAATATAGTAACTAAAATATGGAGGTCTTGAACAGGAGATGAAACCAAGCCCAGAGGAGAACTTGGAAATTGAAAGGTATCAAGAATCAAATGAGAAGTGAGAAGAGACTAGTAAATACAGAAGAGAGGGTCATGGGGCCCCATAAGGACAGAAGGTCTAGAATGAGGCAGCAGCAATATTTAAAGGGATAATGATTGGGAAGTTTATAAATCTGACCAAGGATAGCAAGCTAGAGCTTTCAGAATCTCTACAAATCCCAAGTGGGATAAATAAAAAGAAAAAATTACAGCTAAGCGCATCAGAGAAAAACCAAAGGGAAAACACCCTCTTAGAAACAACCAGAGCAAAGAACAATGGGAACAGTGAGGAGGAGTTTACTCTGCAGGGGGAAGGCAGGGAGTCAGGGAAGAGTCTGGCTCCACCTAAGAGGCACAATATAAGCTGGGCTTTAAAAGATGGCCATGGCTTTGGATGAAGGGTCTTTAAGGTGGAGGAATGATCAACAAAGACGCAGAGAATTGGATGGTCAGGACACGTGCTTCTGTAGAAACGCAGTGACTTGGTTCCTGGAAAGGTAGGTTGGGGACGGACTGGGAATGACCCGGAATGCCTCCACAGGAACGCAAACTTCCTTCTGAAGATAGTGGGACACCATCGACAATTTTAAATGGGAGCCTTGACTAAAGACACAAAAGGCAGCGGGGCATCTGGGTGGCTCAGTCGGTTAAGCATCTGACTCTTGGTTTTGACTCAGGTCATGATCTCATGGTTTTGTGACTTCAAGCCCCACATTGGGGTCTATGCTGATAGCGCAGAGCCTGCTTGGGGTTCTCTCTCTCCCTCTCTCTCTGTCTCTCCTCAACTCATACTGTCTCTATCTCTCTCAAAATAATTAAATAAACTTGAAGAAAAAAAAAAAGAAGCAAAAGACAAGTATTAGGGGAAAGGACCTGGGTCCTTGCCCAACATTTATAGAGACAATATGAAAAGAGCCCTCGTCCCAGACCTCAAACACAGTACAGAGCCTCCTGGGGAGGGAGGCATGGGGATGATCATTTGCTCAGTGCTTCCTTTGTGCCATTAATAATAAAGGTACATAATAAATATACACATTTACAAAGGCCCCAGGGTGTTGGCTTTCATTATGATGTCCTTGGGAGGCCATTCATTTACTTCACCTTTTTTGTCATGGCAAGCTCTTTTCCTTCACACGCTTCTCAAAACAGCCCACTCCTACTTTGGGCCTGGCTAACAATGAGTCATCGTTTAGGGTCTTCATCTCTCCTCCCTCCATTATTCTGAAAATATTTCCATCATGGCAATTATTTCAGTACCGGGAATGCACTCAAACCAGGCACTCTGCAGTAGCCCATGGGCGTCTCCAAGGCTGTACCCACCTTACCCATCTTGTGTGGTCAGCACCCAGCAAAGAATGCAGGCTGTCAAAGTAGCCATGACCTTGAATCTTGCTGGTCTTATGGTATTGAGTAAAAGAGAGTGTGGTCAGTTGCACCCTGGCTCCTAAAACTTTGACCCAGAAATGACATATCAGTTTTGTTTTGTTTAATATTTATTTATTTTAGAGAGAGACAGAGTGTGAGCAGGAGAGGAACAGAGAGAGAAGGAGACACAGAATCCAAAGCAGGCTCCAGGTCTGAGCTGTCAGCATAGAGCCGGACACAGGGCTCGAACCCACGAGCTGTGAGATCATGACCTGAGCTGATGTCAGACGCTTAACCGGCTGAGCCACCCAGGCGCCCCTCAGTTTTGCTGTCTTGGCCAAAGCAAGTCAGGTGGCTTCACTACACTTTATAGGGGTGGGGAGAACGGAGAATTTCAGTGAATCAGTGACTTTGATAAGCCTTCAACAACTAATGGGATAACATCATAAGTTTTAGGATTGATGATGTACATGTGAAGTACCTAGAAAGCGGAAATACTGCACAGATATTACTTCTAGGTTATCGCAGAAGTATAATGTTGTGGATGTTTGGATAAGGGGAGTATTAAATCCAACATGAGAGACTGGAGGAAGACTTCATGGCGACAATGGCGATCGAAAGATAATTAGAATTTGGGCGTGTGGATGGAGTAGAGCGGGCATTCCAGATGGAGGGAACAGCCAAGGTCTGGAGATGGGACAGTAAAGGGCACATTGGACGAATGGTGTTATCTACTGACACTTGAGAAGGCGTCCGCAGCGAGTATCATTTCTACGGGGATGAGCTGCCCATGGCCAGCTGGAAAAGAAAATGCCAGCTGCCATTTTCAGAAGCAAAGGTGCCTGTCTGCAAGAACCCAGATGCCATGGATACACGGAAAGCAGCCCGACCCCATGACCACAGTCACCGTAGCAATCAGATGAGCTCATCATCCTCCTGAGAGCTCATTATACAGCCTGGCATGTGAGATGTCTGCGCGCATACCCACCCAGACAGAGCCACAGGGATGAGATCATCATCATCTTTTTTAAAAAACGCACCATTTAAACAGCCGAAATGCTTGGCCTCATGCTGTCAGGAAAGCTGTCACCATGGAAAAGAAAAAGAGAAAGTCCCCAAAATTAGTGTTGAATCTCTTCCAAGAACTGTCAATATTTTTGGAAGCCCCCAGAGAACAAATGTTTTCCCGAGCCTGGCAAGAGTGGCAGTGTGGAAAAGATATCGACTCCGGGCTGATTGATGGTGGCCGGTCGGTGCCCGTTCGCTGGGCGACATTTGAGACAGGCAGTCGGCAGCGTGGAAGGAGATGACAATACCCCATCTATCGGCTGATGAGAACAGCGGCAAAAATCTTTCCGAACCCTCAGACCAGGACACGGATCCCGGGCCTCTGTTTCTGTTTGCAACCTGAGTTTTGCTGGTTTTACACGGACCTGTGACATTCAGAATGTGTCTCCCCCAAATCGTTTGTTTGGGTGTCCCCACGGACATACTGGCCTTATCAGTCATTGTATCAATCAGAGCCCCAGTGCTCTCAAATTATGGTAACTCAAGATGGGCTTCTTCAGAGGACTAGTTACTCATAAAAGTAGGGGACAGCCATGGAGGAGTCACCAGGGCTGGTCAACCGCAGGGTTGTTACCATTCCACTTGGTCATGAGCCGCCCTAGGTGAGGCGTGATCTTGGGTGTGATCAGTCAAACCCCGAGGGAGCAAACTAGAGGAGAGTCCCTGCTGCCCACATCCCTGTAACGGGCAGCAAGCTCTTCCCGGGGAAAACACCCGGGCAGTGTGTCTGCATAGATGAGAGCACCCGGGCAGTGTGTCTGCGTAGATGCTCTGGCCCTCCCGATGCCCTGTTTGCATATGCTTTTCCACGTACGCTCCGGGGTTCCATCCTCTGAGGATCAGGAGGGCTTCTCTTCCTAAGGGGAATCTTAGAACAGAGGAAAGTCGGTGGGACCAAGAGGTCATCTTCAGCTGCCGGATCGTGGTCATTCATCCTTGCTTTCTTCTGCTGGGACCAGCCAAGCATGGCCATCATCCCCTGTCCATCTATTTTGCCCCTAAGGATGCCCCATTGTACTCACCATCTCCATAGCCCTCTGTGCATCAGGCCCTCCTGCTTGATACTCATAATAGTTGTAGCCCCTGGGCTTCCGATGGTTAAGTGCTGCCTGCTGGCCCCTACTGTTTTGGGGGTCCCATCATCCCCCTTGCTATCTGAAAGTCCATCTCTCTCTTAGCTTCCCCTGTGTTGCCGCTGGTCCACAGAGGAGCTCCCCAAAGTTTCGTGATGCAAGTGCCTTCCCCACAGAGCGGTCTCTGTTTGCATCAATAGTCTGTGCTCTGAGCCCTCCCGTGAACCATCCTATGGGCCTTCCGCAATGTAGGAGTGGTGACTCTGTTTCAGCGTGTCCCCTTCTGGAGCTTTCCCCACACGCTGTGGCAGTTCTAGCCTCTCAGCTGCGCTCAGCGTAAGGTGCTGCTTCCTCTGTGCTTCCAGAACCAACCTGAGTCCTGTGGCAGGATGTTAAATTCCGTTAAGCTCAGAAGAGTGCACCTGAGTCAATAAACGCTATCCAATTTCACATCCTGCCCCCCTCGATCAAGGACCCTTTAGGACTCATCCCATGCACACTCATTCCCTGGCTTCTGGCGGGAAGTGCTGGCTGAGTCTACATCGTGTCTTCTCGTCATAAGGGAGCCATTTACACCTCCTTCTGTGCCCCTCGTCTTATTTTCTCGTATTTAGCGCGTTACAAACACCGTTCACTAATATCGCAGCTAATGAAATACACGATGCTGTGGATGAGGCAGTATTTTCTGTACTCCCAAAGATTTCTCTTTCTTGAGAAGCAAAGAAGGCCCAAGGGACCCTGGTCTGCAATCATGATCACAGGATGGTGATTCAGCAGTGAACCCAGAGGACAGAGCAAGGGGTGGGGACCAAACTAGGAGAAGCTGAGGCAAGACTGGCTTCCTGGAGGAGGCGGCCAGTTGTGTCTCCTGGTTTTACTGGTTTTACACTGACCCGCTCAATACAACAGAACTTCAAAATATGCCTCTCCCAAATCCTTCCTTGGGGCATCTCCATGGCTGCACTTGTCTTCTCGGTCACTGTATCCGTGACCACGTAGATGAGTCCTGGAAACGGCTCCAGAAGTGGCAAGGAAGAGGATGACAGGGACCCGCTCGGGACCTGGAAGACGGGTCAAGATGGCGGCAGCAGCTCGAGGCCACCCTGTATGCTAACTACCCCCGGCCTTTCCCCTGCTCATTCTGTCGGAGCACGACACAGTGCCAGCAGAGAGAGGGTCATTTCTGTCAAAGAAGACCACGTGCCATTGGATGACTCAACGTGGAAGCAACTTCTCCCCTTTCCCGAATTCTCATATCCTTTTTCTATATCTCCCTGGATCACTTTCAGTATTAGAGTGTTGATATCTGCATGAAGCTTTCAATATCTCTCCTTTCCTAAATCGTGAGCTTTTGAAAGCAGAGTCTACTATTCAGGTCTGCCATACCCCAGGGTCCCGCACAGGGCCTGGTGTCCATTAGGCGCCCCATAAGCATTTGTTCAGTGAATGAATGAAGTAGGGTACATCAAGAATGAGAGGTCAGTGATTCTCCCTTATATGAGAAGACTTACATTAAATATACTTTATTGAATATACATATTAAGTGAACATAAATGTACGGAAGGGGTCAAGAAGACACAATATTAAATAGGAGAGAGAACTATCTATGTAAAAGGGTTTCTTAAGGTGCTTTGGAAAGGAAGCCTAGACAATGAAGACATTCCCCCTCCCCCATTATTTCTCATTTATTCATCAACTATCCCAAATTTCTATTTAATGTGTCTACAAAAATTATCAGTTGATTGACATAATAAGGCAACATCTCAGACCTCATGCCACAAAACCAGCTAGCTAGCACCTTTTCACACTTAACAGCTAATTTCAGAGGTGAGACTAAGTCCCCAGGTCTGTGAATATTTGAGATTTTAAAATTATCCCAGATCGTCAGGTAACACCCACCGCGTAGTTCGCACAGACATGGGCGCAGGTGTAGATCTTGTATCAATGTCTCCTGTCTTAGTCTTCCAAGCCCCAGTGAGATATGAATGTCAATCCCTGCTTTAAAACCAAGGTTTTTAAAGAAGAGATGAACCTCTTGGCTCCAGGCCACGTGGTCATTAACTCTTAGACTCAGTGTCAGAGCCTGGTCTGTCTGCTTCAGAGCACAGCTCTGGGATGGGGGAGTGGGTAGGAAACCCCACAGACACGCCCCCACAGGGCAATTCATTCTCTGCGACAACAAATCTCTTGGATGTCTTGTGTGCCGGGCACTGTTCTCGGCACCGGATACACTGGGGGAGTGAGGGAGAGAGAAATATTATCTGCCCTCTGGGGACTTCAAGTGTAGCAGGGTGGAGGGCAAGAGGCGGGACAGATTTTGAAGATAAGTAAGTAAAATTACGATAGAAATGGAACATCAAAGCGGGGAACAGTAATGGGAAGTAACGGGGGAGATCGCATTGAGATGGGGTGCCCGGGGATAATGTCTGGAAGGAGGTGGTTATCTGACAAAAAAGCATCCCAGGTAGAGAGAAGTGCAAGTGCAAGGGTCCTGAGGCAGGAATGTGCCAAGCACATGCGTGTGACGCTTAGCAGGAGTGCAGGCGTGGCTCAATCCAGGTGAGCACGGGGGAGATGGAAGTCAGATCAGAGAGGCAGAGGGGAGTGGGCAGGGCCAGGGTGCATAGGGCCACAGAGGTCATCATAAAGACATGGCTTCTGTCCTGGGTAAAACAGACCAACGGAAGGTCAGAGGCAAGAAGAGACAAGTCCTGACTTGCACTTTAACAGGCACACAATCGGGGTTCGGGGGATGGGAGCGGATTCATTTGTTTTCCGTCCTCACTGGGACCTTTGCTCCCAGCTTCCAGGATCTACCTGTCAGCATCCTTAGAACTCAGACCCTGCTTAGCCAGGACGCTCCCTGCTCCAGGAGGAAGGGGAGAGGCGAGGGTGTTTTGAGGTTTCCGGGCAATCGCGGATCCCCAGTCCGCATCAGCTTCACCGGCCATAGCTTCGTTCCCTGAGACGTGCCCTGTGCTGCCCGCCGCGTCCCAGACCAGGGCCAGAGGAGCCGGGGACTGAGCTGTGACCTCGCCACTGGCTGGCTGTGGAAACTCGGGAACTTCCTTCGCCTCCCCGTGCCCCGATTCCTCGCGTCAAGTAGGGGATGACAGGACCTGCCCTGTGTGGCTGTGGCAAATGGGGTCAGAGCTGGAAAAGAGCTTTGGAGAGAACTGGGTTCCAGCACTTCCCGGTCAGCTATTCCTGGGCCAGCCGTGCCGGCTGCACCGGGTGTGGCCCCTCGTGTCAATGAGGCAGGTGGCCGGAGGGTGGGGGGCGAAGCCATGAGCCCGGATCGCCTGGCCTCCTCTGCCCCCGCCTACCCCGTGGGGCTTAGGACACTGTGTCTTGATCTCTGCCCCTGCGTCCGTCCCACCCAGAGCAGCCGAGACCTGGACGGCGCGGGACAGGCAAGCCCAGCGCCTTGAGTCGGCCAGACTCTCCTTCAGTCCCCAGATTTCCTGCAGGACCCGGCTGGGGGCCCGGCCTGAAATGGCACTCCCCCACAGGGCTCGTTTCCGGATCCCTCTTCTGCCTCCCCTGCCCCTTTACCAGGCGGTCCTGGAAACACGTCGTGGAAACTCATCTGCACGCGAATCCCCGAGTCAGTGTCTGCTTCCGCGACAGCGCGCCTAAGCTGCTGCGGGAGCAGGAAACGCACTGACCAATGAAGGCTCCGGTCACTGAGGAGCCTCTGCAGGGGTCCCAGAGGTCCCAGAGTTAGGGGAGGGCCCATGGAGGGGGCCGGGGTGGGGAGGGAGAGGGGGAGGGCAGGGGCGGGCCCATGGAGGGGGCGGGGTGGGGAGGGAGAGGGGGAGGGCAGGGGCAGGATGGAGAGGGGGGGGTGGGGAGGGAGGGGGAGGGCAGGGCGGGCCCATGGAGGGGGCGGGGTGGGGGAGGGAGGGGCAGGGGGGCCCATGGAGGGGGGCGGGGTGGGGTGGGGGGGGAGGCAGGGGTGGGTCCATGGAGGGGGGGTGGAGGGAGGGGGAGGGCAGGGCGGGCCTATGGAGGGGGCGGGTGTGGGGAGGGAGAGGGGGAGGGCAGGGGTGGGTCCATGGAGGGCGGGTGTGGGGAGGGAGGGAGGGCAGGGGTGGGTCCATGGAGGGGCGGGTGTGGGGAGGGAGAGGGGGAGGGCAGGGGCGGGTCCATGGAGGGGGTGTGGGAGGGAGGAGGGGGGGAGGGCAGGTGGAGGGGGCGGGTGGGGGGAGGGGGAGGCAGGATGGAGAGGGGCGGGGTGGGGAGGGAGGGGGAGGGCAGGGGTGGGAGGGGCGGGGTGGGGAGGGAGGGGGAGGGAGGGCCCATGGAGGGGGGTGGGGGAGGAGGGGGAGGGCAGGGGCGGGCCCATGGAGGGGCGGGTGGGGAGGGAGGGAGGGGGGAGGAGGCGGGCCCATGGAGGGGGCGGGTGGGGAGGGAGGGGGAGGGCAGGGGGCCCATGGAGGGGCGGGGTGGGGAGGGAGGGGGAGGGCAGGGGCGGGCCCATGGAGAGGGCGGGGGGGGAGAGGGGGAGGGCAGGGGCGGGCCCATGGAGAGGGGGCGGGGTGGGGAGGGAGGGGGAGGGCAGGGCGGGCCCATGGAGGGGGGTGGGGAGGGAGAGGGGGAGGGCAGGGCGGGCCCATGGAGAGGGCGGGGTGGGGAGGGAGGGAGGGGCAGGGGCGGGGCCCATGGAGGGCGGGGTGGGGAGGAGGGGAGGGCAGGGGCGGGCCCATGGAGAGGGGCTGTGGGGAGGGAGGGGGAGGGCAGGGCGGGCCCATGGAGGGGGCGGGGTGGGGAGGGAGGGGGGAGGGCAGGGCGGGTCCATGGAGGGCGGGTGTGGGGAGGGAGAGGGGCAGGGGCGGGTCCATGGAGGGGGCGGGTGTGGGGGGAGAGGGGGGAGGGCAGGGGCGTCCACATGGAGGGGGCAGGGTGGGGAGGAGAGAGTGGCGGGCAGGGGCAGGCACATGGAGAGGGGACGGGGTGTGGAGGAGGGGGAGGGAGGGCGGAGGCCCCATGGAGGCGGGGTGTGGAGGGAGGGGGAGGAGGGGCGGGCCCATGGAGGGGCGGGTGTGGAGGGGTGGAGGGGACGGGGTGTGGAGGGAGGGGGAGGGGAGGGGCGGGCCCATGGAGGGGACAGGGTGTGGAGGGAGGGGGAGGGGAGGGGCGGGCACATGGAGGGGGCGGGGTGTGGAGGGAGTGGAAGGGGTCAGCAGGAGCCCAGGACGGCCCGCGTCGGCAGCTTGTGCGGTCAGGTGCAGGGGGGTGTGGAAACGAGGAGCAGGAGGTGGGGCGAAGGTGAGTCCGGGCAAGGGCACGTTAGGCGTGCGGGGCGCCCACGTGGAACCTCGCCAGTGACACGCAGCAGGGAGGCTCCAGGCACGGAGGCAGGTGTGAAGACTGGGCGCTAAGTGTGCCATCGGGGCTACGAAGCTGTCACCGCAGCAAGCGTGACAACCCGCGGGGAAGGGATCGCACGGGCGCGCGCAGGAAGACAGAAATCCGGCACAAAGCAAACAAAGCTCGGAGTCCCGCAGAATGAGGCCCTTCCCTGAGGCTGCGATCGGACGCCCTCCACTCGCCCGCCAAGCCCCTTCTCTCTCCCTCGTCGGACTGACGTCCTCTTCAGAGTTAACGCTGGGGGCACCTGGGTGGTGCCTCAGCTGGTGAAGCGTCAGACTTTAGATTTCAGCTCAGGTCACGATCTCACAGTTCATGAGTTCAAGCCCAGGCTCTGCGCTGACGGCATGGAGCCTGCTTGGGGTTCTCTCTCGGCCCCTACCGCACTCATGGGACGTGCTCTCCCTCTCTCTAAGTAAATAAATAAATAAACTTATTTATAAATAAATAATAAATAAACTTAAAAAAAAAGATGAAGGTAAAGTTAACGCTGTTTGAAATGGTTGCACCTGCCCAGTTCATAAGCGTTCCTTGTGGTCTCTTCTTCTCTCTGAGCCCATTTCCCGCTCTGTCATTCCCTGAGAGTGGCCGCCTGATCGGCCGCCCCGAGGAGCACTGCACTCACCAGGGCCCGGCACAGGCCCACCATGATAGCTCAGGTCTGAATTTTCATTTTTTTTTGAATGTTTATTTATTTTTTAAAGAAAGAGAGACAGAGCACAAGCAGGGAGGAGCAGAGTGCAGAATCGGAAGCAGGCTCCAGGCTCTGAGCTGGCTGTCAGCACAGAGCCCGACGCGGGGCTTGAACCCACGGACCGCGAGATCATGACTTAAGCGAAAGTCGGATACTTAACCGACTAAGCCACCCAAGCGCCCCAGTCCATTCTTCATTTTATTTATTTTTTTTAATTTTTTTTTAATTTTTATTTATTTCTAGGAGAGAGAGAGACAGCGTGAGCAGGGGAGGGTCAGAGAGAGAGGGAGTCACAGACTGAAACAGCTCCAGGCTCTGAGCTGGCAGTCAGCACAGAGCCCGACGCAGAGCTCGAACCCACAAACCGCGAGATCATGACCTAAGCGAAAGTCGGACGCTTAACCGACTAAGCCACCCAGGCGCCCCCCATTCTCCATTTTAAAGATGAGGGAGCTGAGGCCCCGAGAGGGGAGGAGGTTTGGTCAAGGCCTGCGTAACACCTGCGTGATACAATAGTGTGCAGAGGCCATGACTACCTACCCTGGCCGGAGGCTAGTGTTCGCTCCCATTCCTGCGCAGTCCATTAAGTCTCATACTCTGGGCGGCGACAGCCACCCCCACAGCCCCAGGGCCAGGTACCAGATTGCCAGGCACAGCCCGATGCCCCAGAGCCCACTGAAATTATTCGAACTAGCCAACCTGGAGCCCGCTTGCCTGCCTTCGCATGGCTCTGCCCAAGGAGGCCACCATACTAGTGCCTGACCATGGGTCCCTCCTCTCGTTCTGCCCCGCGGCTGACCCCACCACGTTCAGGGTGACGCCATGTGGCATCAGGTGATCTCCCAAGGGAGCCGTGAGTCTCCTCTTTGCAGTGCCTCTCCTTTGAACTGCACCTGACCTTGCCGAGCCTCACCCAAGGAAATATGCTTAAAGCAGCCCCCGCGGAAATCTGAAGCCAAGACTGAGGCTCGATGCAGAATTGAGCCAGAGCACAGGTCACCCGGTTCAATCCAGAGACCCTTCCAACCACCCCTGGATGCGGGTTGTCACTTCTCCCTTAAATGTGCCGCTAACATTTTGCTTCTCGAAGCTTACCTTTCGTTCTGCGGAGGCTGTGTCACCTCCTAGGTTAAGAGCCGACCACGTTCTCTAGCACAAACCCCGCGGAAGTGAAAATCCACCCGCAGCTCTTAGCAAAGCTTTAGCCCTTCCAGCAAGCGCTGTGGAATTTAACCAAGTCCTACTTTGCGGCTGATGTAACTTCTGCCTCTGTTTCTTCCGGCTCAGTGGGGTTGAAAAATGCCGAGGGCCTTGCTCCATAAGGGATTTTCTTCCTTCCGGCAGACTTGGGCGTGATGCGTGTCTCACTTTAGCAGAAGTCTAAAGTTCAGGACCGCATAAAAGTGACATTTGGGTGACCTGACCAAATGGATTTTTTTTGAAGTCTTAAATTAATGTCAGTTACAACTATGTAGACAATTGAATTACTAAGCATAGTTTCTTTTTTTTTTAATGGGAATGCCCCTTAGATATTTTTTTTAACAATCCATTATTCTAGGTAACACATTAAATCACACACAAAGAAATCATATTGTTGCTAATAGCTTGTTTACTTTTCCTCTCTCTTTTGTAGAATAATGTCAGTTAAAGGTGAATGCTTACTTAGCATCTGAAGCCTGGTCTGGAAGGGAGGTAAATGTCATCTGACCTGATTTCTCCCATCTGATATTTGAATGCACTGGAACCGTGCTTCTCAAATCTTTCAAGAATAAAAGGTCCCTTGTAGAGTCCAAAAATGTCTCAGATCCCCACCAAATAGTAGTTGTATTTTTAGTATCCATTGATCTAGAAACTATGCTTCTACAAGCCCAGTAACCCTTTTGAATAAAGTTTTACTTGATGCATCACAATGGCATTTCTGTACATTTCACAATATATGTTCTCGAGAGGGGAGGGGTAGCCCAAGAGGAAGCTTCTGGATTCAGACTCTGCAATTACTTTAACAGCCCTTTGATGCCGCTAACACTCTCTCTAGACTCCTACAACCCACGATGGTATTCTCAAACATTTCTATAGTTCTGGTTTCCACCTGTGTGCTCCCTGTGTTGGGCGTCTCACTACTTCATAAAGAAGTCCTCTGTATCTTTGAGCTGCTCTTCCTAACATGGGGAGCTTCCTCCTAATATTGGGCTGAAATGTGTCTCTCTGTGGTTTTCACCCCATGGGCCTGCTTTCACATGACAGCCCCTCCTAAGGCCACACTCATGTCCTCCGCCCCCAAGGGGGCCAGGCTGAAGCAGGCCCAGGAAACGCTGCTCTTCGGAAAATGTGAACAGTTAAAAGCCCTCGGGGTCGGAAAAAATAAGTGGGCTGTGCTGTGGACCCCAATCTGGAAGTGCCAAACTACTGACGTCAGAGACGGAAGAACACAAGTCGGAAGCCCAAAGCAACCATGAAGAAGTGGCGAGATGGAAACGTGAAGCTGAAGAGCCTAAGTGTCCATCAACGGACGCATGGATCAAGATGTGGTTTATCTATACCATGGAATACTACGTGGCAATGAGAAAGAATGAAACCTGGCCATGTGTAGCAACATGGATGGGCCTTGAGGGTGTTATGCTGAGCGAATAAGTCAGGCAGAGAAGGACAGATACCATATGTTTGCACGTATAGGAGGTTTGGGAGGAACTTAACGGGGAGAAATGGTGGGGGAAAGGGAGAGAGGAAACGCGAAGCTGACAGATGGGACCCATGGATTCCAGGCCCACAGGAGATCATTGCGATGAGGGACTTATTAATCCAATGGGCAAGAGGTAGCCAAAGGCAGGTGCACGGAAGTCTTTGACCCGCCATCTCAACGTAGTGGGAAAAGCATGGACAAGAAAGGCAGCCCACTTACAGGAAATCATTATGGAAGACCTCCCCTTGGGCCCCCAGATGTTCGCACACGTGGTTCTGCCGTCCTGACCGCAGGCGGGGACGCACGCGTGCGCCACGCCCCCTCCATTCTGGCTGGTTCCTCTAGGAACTGAGCACAGGGCCCCTCAGCTTAGGTGCTAGTGGATGGGCAGACTCCCGTTTCTTCCCTCCCACTCCTCCTGTCTCCTCCTTTTCTGTGTAAGCACACCCCACTCCCTGAGAGTTCTGAAGATCCCTCGTCCTGAGTTTCTCCGCTCTGAGAACGCTCCCCAGGTCACAGGATGGTACTGAGCACTTGGCCCGCGATGCTGTGGGTGGCCTGGGAGATGCGGAATAAGATGCAGTCATCAGCTGGATCACAGCCGGCATCCCCTACACGGAGCACACACTGCACCCGAGGGCTGGACACGCACCCCCTTAGGAACAAGGCGCCTGGACTCCGGTTCTCCCGGCCCGGACACCTGCCTGCTCCTCTCCCTCTAATGGGGTGAGTCCCCTGGTCTCTCTCCGATCCCAGCACCTACCCCTGATCAGTATCATTCCAGGCTGGATTTTGTTGAAGTTTTGCACAAAGACTCCTGGGGTTGACTCATCCCACCACCTTCCATTGGTTACTGCACTCCGCAAATACCCTCTGGGCGCCTCCAACGTGCCGGGCACTGTTTGAGATGGTGATAATGACATGATGAACAAGGCACAGAGCCGTGTGCAAGTTCCAGACACTCTAGTGTAAACGGCCTGGTGGGCGAGGAAGCATGTGTCTCCCAGAAGGAGTGGCTGGCCCCACCCCCGGCTTGGAGAACCCAGTCCGGCAATGGCATTCGGATGTCACATCCAGGCAAGGCAAATTGCAGAGAAGGAAGAAGACCAGGTCCTCCAGGAGTCCGTTTTGAGGGGACAGCAAGCCATTGCCCAGGAGCCACACCTTGTCTCAGCTCCTAGAACGAGGTCAAGTATTTGTTTCTGAGCCAGTCATCGGCAGGGAGAATAGAAATACAGGATTGGCGTGGACTGTTCGTACGGCACCATCAATGCCTTCATTATATACCCTTTCTGTGTGTGGGACACCGCGCTCAGCACCTTATAAACAGGCAGAGGCCTCAAGCTAAAATACTTATGTTCAAGCCTCTGTTCGTGTTTAAATGTATCCACCTGTTTTTCAGGCACTGACATGATGTATGTTGTGATGGGCAGATACACACCCAGACCTGGCACAGTCTCTTGTCTACCCCGGCCAAGACCTTGATGACCTTGATGACCTACAGCACTTGCTTGGCATCTTTTTTTTTTTTAATTTTTTTTTATGTTTTATTTATTTCTAGGAGAGAGAGAAAGAGACAGTGCGAGCAGGGGAGGGTCAGAGAGAGAGGGAGTCACAGACTGAAACAGGCTCCAGGCTCCGAGTTGGCAGTCAGCACAGAGCCCGACGCGGGGCTCGAACCCACGAACCGCGAGATCATGACCTAAGCGAAAGTCGGACGCTTAACCGACTAAGCCACCCGGGCGCCCCACTTGGCATCTTGAGGTATCTATTTGCAGGTCAGAAAGTCAATGGAAACAATAGGAATAATCCCACTTCCTAGGATTGTGGTGAGACCGAACTAGGTAATCAGCACAGAGCAACGCAAAGTAACTTACTCAGCCCTCAGCTGCTTGCAAGAGCCCCTGCCTGCTGCAGCCTAGCCCCAGCCTAGCCCCGGGCCCTCCTGTTAGTCATCAAACGTGGTTGACCTTCTATTTGTGTGAGCCGGTGCCAGCCACACCCTGCAGCAAAGGCCACCGGGACCTAGTGTTAGACGCGTTGTGTGGATTACTCATTGCAGCGAGGTCTAGGACTGGGGCTTTGGATATTTGGGGCTGGTCTGCAGAAGCGGGGATCAGCTCTACTTTGGGTGCAGTGGGAAAACGGGTGCAATTCTACAGCTGGACATCTCATTAAGTCTTACTGGGGGCGGGACGGTGGGCAGAGCAGGGCAGAGATGACTGACTGGTAAAGAAGTCACACTAACTCCTCTCAGCCCCTACCCCCCAGTCTCCGAATAGCCTTGTCTGACCTTGGGATTCTGTGAGACTGTTTGCATGCAATAGGAAAATGAAGTGGCCGGGCTGTGAGTGCCCGGTGGGCTTGGGTTGCTAGTTTTTCTTTCTTGGTGCCAGACCCCCGCCGCCCCCCCCTACCCCCCATCAAACAGAGTCCCTGCCCTCAAGCAGTTGACAGCCAGGAGGGAGGGAATCATGGAGGTGCTGAATCTAGAGAAAGCAGGGCTCACCAGAGCTGACCGTCAGGGAGAGCTTCACAAAGGAGGGTGTATTTGATCTGGGACAAAGGAGGAAGGGAGGGAGAGGACAGAGAGTGAGGAAATCCTTTATGCCAGGGGCAGTCTGTGTGTTCCAAATTATAAATTCAATTCAAGCCCCGGCAACTTTGCAACTGCGGTCTTTCGCTTCTCTTTCTTTCCAGGAAGAAAAATAGCCTTTCTATTTTCATCACTGAAATTGCCATTTGTCATTCTCAAGGTGCCTCGGTGCCTTTGTCTCTGCCGTCAGCTGTCAGCAGCTTTGCTAAAAATAGCCTGGCGGAGGGAACCGCTCTACGCGCAACATTAAAAATAGAAAGGGAAGCACTGGTGTGAATAATGAATGGGAGAGAATCCCCCTCCGCTGCGGGGCTCCTCCGGGGCCCGGCTGCTGGGCAGAGCCCCACAGGGCAAGGCAAGATGAAGGCTTTTTTTTTTTTTTTTTGCTTGTCCTTCGGCAAAAGGGCAGCCCAGAAATTACACTTTGCACTCTGCCTGCCTTGGGTGGGGAAGGATGAGAAGGCAAGGAGTCTCGGACCAGCATTATGGAATGCAAATCAGGTGTCTAATTTGCAGGCACAAACTCAAAAGCCATCTGGCCCCAGACAAAGGCGGGGGGTCGGGGGGGTGTGCCTGTGGTGTGGCGTGCGGGCCTTGCTTTCTGTAAGGGAAGCTAGTTTTTGTTTGGGCTTTGGTTTCGAATCCACAGTGCTGGCTACTCACAAGGAAATTGGGCCCTTTCTGAAGTCATCAGATTGTGATCTCTGCACAATTCAAGAGCTGGTTAGGGTGGGGTGCCTGGGTGGCGCAGTCAGTTAAGTGTCAGACCCTTGATCCCGACTCAGGGTCGTGATCTCACCGTCTGTGACTTTGAGTCCCGAGTCCCGCTCTGCCCTGATAGTGCGGAACCTGCTTGGAATCCTCTCTCTCCCTCTCTCTGCCCTTCCCCCACTTGCTCTCTGTCTTTATGTCTCATAAAATAAATAAACTTAAAAAAAAACCCATGAGCTGATTAAAGTTATTACATCAGCCAGAAGGGAGCCCTCCCCACGTCCAGGAACATCAGAGGCTCCTGTCAATGTTGTTTAATAGCCAAATGCTCTTGGAAGGACATAAAAACTGCATTTTACACTGACTCATTCTCATTCCCCGTGACCAGAGGCTAAGCTGTATTGCTGGTGGCCCAGACTGTCAGAGCCGAAAGAACTCAGAGATTGGAGGGTGAACTGGAGGGTGCTGAGGTCCAGAGAGGGGGAGGAAGCGGTCTCGGGACACACAGCACCCCTGCCAAAGGCACTGATGTGGCCTCCCCGCAGGTTTCCCACCGCGTCATCTCTTGACATCCTTGGTGGAATCAGAAGCTTGTCCTCCACAAAGCAGACTCGTCTGCTCCTCTGAGCCTTGGGGCGGGTGAATTCAACCTCCTGAACCAGCCTGCACCTCTTCGTAAACAGTCCCCTTCTTACCATGAGGTGTGAGCCTGATGCTGCCCCCTGGGGGTCAGGGGCCTCTGCTATCTCTTCCATCTAGAAAGCAGGGGTATGATTTGGTCCGTCTGCCCCTCTTGGTACCTAATTATGTCCTCCCGCCTCTCTGAAGAGAAACGTGGCTCTACCAGGAAAGAGCGTGCCTCTCCTTCCTCGGGAGCGGCCCCCACGCTCAGCCCAGGCCAGCACCCTCGCCAAATGGCTGGGAACACAACTTTGGAGCCCGCTCAGGTTCAACTCCAGTGGCGCCCTTCCCAGCAGGTCCACGCGGAGCGGTAGACCTAATATCTCGGGCCCAGTTGCCTGCTTCTCTAGCGGGGACCTGCTCTGCTGATTCAAGAGAGCTGTCCCAAAGCTACGACCTCCACCACCGGAGTGCAGTGACCTCACGCCACCGGCACCCAGCAGATGGGGAGCCGTCCCCTTCCCCAGGGGATCCGGCCTTCCCGCCTGCAACTCCACCACCCACCCATGAGCTGAGCTGGGTTTGAATCCCAGTAGGTGATTCACCCCTGGGGTCATTGGGCACCTCGGGCACCTCGCGCCTCCATTCCCTTTGCTTGTGAACCAGTGATCAAAGCTCCCTTGTGGGCTGCGGAGCGGGTTAGTAAGCTAAGGCAGGGAGCCCATCACAGCGGAGGTGCCTGGTAAGGGACACTTATCCCCCAGCATCCAGACGGGCAAACCCTTTTCCTTGTAGGAGCCACGGATGTGCCAGGTCACCTTCCTGTCCCTGCCTTTCCCCCCACCGTTCACTTTCTCAGCCGTCCTTCTGTACGCATCCTGCAGAATTCCTGGATGCACTTACCAGTGCAGGTCAGATCCCCAAGCATCGACTCGGGGCTGCAGCCTGTGCCGCGGGGCATGTCGCCAGAGGAGCGAGTTGTGCTCCCCGGCTTTGCTGGGGTCCCTCTGGCTCACGCGTTCATCAGGAGACCTGGAGGTGCCACCAGCCTCTCCTGAACTCTTCCTGCTTCGCCTCGGTCCTGGGAGCGGCAGACTGAGTGGTGTCCCCCCGCGTGACCAGCCCTAATCCTTGGAGTCTGTGGATTTCACTGCACAGGGTAGGAGGGATTTGGCAGCTGTGGTTATGTTGAGCATCTGGGGGTGGAGAGAGGGTCCTGGGTGGTCGGCATGGGCCCTGAGTGTAACCACACGTGTGCTTCGAAGAGGGACACGGAGGGAAACGTGACGTCGGAGGAGGGCAGGTGCTGTGACGCAAGCAGGTAGGGACTGGAGGAGAGAGGGAATGACATGGGTAAGGATGTCAGCAGCGTGACCAGCTGGTAGCCACGAGCACAGGATTCCCCCCCGGAGCCTCCAACAGGAGCCACCGTACTTCAGTCTCAGACCTCTGACTCTGGAAATGTAAGCTAGTCCGTTTGTGTAGTTTTTTTATTTTTTAAATAATGTTTCTTATCTTTGGGAGAGAGACAGAGAACCAGCATGGGAGAGGCAGAGAGAGAGGGAGACACAGAATCTGAAGCAGGCCCCGGGCTCTGAGCTGTCAGCACAGAGCCCGACGTGGGGCTTGAACACACAGACCGAGAGATCATGACCTGAGCCAAAGTCAGCTGCCCAACTGACTGAGCCATCCAGGTACCCCATTGGTATAGTTTTAAGCCACTAAACTTGGGGCGATTTGGAACAGTGGCAATGGGACACAGCTACAGTGGGTACTCAGTGTTTTCTCCCTAATTTACGGCCCAGGAAGCTGAGAGTTGGAAGGGTTATCCCATGGCTTAGTCAGTTTCAAACAAATAGTAATTAAATTCTTCCACCAACTCATTCTCTCTGTTGTGGAGTTAATTTTACTCCGAATGCCAAAAACCAATCCACACCCGGCCTTACCCCCTCCTTAAATAGATGACTCCTCGATCTTCCTCCTGGTAATTAAAGAAAGAAGAAACAATGGAGGTAAGGAATGAGCAGCCTTCTTAGTATCTTGGACCTGGTTGTGCTTCTGGGTCAGAATATGCCCTAGTTCGCCCGGCTTTGTCCTGTTCTGTGGACAAGAGGGGAGCCCTTGAGGCGAAAGAAATGAAATGGGTGTAAGTACAGATGATCTCACTGTGTCTGTAAGTTGAGTTCAGTTGTGAGTTATAACTAATCCTACCATAGTGACTTACAGAAGAAAGGGATTTATTTTTCTCATGTTTCAGTAGGTCCAAAAGTAAGTACAGTGGCTCAGAGATGCTGTCAAAGAAACAGTTCCTCCCGCCTGGCTCTTCTGCCTTCTTTTAACAGGTGGTTTTTGTTCTCATCGGTTTACAATGGTTACTATACATCTAGCATCATATGCATCCTGTGTCCCAGGCAAGAAGAAGGAGGAGGCGTCGAGGACATAGGGCTTCCTCCAGAAGGCAGAAAAAGAGAGAAAACCTCAGTGATACTTTGCATGGTTTGTGTACACATGTGCATCTCTGCGCACACGCGCACGCACGTGCACACACACACACACACACACACACTTCCCAGCTGTTCTTTCCTTGGAGAAATGAAGAGAGCGCCCGTTCCTTGCTCAAACTGCACCTTAGAGGAAAATTTAATCAGATTCAGATACAGTGAGAAAAGGGTCAGTAACCAGCCCCACAGTATCAGAGGAAACAGATCATCTGCACAGAGCTGCCCCCGATGGGGGCCGAATGGAAATGAATGACACAGTGACTAAGCAAATGCAGCACAGAAGAACTAAATAGACTTACAAAATGATCACGGCCCACAGAAGTCAGACACAGATCCCAACCTGTAAGAAAATGTAACTCATGGAAGGGAAGGACATGTGTCCTGATTGTTTCATGCTGTACAATAACTTAATGAGAACATTGATTTTAAATGCAAAAGTTCAAAGGAAAATTGATAAGACAACAGAACGGCCTGAGATGAACAAAGACAGTTTAGATTCAGGGTCCCTTTAGGAAACAGAAAGCACTTAAGCTAGGATTTTGACGAGCATTGACTCAAGGTCCAAGTACAGAAGCCTGCTCAGAAGAGGCACCACTGAGGAACACTGAGGCACCCAAATACTGGTGACAGTAGGAGCTGTTACCAGTCTTCGGCTTCTAAGAACAAGAAGAACCCATGTTACCAGAAGCGAGGCAGAAGGGCCATGCGATAGGCACTGAGCGATGGAGCCACTGCTAAAATCACAGCAGCAGCCAGGGAGAGAGGCAGAGAAATTCTCGACAACTCTTTGCTCTATTTTCTGATCTGCTGCTGGTGTCTCCCACTGTCTGAATCCCACCAGAAGAGCCAGGGGAAGAGAGAAAAAGTAATTTAGTCCTCAGGGCACAGAGCAGAGAGAAACAAAGACTGGGGGTTCAGGGAAGCAGATGTAGAACCACTAATGCATGGGTACCACCAACCCAGTGCATGCGATGCTTCAGGCCTCCGGTGGTTTTCTGTCTCCAGGAGGCCTAGAGCTCACACCACTGTCATGTTGTGAAGCCCCTGCGGCCACACTTCCATATCCTAACGCTGCCATTAGGGCAGCCTTCTCTCAGGGCTAGCCTGGAAGGAACTGAAGCTCCACCATGGGGATCCAAGCCAACTCTGGCTTCCCCATGGGAGCCAAAAACCACTGATCAAATGTTTAGGTATGTTGAAGCCACTATGCAATGGATTTTGGCCAGAGAGACATGAGATGAGCAGGTGCTCACCAAAAAACAAAAACAAAAACAGAAAACCCCTTGTCCTTCCTCCCTGTGATGCAGTGATTTCATAGTCTCTCCAGAGATATCCCACATGACCAAGCTGCCAATGATGAGATGCTATGGCCCCAGTGCATTTCCTTCTTTTTCTTCCCTGCCTTCTTGTTTATTCTCCTGAGATTACACCCTGTCCAGTTACCCTGAGCCTATGTCTTTGCTTTTGAGGAAATCCAGGCTAAGACAATGGGTTCCAGAAGTGATCCAAGGAAACAGACCCTCTAGATGGGGTTTTGGAGTTGAATTTCCCAGGGGTCTGAAGGCAATAGGGATCCCACTGTGTTGGGTAAGTACAGTAACAGTATCATCCCACACAGAATCGCATCACCATTACTAAAGTTTCATGTATCATTAAGTGAATTGAGGTGCGATGCAAAGCTTAAGAAATTAATCAACAGTTGCATTTGACCTGTATGGGGGCAATGATGATTACGAGGAGTTTGGTATGGGGTGACCTCTTTTTATGACATTCAGGGCTTCAAAAATGGGAAAGGTAAGAGTAATTAATTGTTAACTAAAAGCTGCTATTAAAGCGAGATGACTGTAGGGCAGTTTTATGAAGGAGCCTCTCAGGGCGCCTGGGTGGCTCAGCTGGTTAAGCGTCCGACTTCGGCTCGGGTCATGATCTCACGGTTTGTGGATTGGAGCCCCGCATCGGGCTCTGTGCTGACAGCTAGCTCAGAGCCTGGAGTCTGTTTCAGATTCTGTATCTCCCTCTCTCTCTGACCCTCCCCTACTCATGCTCTCGTTCTCTCTCTCTCTCTCAGAAATAAATAAAACGTTAAAAAAAATGAAGGAACATCTCATCTCCAACAGTCATGGAGCAGAGTGCGCTGAAAATAAAGTCCAATCTCTGAGTACTTCCCAATGCAGGGTTTCGAAGGAAAGGGCATGTCATCCAGACAGCTGTCCTATGTTAAAGTCCAGACCATGACAGGGAACGAGTGGGACTGTGGGCCCCGGCATAGGGATATTTGGGCAGATGCAGTGGATAAGCTTCAACTCCAAGTTCTCCTAAACCCTGTGGCTGAGAGAATAAAAAGAGAAGTCCCCCTAAAAGAGAGAATAATAGCCTCCTCTTACATGGATATACTATAAAGACCTCACCTGAAGCGGATGCCTCTCAAGATCTGCCCTCTTCATGACGTTTAGGTTGATAACCAGGGTCAGTTTTCACCTCTGCCTGAATCAACAAGTGCAAGTCTTACCACAGAATGAAGGACTTTGTACAAAAGAGACAGAAGACTTCCCTCCTGTCAGATGAGTTAGATCTACCACTAACCTTCCCTTACTCACGGGTCATCCATTTCTCTCCAAAAAAGTTCTTCATCCCTCTTAAGTCAGAGCACACTTCATAGGCACAGACACATACTTCAGTTTGGTGGTTTATAATTGTCGAAATAGAAAACAGAAAGAGTTACCATTCTAGGGAGTGAAATAAGATGCTTCGCTTTGAAAGCTACTTAACAGGAAGCAAATCCAATTTCCACTGTGTAACCAATTACACACTCATGTACCTGCACACGTGTATTTCTTTATGCAAACAGTGTGTGGATTATCAACTAAAAGTTAAGTCCTCTGTATATAACACGTACAACAGAAAAACTCAGATAACAATAGTTTTGAAAAATGTTTATTTCTCTCTCACATAAAGATGCCCAAGAGCAGGCAACCCAGGGATCAAATGGAAGCTTCACACTTTCCAACTGTTTGGATCCAACTGTTTATCTATCTACTCTGCCTTCTTCAATGAGTGGCTTCCATGCCCGAGAAATATAATAACCCAAGAGTCTGTGGAAGTAGAATATCAAATGTCCACTCAGGCAGGCAGCAGGATTGCCAGTGGAAAACAACAGAATATGCCTCTCAATTGGGTCAGCTGCTTGAAATAACTTTCCAAGCTCCCCATGACACTTCTCCTTAAATCTCAGTCCCAAAGTTCATCTTATGGCCTCATCAGCTGCATCGGAAGCTGGGAAATGTTGCTTTTCATCGGGGCACGTTGTCACACTGAATAAAATTCACGTTCTGTAGTAGATAATGGGGGAGGGTGGATATTGCGCAGCAAGGTAGACTCTCTGCCCCAAACGGACAACCTTTCTTCACTCAATAGATGCAGAGCCTTCTGTGAAGGGAGGGGGGAAGGGGGGAGTAAAGAGGGCACACGGGACACAGACCCTGATATTCAGGGTCTTGCAGTCTGATGGGGGGACAGATGTGTAATAAATGAGTTGATTACAGCCACCACTGCCCTCATGAAAGAGCGTGTAAGAGAGACAGGTGGCACAAAGGGGGCTGTTGCCAGATGAGCTTGGGGTTTGGTGGAGACACTTCTCTTGAAGGGAGTGACCCTTAAAAGCATGGGGATTTTCTCTAGGGACTGGAGGCATGCAAACAAAGGTAGACGGCAAGAAATGGGATCCCATGTCTGGGGACAGCAAACCTAGAGCTTGGCAGGGACAGAGGAGGGGAGGGGAGACTGGAGAGATGGTGACAGGCACACCATGAAGGGCTGGAAGGCCACACTCAGCTGCTCCAGGGTCCGGGTAGATGGAGGGGACTCATGGAGCAGCCATGCCATGGCCAGCCACCACCATCCTCTCCTGACCAGTGGTTATTCACCTTCTTTTTCACAATAGCATGAGAATATTCCCTGAAAGAGAACACTTGTCCTTTACTATCAGCTCAAAATGGTTTAGGTGAATCCCCCGCCCCCTGCCCCGTCCCCGTCCCATGGCTCATAAGTAGACGAGAGATCAAGGTCTGTTCAACCACTGTAGTCCCCTCCCCTGGCCAAAGAACATGACCCGAGTCAGTCCAATGGGATTCGTTCTTCCAGTTTTGTTGAAACTGTGTGTGTTGGGGGTGATTTCTGCTGGGGTCGCCAGGTGGGGAAGATAAAAGCCTGGACAGAGCTCAACTGACAGCAAAAGCAATAGGGAAGAGAGCCGAGCGGGGAGGTGGAGAGGAGCCAGGGCTCCTCGCAGGGTTCAAGTCCGGGGTTCCACTGCTCCTGGAACTCCCAGGCTCTACAGCTCCGTGACCCTACGCAGCCTCTTTGGTTTGAGCCAGCTGTGTGTGGCACTTACCGCAAGAGTTCTGAATAATATGGTTGTTGTATAGAACAAGCCTCGTAAAGAAAAACCAATCTAGGCAACAGGTAATACCATTAGGATGCCCTGAAAAGTCCAGTGATCAATCGCCTGGTGTGCTGTCATGGTGCCCATGCTCCATCCCTGTCATTGTTGGGTATCGGGTAAAATTCCTGTTTTCTGCGGCAAAGAGAGGACTGAGGGGGAAATGAAGGCTATCTTCAGATATCTGAAGGATTCTCACATGTAAGAGAAAAAGAGGTGATTCTGGGTGGCCCCAAGGAGTAGAGGCAGAATAACTCAGCAGAGGCTATGGAGGGAAGACTATTAAAAACAGCAGATTGTCTTTAGTATAAGGACAATCTTTCTAAATATCAGACCCGTCCAAAGGTGGAATTGGTATCCCATGGAAGGCAAACCCAGGAGAGGAGCTACGTGGTGCAGCCTTGGAGAGGCAGAGCCCTGAACCCTGCGTCCGCCCCTCGCCAGCTGTGTGATTTGGGCAAATCAGTTGATCTCGCTAATCCTGCCTCTGCATCTGTGAAAAGGTGGTAATGATAGCACGTGCTTCCGTGGACTGTTGTAGGGGGTAAATGAAAGGAAGCTAAGTCCTCAGTGAGCTTTAATTGTGAATGTTGAGAGGCTAGGAACTGCCCTGCTGGTCATAAAGGCTGGACAATCCCTTGGTGCAGATGTTCTAGAAGGAGTCAAGGACTGATTCCTCCAAATGAGGAATCTTAGGATGTCATTGAAATTTTCTTTCGAGGCAAAGATTCTGTTTTGATTTGATTTTGTACAAAAGATGTTGCTGATAGGGCCATTTCAGAGATGGATGCTGGCGATAATTTTTGACAGACTTTCCTTGTAAAGCTCTTTCGGGCTTCCCTAAAATACATTTTGCTGAGCTTTAAAATGAGTAGCATCTATCTGCTCCCAGCTGTCTGGACTTGGGGTTATTTCTGCCCTCAGCCACTTTAATGAAGCCGTTAAGAGTGACAAAGTGTGTCACCGGCCGCGGCTCCAGAAGGAGGCTGAGGTCAGGGAGATGCTGTGGGTCAGCAGCTGCCTGGAGAGGAAGCCATCAGCCACGGGGACCATCTGGCTCTCTCACCTCCCACCAGACCCAGCACCAGTGGGGGAGGCCAAAGAGTCATAGACCAGCACCCCACCATGGCTAAAAGGATGAAGTACCATCTTTTCATTTCCTTTAAATGTTTGACATTACAAAAAAACAAACAAACGTGGCCTTCAGTTTGTGCAAAAAAGGGAATGCATCTTTTTTTTTTAATGTTTTATTTATTTCTAGGAGAGAGAGAGAGAGAGAGAGAGAGACAGCGCAAGCAGGGGAGGGTCAGAGAGAGAGGGAGTCACAGACTGAAACAGGCTCCAGGCTCTGAGCTGGCAGTCAGCACAGAGCCCGACGTGGGGCTCGAACCCATGAACCACGAGATCATGACCTAAGTGAAAGTCGGACGCTTAACTGACTAAGCCACCCAGGCGCCCCAGGGAATGCATCTTTAACGTACATCTTGGTTTTTTTCTAGCTATATACCCCCATGTGACCATTCAAATATCCGGACAGTGAACATTTTCACCAACCGGCAGAGTCCATTTGGGTGCTCATTACACCCACCCACTGGAGGAAATCACTGTTCCCGGTTCTAAAACCATATATTGGTTTTCCCCATTTGTGTTCTTTGTATCAATGGATAGTAAGGTATACACTTACAATACGCTCATCAACATGTAATCTGTGAGGGGCGCCTGGGTGGCTTAGTGGGTCAAGCGTCTGACTTCGGCGCAGGTCATGATCTCACAGTCTGTGGGTTCAAGTCCCACATCGGGCTCTGTGCTGACAGCTCAGAGCCTGGAGCCTGCTTCAGATCCTGTGTCTCCCTCTCTCTCGGTCCCTTCCCTGCTCATGCTCTGTCTCTCAAAATAAATAAACATTAAAAAATTTTTTAAAAAGGAGGGCACTTGTGGGGATGAACACTGGGTGTTATATGGAAACCAATTTGACAATAAACTCTTTGTAAAAAAAAAATTTAAAAAAAAACATGCGATCGGTGAGAATCAGCCATGTTTTGGTGTCTATCATTGGTTTGTTCTTTTCTGTCACTATGTAGTCTCTAAGTATGCATCTACATCATAATTTTCCAAAGTTAAAAACTTGATTCTCATGTAAATGTAAGTTTACCATGTATCAAAGATTTTATTCATCTCATGACTTTATGAGAGAATCAGTGAAATGTTAAAGACAGGTTCCAATGAAAATTTGACTTCCTGGGATTTATGTTTTCTACCAAATAAAATTTGTTGGCATTGCTGTGAATGGGAATCACTGTAATGGCTCGGAACAGGAAATACTTGTGTTGCTATCGGTCTTCCATAACTTTACTTTCGTCTCATCCCTCCAGGCACACAGTCCATAAGAGGGTATGCCCTCGAGATACTCAGAAAGCCCCTGAAGGGTCCACCAGACAACCCAGCACCATCCACGAGGGACACCCAGGGGCCTCTCTGGCTGCCTTCCAAGTCTTGGAAAATATTTCCCAACGATACAAACGTGCCTCAATTCATTTATTCATTTGCTTGGTGATGAGTAGTTGAATTCTTCGCAGGGTGGGGCTGGGAACGAAGCTACTATGAATGTTTCTTGATATGCCTTTTTTGGGGACACATACATTCACTTCTCTCGAGTATATATATGTGGGAACGGAGTTTCAGCTTCATAGAAAAGCCGCACGTTTGGCTTTAGTAAATAGGCTCAGATGGTTTTTCGCAGTTCCTGAGCCACTGTACGCCCCCAGGTGAGTGTGGGAATTCCAAGCATTTGGTCTTCTTCTCTGCTGAAATTTGGTGGCATCAGACTTTTTAACCTGAGCCGTTCATGGGTTATGCAGGTACTATCGGATTTTATCACCTAAGTCAGGATTATTTTTTATGAATACTTTTAATGTTTTATTTTATTTTTTGTGACAGAGAGAGAGAGCACAAGCAGGGGAAGTACAGAGAGAGAGAGGGACGGAGGATCTGAAGCGGGTTCTGCACTGACAGCAGTGAGCCTGATGTGGGGCTTGAACTCACAAAGAGCGAGATCATGACCCCAACCAAAGTCGGATGTTCAACAGACTGATCCACCCGGGAGCCCCCGGTCAGGATTACTTTTACTTCCATGTGTGTAAGAACTACCCAGGCTGTTCTCTCAAAGTGTGGATTCAGAGGTCACAGCCCATGTGCAAAAGTTTTTAGTTAGTGGTTCAGGGTCAAGCTCAAAAATCTACATTATTAACAAGTACTTCATTACCGAGCAAGCTTTCTGAGAAATACCGGCTTACATGGGTCTGTGCTGTGTAATCTGCAGGCTGTCGCTGCTGATTCCCTGAGAGCGAGTCCTGCCAGGAGAGCGAGTGAGAACCCGCAGCCTATCCCAGATTTCTGAGCGTGGGCTGCCGGTGACAGCCACGTGTCATCTCAGTTTTCAGAACAAGCCTCCAAAGTGACTCGGATTTTCCATCTTGCAAAGGAGGACACTGCGGTTCTAAGGACAAGTAAAGAAAGAGAGGTAAGGCCATTTGCCCAAGAACAGAGGTTCAAATCCGTGCTTAGAAGCAAGGATTGTTCTATCCCCTGTCAATGATTTGTGTAATACACCAATGCTTTGGGCACTTTTTTGTTATTTTTAAGTTGTAATTATTTATTTTGAGACAGTGTGTGCACTCAAGCAGTGGGGGGTGGGGGGGCAGAGAGAGAGAGAGACGGGAGGAGAGAGAGAGTGCTCTCAAGCAGTGGGGAGCACAGAGAAAGAGAGAGAGAAAGAGAGAGAGAAAGAGAGGATCCCAACTCGGGGCTTGAACTCCCTAACCATGAGATCATGACCTGAGCTAAAATCAAGAGTCGGATGCTTAACTGTATGAGCCACTCAGGTGCCCCTTATTCATTATTTTTACACACAAAGGCTTTTTCTCTCCAAGATGAAGTTTTAGGTAAAATTGTCATATACAAAACAGATAATAATTAAGGGGCTTGGGTAGCAGCCAGGGCCAGAAGCACAGCGCCTTGGCTGTGTGACCTCTCTGAGCCCCAATGTCGTCTTATTTTTACCTGCTATGGGCCTGTGACCCTCCCTGGGTCCTAGGACACAGGCTTCCAAACCACAGGACCCAGCACGTCCTCAGGGGGCCCTACGCACAGATGTGCAATTTATATGGCCCTCCATTTTTATGTATTGAAGAAAATATCCCTTCCAGCAATCTGGATTCTCTTTTACTTACACTGAAATTTAACCTGAGAGCTAAATAGATCAATTGTGCGTCCTGATGCTCTCTCCTCCTCAGGTGGCAAGCTGTTATCATTAAAGTTAGAGATCTCGGGGCGCCTGGGTACCTCAGTCAGTTCAGTGTCTGCCTTTTGCTCAGGTCATGATCTCACGGTTTGTGGGTTCGAGCCCCACGTCGGGCTCTGTGCTGACAGCTGGGAGCCTGTTTCAGATTCTGTGTCTCCCTTTCCCTCTGCCCCTCCCCATCACTCATGCTCTGTCTCCGTCTCTCTCTCTCTCTCAAAAATAAATAAAACATAAAACAAAAGTTGAGGATTTCTTAGGGCATTCATTCATTCCTTGTCACCTTCCTCTTCCACTGTCCAGATGTATGACCTTGAGCCGGTCATTTCACATCCCTCATCCTTGGCCTTAACGTCTGTGCAATTGCATCCGGAGCCCTGGGCCCCAGAGCGTGGAGTGAGGACTCCGTGGGATGCGAGGTGCATCGTGCAGGGTGAGCTCCGGCCCGAGCCCCTCCTTCAGCGCCCGTCTCCTGCCTCCTGGGTACGCGCCCTGCAGACCCGCCAGAACCACGATTCGGTACCAGTGGTGTGACTTTCCCCCCTCTCCTGCCGGGACCGGGATGAATCCCACCACGTCCACACCAGGCCCTGGGAGGGAGGGCGATGACGTCATCGGTAGGAGGGACTGGGGAGAAACACACACGGACAGCCATTCTAGAAATACCGAGGATGAGATCATTAAGCTGCAGCCACCCTGGGGATCTGGAAGGCTGTAATTGTAGCTGACGTGGGATAACAGTCGCTACAATTTATCCAGCTCCAGGCGCGTGCCCAGCATCGGGCTAAGCTACTTGCATCCGTGATCTCATTTATCCTCCGGACAATCCTCACACAGGTGCTCTTGCCGTCATAGCCCAGGGAGGGGGGCATTGGGACGCCGAGGGTGGAGGGACCGTCCCCAGGCCGCCCCGCCAGCAAGCAGCGCAGCCCTGGGCTCATGCGAGCATGCCGGTTGGGGTACAGTTTTGGCGGCTGTAACAGAGGTTCAGAAACAAGGGTTTACACAAGCCACAAGTCCGTGTTTCTCTTGCATCAGTCTTTTATTATTATTAATTTACATCCGAGTCAGTTAGCATTTACTGCAATAACGATTTCAAGAGTAGAATCCGGTGATTCATCGCCTGCATGTAACACCCAGGGTCTTGCGTCAGTCTTAATGCAGGCTGTCAGGGACCGGGTTCTTGGATGTTGTGGTCACTCAGCCTCTCAGCTGCATGGTAGCTGAGGGACTCAGCATCAAATGCTCACCCCCGGGGGCAGGAAGGGGAGGGGAAAGAACCACATCACGTCACTTCTGCACTTATGACATCGGTCTGAACTGGGTTATGAGGTCTTGTCTAGCAACAAGAGAGCCTGTAATGCCCGTGTTGGGTTAAGATGTACCGTTGTTACTAAGGTTAGAGAAGGGAGTATCCGTGCACAGCAGGCATCCCTGCCTCAGTCACTCCATTACTGGTCCTCACATTGCGAGGTGGTGGACGGCGCCGCTAAGACAAAACAGAAGCTCCCAGGCACGACCGTGTTCAGAGAAATATATGAGAAGCTCTGGATATATGACTTAGGACCCATAACCCTGCAGACAAGAACGGAGCATGAATTGAGTGCCTACTACATACCTGGCCCTGGCCTGTGGGCTTCCCGTGTGGCACATGCTACAAGTGCTGCGCTGAGACACGAAGGACCCAAAGCTCAGAGAGGTGAGGTGACCTGCCTCAATTCAGGTGTCTGGTAAGTGGTCAGGCCAAGATTCGAAGTCCAGGCAGTGTGAGCCTGGGCAGGCAACTTTCACTTCTCTGTGCCTTTGACCTCCCCATCTTTATTATTTAAAAAAAAATTTAATGTTTTTTTTTAATTTATTTCTGAGTGAGAGAGAGAGAGAGAGAGAGCGTGAGCAGGGGAGGGGCAGAGAGAGAGGGAGACACAGAATCCAAAGCAGGCTCCAGGCTCTGAGCTGTCAGCACAGAGCCCGACACGGGGCTCGAACTCATGAACCGCGAGATCATGACCTGAGCCGAAGTCGGACGCTTAACCAACTGAGTCACCCAGGGACCCCCGACCTTCCCATCTTAAAATGTAGACAACAGTACCTACCCCCCAGGGCCGCAGCGGGCTGTGGATGCTTTAATGTAGCTAGAACACTGGGGAGAAGCTGGCCGGCAGCGAGCCCTCAGTGAGTGGTTAGACATTATCATCGTTGTTGTTAAATCAGTGCTTGTTTATCTTTCCCCTCTGCCCACCCTGCGTCCAGTCCTAATGCCAGCGTGACAAATGCCGTGCTGGGAATACAGAAGACTGGGAATGTCCAGAAATGGGGCAGAATCCTTTTGACCTTAAAACATAAAAAAGTAGGGGCGCCTGGGTGGCTTAGTCGGTTAAGCGTCCGACTTTCGCTTAGGTCATGATCTCGCGGTTCGTGGTTCGAGCCCCGCGTCGGGCTCTGTGCTGACTGCCAGCTCAGAGCCTGGAGCCTGTTCCAGTCTGTGACTCCCTCTCTCTCTGACCCTCCCCTGCTCGCGCTGTCTCTCTCTCTCCTAGAAATAGATAAAAAACATTAAAAAAAAAAAAACATAAAAAAGTCTCATGAAGAAGACTTTACTGTATATTGAAAGAAGGGAAGGATTGTAACAAGCGGAGAGAGGGAGGAGGTCGGTCAGCCTGGAAAAAGGCTTCCAGGAAGGAGGAGGCAGAGAGTGTCGAGGGACAGTGAAATGGCGAAGGTGAGCAGGACACCAACGCCAGCAGCTAATTGAAGGAGGCTGGCCTTTTACCTGAAGGCCATGGGGAGCCCCGGAAGGTTTTGATCATCGATGTGCCAGGGAAAAATCGCCATGGCAACAGCTCTGGGGAGGACGGGAGGTGCAGAGGCCGGCTAGCAGCTGGTGGCGTGGGTTAGGTAAGAGGTAACGAGCACCTGCATTACAGCTCTGGCTTTGGGAAAAGCGAGGAGGGGACCGAATAAGCACAGTGCGTGGCTTTGCGTAGAGAAGGAAAGGCCGACGGAGCAGCGAAGCAGGCATGCTTAGCCCACTGTCTGAAGCAGGAGCCGTGAAGAATGTAAGCATGTAGCCTGTCATACTCTCTGCCTGTTGCAACAAAGTATTTTTTTTCCAGCTGGTTCTGCTTGACCCTGACCTACTCCCTCATTCACTTGCTCCCTTGTCAAGCCACGTGCTCAGAGTCTACATGAAGCAAATTCAGTCTCTACAGAGACAGATCGTGTCTTCTTTAGATATCTGTTTATATGAGCGCGGTATAGGGTAGGGTGCTGTAACAAAGGAGCCCTGATCTAGACTGAATGTTTGTGTCCTTCCCAAATTCACCTGGTGAAACTGAATCCCTGAGGTGATGGGAGGTGGGGCCTTTGGGGGTGATCAGGTCATGAGCCTTGGTGATGGGATTAGTGCCTTGGTAAAGGAGCCCTTAGAGAGTTCCATGTGAGCACACAGTCAGAAGATGGCTGTCTAAGAACCAGGAAGTGGCCTCATCAGACCCCGAACCTGCCAGGGCCTTGATCTGGGACTTGCCAGCCTCCGTGACTGTGAGAAATACATTTCCGCTGTTATAAGTGACCCAGTCCATGCTATTCAGTTATAGCGGCCAAAACGGACCGACATTGTTATAAACAAGCCACGTATAAATTTCTCTTTGTCCTGTAAGGTTGCAGGCAGCTCAGGGATGGTGTGGGAGCCTGAATGGCGAAGGGAAGTTAGCCTACTGCGAGTTCACATCCTGCTGCCTCATCACGTAGCTTCCATCTCATGACCCTAAATGGCTGCTCCAGCTCTTGCCATCGTGTCAACATTGAAACCAGCAAAAAAAGAGGGGCAAAGGAGAGTTGTCTTTCCCTTTCAGATCACGAACACATCACGTCTGTTCACATCCCATGAGTTAGAACTTGTTCACGGGACCACATAACTGCCAGGAAGGCTTGCAAATGGGCTCCTTAGTTGGGTGTCCATGTATGGAGATTAAAAACCCACCACCATGTAAGAAAGGGATGTTGGCAAAGGAGTAGAGTCTCTGCCACTCTACTCTACCACCCCCTTCTCCCCCAAGTGCCTAAAAAAGCGCAGGGACATCAGACAGCACTTGATGAATCGGAATCGTGAGTTAACGAACATATCCTGACAGGCTCTGAGGATACTGAGAGGAAACAAACAGACCCTCTATCATGAAGTAGCTTTTGGTCTATTCTGGAGCCTAGATGAGTCTAGAAATAAATGCAGTGGATTGCTGTCCTGGGGAGGATGGCAGCCTTGTAGCTTAAACGGTCACAAAGGAGAAAGACAGCAAAAACCAGTCAGGGTGACAGAGGTCAGAAAAGACTTCACAGAGGATGATGTTCAGCTGAGTCTGGAAAGATGAGTAGATGTTTGCTTGGAGAGCCAGGTGAGGAGGGCCACTCAAGGGCAAAGCAAGGGCGTCAGCAAAGCCAGGGAGGTTGAGATACCACGTGACACATTCAGGGTCGGGCAGGCAGGAAAGGCAGGTGGGGAGACGACCCACAAGAAGAGCTGGAGGAGGGAGGTGGGGCCAGGTCTGGGCACCCCAGTCTTTCCCCACAGGAAATGGGGGTCCGCTGAGCAGTTTCAAGCACGGGGGTTGAAGGTTGAGGGCCGCGCAGATGTCATTACATCTGTGATTCTGGACGATGGCTCTGGGCACCTTTTGTAGAAGGTGAACTAACAGTTAGGGGTTGGGGGAAAAGGTCCAGAGTAGGAAGCAAGAGTTTCAGAAGCTTAGTTTTTCCCAGTAAAGCCTGATGTTTGATGCAGATAGAACTTGTGGTAGCCTAATGTACCTCGTAAGTAAAGCCAGAAATAGTTCGTTTGAAATTAAGGTTGCGGTTGACCGTTTTTTTTTACACTTGACTGATTGATTGATTGATTGATTGATTTGTCTGCCGTCAGTTTTTCTTCCAGTGGCTGCATTTCTGTGTCTTCTGTTTGCATCTGCTTCTGCTGAAGTTCATAGGCTGGTACTTAGGGAAGAGCTGAGTGTCCTTGGCCAGGTCATCCACCTTCTGCACCCCAGCTGAATCATGAGTGAGCTGGAAGGGATGAACCCCAAAGCTCTGACCAGCCCCAAACACTCAGTGTGGTAGGAAGTCTGTGGCATCTAAACCATGGAATCTCTGAGAAGTAAGGGACTCAAGGGGTTACCAACTGTTTTATTAGCTGTGAAAAAATGGAGCTCAGAGAAGTTCAGTGGTATGGTCCAAGGTCATCCAGCCCTAGGTAGCAGCAACAAAAGCAGGGACCCGGACATAACTCCTTCCTAGTTCAAGTCTTTCCCCATGAATAGGGTCAAGTTTCATAGCCTCAGTGGAGGTCTTTCTAGCCCCTCAGTCTTCACTGATCGTTCTAGAGCATGTCTTCTGGAATGATGCCCCACTAAGGTTTCTTCCAATCCTAAATTTCCATGATTTATAGGGTTTACCAAGAGTATTTCATGACTACTTCCCTGCTAATGCTTATCACACCAGTAATAAACACACCAAAGTTTACATCCACCCATCCCTTCATTTGTTTATTTAATGAGAATTTTCTGGCCTCATTACAGGCGTTCTAAGCAGCATTTTGAAGGGCACCTAGTCCTCCAACCTCATAATGCTGGACATCGTGGTGGCTTCCAGCTTCTTTTTTTTTTTTTCAAGTTTATTTATTTATTTTGAGAAAGACAGAGTATGAGTGGAAGGGGGCAGAGAGAGAGAGGGAGAATCCCAAGCAGGCTCCCTGATGTCAGTGCAGAGCCTGACAAGGGGCTCGAACTCACAAAACTGTGAGACCATAATCTGAGCCTAAATCAAGAGTCAGACACTTAACCAACTGACTGAGCCTCCCAGGCTTCCCTCAGTGTTTGATTTATAAATAATGTGGTAAAGAACTTGCTGGAAGCTTGGCGGGCATCTCTGGCTATTATCTTAGGATAATTAGGATAGATTCTAGATGGAGAATACTCTAGAGAATGCCTGCTACACCTTCACAGTGAACAAAACCAAGGTGTAGCCTTGATTTCCTGCCACCCTTAACACCATACACACACACACACACACACACACACACACACACACACACACCCCTCTTATTCCTTAATCTTACCCATCAGTAAATGATACCATGTTATATTCAATTACTTCAACCAAAACCCTACTAGTTGTCTTCAATATCTTTCTTCTATTCACCTTCATTCAGCCCATTGCATGTCCCACAGCTCTGCCTGCCGTGGGTACCCCTAGCGCTGTCTATACTGCATATCTCCAGTATCACCACCGTGGTCCAAGCCACCAGCATCTCTCCCCGCACCTGGGATGACCCCTCACTTCTTCCTTCCTTCTAACCCTGGTCTTGGACATTCTAGACGGCAGCCAGAACAATAGAAAAATGTGAATCAGTTCATGCCATAAAATTCCACAATGTTTATCACAGAGATCAGTAACAAATAAAACTCTTTACCCCGGCTCACAGTGACCCCTCTGCCCACCCTTCTTGCTTCCTGTCAAGGAAGTCATCTATTCCCTGACATTAAAGGAATAGTGACAAGCAAGTGCAGGGCATCAGTGGGCACCAAAGACTTCCGCTCTGGTAGAATTTACGTTCTAGAAAGGTGATGCAGCAAATGTCAGCCATGCGGACCTCACAGAGTATGTTAGGTGTGGTAAGAGCTATGGGGGAAGAAAGACTAAGAACAAGAGGTGGGCGGGGCTTACAGGATCCAACTGTAGTTAACTTACAGGATCCAACCTATAGTACTTGCTTGGTAACTATTTAATAAATGAATGAATTAGTTTTTAAACATATATACAAAACTAGAGGCCCAGGAGGAATCAGCTTTCAGCCTTCTTCTGGCCAAAGCCAAGAAAGAGATGTGAGGCTCCCAAGAGTCCCAGGGCCTGTGAGATAAAAATCACAGTGGATGCTTTGGAAAAGCCTAGACATTTCTGGCACAATTGACTGCAATCATTTGTTTTTCTCTTGCGTTATCCTTTTCCATCATCTTCCTAGATGGTGAGAGATTTTCCATGGTTTTGGTTATGTCTTACCTCGTTCCTTGCCAAGCCTAGAAGATCCTAGAAACTCTTAGGTGCTCCAAAAATATTTAGTGAATGAGATCTCCCTGCATCCCAAGCCACAGGGCCAAGTTTTATGTCCATGCAAGTAATACAAAACTGAGCTCTTAATTTGGAAAGGAAAGGCTCAGCTAATTAATATGCAATGTCAGCAGCTTCATATATTTTATGGTTCAAAACAAGACTGCGTGTCCTTTAGCCCAGTTGATTTCCTGTTTGTTATCACATTAGACCTAGTCCAAGGCAGATGGAAAATTTGAAGGACATCTTCAGCCATTAAAACCGGCATAAATTTTTCAGAACTGCATATACATACGTAATACTTCCCATTAACATTTTTTGAAATTAGGGTTTACACAATTTCTTGATTAAGCAGGAGCTCTTTTGTCACAATTCTGCTCCTTTCAGCTCCCCAGATCTATAGTCCTGGGTCTGGATGCCTGGTGATGTTAATTTGGCTCTTACGGCCAGTTCTGTTCAAAATCCCATACAGAGATCTGTGCTGGGGCTGCCCTTGACCTTCAGTCTGTCTCTGTGTTTTTATCGTCAGCTCGTGACAAACAACAATGGTGCTAGCACCTGTGTTGCAGCCTTCTGTGCTCAGAACATCTGTGATCCTCAGAGTATCACTACGGATTGGCACTAGAACCTCTACTTCATACACAGCAGAGGGAAGGCACAGGGTGACTGAGCAAACTGCCCAAGGTCACAGCAAGGAAGTGGCAGAGCCAGGAGCCGAACTTTGTGCTGGTTCCACTCTAAAGCAGGTGTTCTTCTGACTCTGCTGAAACGCACAGAAGACAAGCTGGCGTTTGTAGAGCTGCTCCTATGTGCCAGGCACTATATTGGGCACCATATGTTTCTTTTCTCATTTTATAGCCGTGTTATAAAGGACACATTTCTATCCCCATGTCACGTATTGGAAAACCGAGGCTCAGTGATAGTTAGCACTGGGCCCAAAGTTAAGCAGCTACTAAATCAGGAAGCCAAAATTCAAGTTCGGTTGGTGAGACTGTGCACACTGCTCCTTTCTCTTAAGCAAGAACTTAAACATTAGCCCATGAAAGCATTTTATCTGTGTAGCTTGTCGTTCCTTTGGTGTGGTGTAACAGATGTGAACTACCATGGGAAGCAGAGATGTCCTGTGACTTTAAGGAAATAGTTAAACCTCTCTGACGCTCAGCATCTCTGACTGTAAAGTGGATTTATAACCCTCTCCCTCCCTTACTCACCCCCAAGACCTTGGGAGGACCAACTTACAGACTGAATAAAGAAACTAACTGTCCCAAACCCTGACTTTACAGATGAAGATACTGAGGCCCAGATGGGCTGCTCAGCGTCTCCAAGCTGCTCGATGAATTGCTGACCTAAACTACATTAGAACCCCAGTGTATCAGTCAGCTACTGCTTTGTAACAACTGCTGAGGGTCGTGGTAATGTTACAAACCTAACTCTCATGCACATAAAATGAATACATGTCAAAGATTTTTATCCAACTCATTAAGTAATGAAAGTGATGGATGTTGAGACCAGCTCAAAGGAGATTTTCAGCAACAGAGGGATATACAGATAATCAGGAATGCTGAAATGAATTTTCTAGAAGATGCACAGCAGGTTACTATTCAAAAGACGGTAAAATGTAAGGTTTGGGGTTATCTTTTCTATAGCACCCAAATCCATTGTATCTCTACAGCGCAGAATCCATTTACATTGCTATCAGTTTTCTACGAGTTAACTGTTGTCCCTAAGGAGTGGTAAAATAGCATCCTCCGTAGGACGTCAGCCAAAAGTGCAGATATCTATAGGTCAGAAAGTCCCCAGAGGGCTTTCAGCACTCTACCAGAAAGGGCTCTAAAGAATCCCTTTTGCTGATTTCTAATTTTCCTGATATAGAAAACCGCAGAAATTTCAATAGCTTTCAATCATAAGCATTTATTCATCCATCACAGGTCAGGAGGCAGAGGGAGTGGGAGGGCTCTGCTCCCCCCATCCCCAGCTCATTCTGGGGCCCAGGCTGGAGGGGACAGCAGCTTTTCAGAGCAGAGTGGAGGCCAGGGGTCCCAAAGAAACACAAATGCATGATACTTCTTAAGGCCTCCCCCGGGGAAATGGTACATTTTTACTCCTTCCTATACTCCATTAGCCAAAGCAGGTGATAGGAACAAGCCTAACATTGGTGGGAAGCACAGGGGTCCCATGGATGTGGGGGATGGGTGTTCACTGAGCAAGGCTAAGCATGTCCAGTTGTGCTAAGATTTGTAAAAAAAACACGTGGACACAGAGGGACAATGTAAACGTACGAGAGCAAGAGTATTTTAAGTGTAGAGCTCAGTTGTGACCACCTGCAACCTCTTTCCAGAAGTGAAAGAAAATAGGATTGGCCAGCCAAAGGTAAAGTTTGGAAATGAGCTCACCCATATGCTTGCTTTCGTGGCATAATCTCCTAATACTGGCGGGGCATTCGTCGAGATCTTTTATCCGCTCACCTGCACTGTCAAATGGGTGCTGGCTGCCGAAAGTCAGGTGAGGAACACGTTTTTTAGGTAGCGCATGGCTAGCTCTTAAGTTTGCAGAACCGTGCCTGGAGCGGATACAGCATGATCCAGTACTCATGGCCATGAGAGCTGGTTTTGCTCGAAGAATTTTGAGAAATATTTTAAGTTAAAAGAAGGTAACAGCTGTAATAGGTTACTTGCAACCAATAAATGGTATATAATACAGAACGAATTAATTTTTTAAGTGTATTTATTTATTTGGGGCAGAGATAGCATGAGCAGAGGTGGGGCAGAGAGAGAGAAGAGAGAGAATCCCCAAGCAGGCTCCGCACTGTCCGCACAGAGCCCACCATGGGGCTTGAACTCACGAATCACGAGATCACGACCTGAGCCCAAATCAAGAGTGGGACGATGGACTGACTGAGTCACCCAAGGAGCCCCTTAATAAATTAGTATGTTGTGTGTGTGTGTTTTAAGTTTGTCACAAATAATTAACAGAAAACACACTTTACGGTCAACACCCAAAGATGAAGAAGGAGGGTTTCCAGTCTGATAACCAGCTGGGGTGCCGTCCGCGGAGATGCTTGAGGCCAGGGTGGGAATCACAGAATCACAGAACCTGGAACCTCTTCCTCAAGCAGGGCTGTGTCCAAGCGTGGCCTCCCTGAAGCCGAGGAGACGGGGAACAGGGTGGGGGAGCTCTGTTTCCCCTGAAGTGGGGGCCCAAAGTCTCCTCCTCCTCTTCTTTATTTTTCTTTCTCTTCCTCTTCCTCCTCACCTGATCCCAATCCCGCTGGCTGCTCCCATTTATGAATTGCGCCCCCTGGTGTCAGGTGCTGTGCACTACGCTTTGCAGAAACTCCACGGCTTTCTGTCACCTGCCTCGAACCCACTGACAGGAAGCTTTGCAAACCCCTGGCTGGGACTCCCACTCACGAAGTGGAAATATCACGAAAGTTCTGTGAGGCCATTTCAGAAAATTTACCAACGAAAACCCACTTCAAAGGGAGCCTTAAGTCAACACACTAGGCTGGTCTGCCTTTGAGGAAGAAGGTTGAGGTATTCTCTGCATCTTTTTCTTCATCAGTTTGCAGCATCAAAGGAAAAGTCTGCAATGAAACTCTACCTAACGTAATGTTGTACAGATATTACACGAGCTCATCTTTCTGGTTCCTTCTGAGGAAGTTATTATTATGACCATAATATTTAATATGTAATACAGAGATAATAAAAATGGACAATCAGGCTCAAGGAGATTAACGACTGGTCAGTAATAACATAGCCTCCAAATCTATCTGTAATGCAACATTAAGCCCTTTGGGTTGGGTTTCAAACCTCACCCCAAGCATGTGAGGAAAATGTCATTACTATCTCCATTTTCCTGATGGGGAAACTGAGTCTGAGGGATCTGACATGCCTTCCCCAAGCTCGCTTAGCCAGTGTGCCAGGGTTGGTACCGAAACCTAGCTCCTCCATCACTTAACCCTGTGTTATCACTGCCTTCCTGTGGAACACCAGAGTGATAGCATCTTTTGTTATTTTCACATTCCTTGAGGAAAATTTTCTCTAGTCATGAAGACCTTTCCAATAACGGGGACCCCATCTTCTGGGCATTACAGAAAAATCTAGGTTTGAGTCTTTGCTCAGTTACTGCTCTTTGATTTACATAGATCCCATATACAGTCACATTTGGACAAGCCACAGATGTTCTTAAAGGTGCATTTGTGTGATACCTACATCATTGGGCCGTGGCGGCAACTGAATGGGGTGGGGAAGGAAAGGTGCTTAGCTCAGGACCTTCCACAGAGCAGGCCCCCGGCAGGTGGCTAGTGTGCTGCTTACACAGCAGTGGGCTTCCTCGGAAGGCAACTGGCTGGAGATCTTCACGCAGAGACCAAAGAATGTGGCTACAGATTGGAACAGACGAATATTTTATAGGTTGGGTTCACGATCCCTTCGCGAAATATGAAGTCCTTGGAGTGGGTCCCTGTTATGAGTCAATTTGTGTGTCTCCTCCACCCACCAAATTTGTAGGTTGACTCTCTCACCTCCGGTACTTCGAGATGTGACTATATTTGGAGACCGGGCTTTTATTTTTTTTTTAAGATTTGAACTCAATTGCTTTATTTATTTATTTTTTAATTTTTTTTTTTTTTTTTTTTTTTTACTTATTTCTAGGAGAGAGAGAGAGAGACACCGTGAGCAGGGGAGGGTCAAAGAGAGAGGGAGTCACAGACTGAAACAGGCTCCAGGCTCTGAGCTGGCAGTCAGCACAGAGCCCGACACGGGGCTCGAACCCACGAACCGCAAGATCATGACCCAAGCGAAAGTCGGACGCTTAACCGACTAAGCCACCCGGGCGCCGCATTGGAGACCGGGCTTTTAAACAGGTGCACAGGTTAACGGAGGCAGTTAGGGTGGCCCTCATCCAATCCAACTGCTGTCGCTGAAGAGGAGATTTGGATGCATAGATGCCAGGGTGTGGACACACAGGAAAGAAAACCACGTGAAGACAGGAGAGACAGGTGAGAAGGCGGCTCACCTGTAAGCCAAAGAGAGCAGCCTCAGGAGAGACCAGCCCTGCCTATGACCTGGCCTTGGCCTTCCAACGTCTGGGATGGTGAGAAAATAATTTTCTGCTGCTTAATCCCCCTAGCCCGTGGTGGTTTGTGACGGCAGTGCAGGCAAAGTAAGACAGGCTGACATCAGTATAAGATACGGAAAAGCAAATATCACAGTGTATCATTGCATCAGGATAACACTGTTTTGGTTATTTCTACATTGATTGTATTATGTGGACTGGGCTGTGATATAATATGTGAGTCACCAACAGTGGACCAGCAGCAGACGGGACCCCCCAAATGTCTCTTCTAATTTGGATATCATATTAATTATTATTATGATTAACATGTTCATAAGTATTTCAGTTACTATGGATTAAGGGCCTAAAAGTGCCAAAGGTTTATAAATGTTAACTTTGCTGAAACATTCCTTCGAGGTTATTATTATTCCTATTTTGCAGGTGAGGCTGAGACTGGTTATTTAAACTGTCCAGGGTCAGAAACACTTAGCATTTTTCAGAGCCACGATTCTTGCCCAAAGCAGACTCTCTCAAAATAGGCTTTCCCTATTCAGCATCATTGTTCAGCTACCCATAATCCTCTGCCCAGTTACTTAGCACCCAGGCATCAGCGTCCCCTCTGCAAAGAATTCAGCGATGGAAATTAGGAAGACCTTGGACTTAATAGGCTCTGTGCATGTGATTGACTAAGGGCACAATGGGCCTTTGATGATTGCGGTAGGAACACGGAGCGCGTCTCCAGGTTGGCATGGAGCTTCGCTTCCTGTCGCTAAGGTAAACGGAGCATCGTGATGTCTGTGGGGGTGGGTAATGAGGCACAAAGGTCTGGCCCATGAGGACTGGAAGGAGGTGAGAAAATGGCCCTATGCTCCTTGTCTGCAGGCACGGTGAACAGTCTCTGCCCACAGTATCCGGCCCTCCTGCGCAAGCAGGCTCCGGGCCAGACGCTCTTGAAAGCAGGTATATGGGCTCATTAGCAGGGAAATGGCAGTGGGTAATTGGAATATGTAAATGGCATGGGCAAACAGGGTGTTTTAACAATCAAGACCCGGAGAGAAGGAGCTTAATTTGGTGGAGAGAAAGGAACAGACTGCCCAGGGAGCCAATTACTGGAGCCAGAGGCTGGGTGCTCAGCTTAGAGAACCCACAGTCGGAACACGGGGAGGCTGGGACACTGGGTGAACTTGTTTCCACCTCTGAAATGCTGAGCGACCTGCGACCCAGCCCTGCTTTTTTGCAGATGCCGATTGGTGCGGACTCTCTTTCCTAAATGCCTCATGCTCCATCATCTCAGGGGTCTGCCAGCACTTTCCTTCCAGACCTCAGCATCTCAGCTGGCACCACCCGGAGTCCTCTGGCTGTTTGCATCCTATTGGTTTCTCCCCCTCTCAACCTGTCCTCTCCAGAATCATCAGAAAGCCCTTTCTGAAACCACCTGGGACACATCACTCTATCAAGCCTGACCCCCGGGGCCCCTGCTCCATTCACACTTACCTCCAGGCATCTTGCCCTGGAAACTCCGTGCTTTGTCTTAACTCCCAGCCTTTGCCTATGCTGAGCCTTCCACCAGGAACAGCATTCTCAGACAGTAACCCATCTCAGTAGCTACAAGCACAGACTCCAGATAACCTTGGCTCGAACCCTGGGGCCATCATCTTAGCCATGTGACCTTGAGCAGGGTACCTAAGCTCTCCCAGTGTCATTTTGTCATGGTTAATACAGAGAACGATGAATGTGATGCCTACGTCATAACTCTGTTGCTAGGATTAGATGGGATCATTCATATAAAGCACTTAGCCCAGTGCCAGGCACACAGTAAGCACTCAATTAATGTAAGTAATGATGATGACGGATAGACATGTAGCATGAGTCAGGTCGTCAAAGTGCAATGATGTTACAGAAATGAGTAAAACTGATTCGCATCGTTGATCTCATCTTTTCAACTAAATATGGAATTACTCAATTTTCTTTTTTATTTTTCCCCTCCTGTTTCCCACAGACAGAACAATTCATGAAACAGGAAATCACTAAGTGCCCACTGGAAGGATTAATGAACGAATTCATGAAAGGATGAAGTGAATATCCTACCCAATACAGGTTTCTCTCGCTATCTGAAAGGAGACCTTTCCCACCAAAGCTTTCCTAAGCCAAAATGGCATAAAGCGAAGAAGCAATTTATATAGAAAAAAATGTTTAGCGTTTCTAGACCCTGAAACAAACCTCTCTTCGGCTTTTCTGATACCGTAGGACACATTTCGCTAACGGACAAACAAAATAAATGGAGATGAACCACATGTTCACAAGCACAGTTCAAAGCCCCAGCAGTGGGAAGGCATGACGCGGACTGCAGTTCCCGGTGAAGGCGCTGGGTGGCGCCACTTTCCCCGCTCCGGCGAGAGCCCTCTCTGAAAAGGCTCAGTGCAGAACATACCTTGAGAGCTGTCACTTTCACTTTCTGCCTTTTTTTGGGGGGGGGCGGGGGGTAAAAGCGAAATCCTTTCCAGATTTCTTTCAGTTCGTAAAGACAGGTAGGTCTTTTGTAAAAGTCAAGTGGGATAACGTAAACTTTAGAAAAGCTGGGGATACCTGTATGTTTAAAAGGAAACAAAAAACTGATATTAAGAAACACCCAAAATAAACGTAAAGGTTAATGTAAGAACTGCAAATACAAGGCAGGGAAAAGAAACCCTTTCTCCGACCGAGAACAGTCTAAGTGAAGTCCTTTAATTATTGCCATCTGGAGTGAAGGTGAGCGCCGTTTGGCTCGCAGCTCCTTCATTCCCCATCACACCTGACTTGAGCCGCCTTCCTATGTCCAGACTCCTTCGAGTAATGCAGTGACTGTGCCCAGTACATCACAGGCTCTGGGTCTAGCTCACAATGAAGCATGGGGTAGGGAGGTTGGGAAAGTATCCCCCTTCCTAGATAAGGATGTGCCCAGAGTCACTAAGCTCAAAGTCACAGAGTCAGGGCTTGAATTTGAATCAGGGTCCAGGGGCACCTCGGTGGCTCAGTTGGGCGTCCGTCTTCGGCTCAGGTCATGATCTCACGGTTTGTGGGTTCGAGCCCCGCGTCAGGCTCTGTGCTGACAGCTCAGAGCCTGGAGCCTGTTTTAGATTCCGCGTCTCCCTCTCTCTCTGACCCTCCCTTGCTCATGCTGTCTCTCTCTCTCTCTCAGAAACAAATTAAAAACATTTAAAAAAATGAATCAGGGTCCAAATTCCATATCTTAAGCTTCCCTCATCTTCTGGGTGCCTTTTGCCTTTCTCCTTATTCATTCCCAGGAAGGTTCCTCACCTGCAAGGGATCCAGAGTTAATGCGCCGTAACGTAGAGTGATAGGATGTCCAGGAAAAGAAAAACAAAGCCAAAGCATGGAGCGAGGAAAGACGGCACCTCTGATGGTTTGCTGTGGTTGAGTCTTCAAGAATAAAGAATACACAGAGGGGAGCCTTCCTTTCCAGACCTATTTGCTTTTGGCCTGAACTGTAACAAGACCAAGACAAGGCTAACCGGAGTTAGCCTGATCTCCTCCAAAAAGCAACAGGGGTCTGTCTCCTTGGATGCAAAGACCTGTCTCACTGGCCCCTCCCAGAGGTAGATTTATAACCAGGTGCAGAGCAAGTATTTTGGGGAGAAAGTTATTTGGTTCCGGCAGCAGCGTTACGGAATCCTCTGAGAGTGAGGTACCCTTAAGCCCACGGAGGGTGATACGGGCAGAAGCATGATGGGCAGGAAAGGCAATTTTGTATCCAGGACCCAACCATGACTGGAAGGTTCCATGTAATCAATCTGCCACAAATTATTCTTGCTGCCTTTTTGCTGCTTGGTATTTCATACTCTCTCTACAGCGACAGGCGTTTCTTGTGCAACAAGTAATAAAAGTCAATTTAAACATGGTCTAAAACAGGGGTGCCTGGGTGGCTCAGTGGGTTAATTATCTGACTTTCAGTTTCCGCTCAGGTGAGGATCTCGGTTTGTGAGATCGGGCCCCGCTTTGGGCCCTGTGCTGACAGTACAGAGCTTGCTTGAGATTCTCTCTCCCTCCCTCTCTGCCCCTCCTCCCCCTCTCAAAATAAACTAAAAACAATAACAACAACGTGTTCTAAAACAGTCATTTAATGTGTTTAGGGAACAGGGTGACAGGGGACAGACAGGGCCCCCATTGGCTTGTGCCCATGAACCTGAGAGTCTGTCCTGCTCCTCTGATCACAGAAATAGTCACCGGGATACCATCTCTCCGCAAGCACGTTTCTGTTCATCTGGTCACTCGAGGCTGACAGCCCTGGGAAGCAGGATGTACAGAGGAAGGAACTGAGGTGCGGAGAAGGTCTTTTGACCTCTCTCTCTCCTTACTCATTCCCAAGAAGTCTCCCCATCTCCAGGAGAGAAGGAGTTCACCGACCCTAGTGTACGAGATGAAGACCAGTAAAAGCGAAAACAGATCAATGGCATGGGGCAGGGTATCAGGTGGCAAATGCAAAGACTAGGACTTGGTTGGGTTTTCAAGGTCACCACAAGTTGTGCAGAACTGGGATGAAAAGCCAGCAGTGGGATGCCTTGTTTGTACCATGGACCCCAGCCCACCCGTATGGATACTGTGTTAGTGAACTCGCTCGGTACCCACTCCCAGCTGGTACCTGAGGCTCTTGGAGACTTTAAGCCTCAAAGGCGATTCCTCTCCATTGAATATAGTAATTTGATTCTGGTTAGCTGGGATCTGTGCTGTAGAGTGTTACGATTACATAGTCCCCCCAAAGACCCCCCAAATGCATACTGTTTTTCGTGGCATTTCCAAACCTCCTACCTGAACAACACTCTTCCCAGGATTATAAAACCATTGAGCAAATCAATTTCCAAAGTACATGGCAGTTTCCCTATCATCGGATTTAACCGGGTCAGACTTATGAATTCGATATTGACTCTACCTCATGCTTTATGGGAGGCATGAACACAGCCCCTGCACTTGATCTTAAAACACTGCCATTTGACAGTCTGCAGCTCTCATCAAAACAGAAGTCTCCTCATGTGCCCAAGGATCCAAATTGTTATTTTGAAAATCTGAACTTTTGACTAAGGGCACAGTAATCATGTCTTCTCTCTGCAGGGTCATTGACTAGTCTCCTTTTGTGCTTACCTGGTGAGCCTTTGTATTTTAAGTTCTCTCACAACGTTTTTGGAACCGCGTTACTTAAGTTGCAGTGAATACTGAGACTCTAAGAATAAAGACGTTCGCAACAGTAAAAAACAAAACCAAAAATCTCATACACGAACACTCAGCAAATGCTTCCTTGGGAGCCACGCATCGTTCTGGGGGGTAAACTTCTGCATTCATTATTCATCATTCATCCACGAGGTCCATAGGCACTGAGCGCTTACTGTACCCCAGGCATCCTTCTAGGCTTCAAGGATAAGACTCTCGGGTCCCTGCTCCTGCCTCCTGAGATAATAGGAAACCATAAACCAAATGCAAATAGGATCATTTTAGGAAGTGATACAGGTAAGGAAACAGGAAGGGATTGAGGACGACTTTAAGAAAGTGCTCCAACATGCAGGGCAGAATTGTTCCCTCGGTATTTGGGACTGGACTGGGATGGAAAGCTCCTGTGTGCACTGGCGCGTCCGGGGAGGGAGGGTGAGCAAATGTGCCCGAGCTTCCACTCGGAGCTCCTCTCTCTTAGGCTCCTCCCTTTCTCTGCACTTTTTTTTTTTTTCCTTTCCAGAGTTTGCACTGACTGGTCACTGACCAGTCTCCAAGTCCTTGGTGAGCATCAGTCTCTTCCTAAACACATGTGGGCCCCCCACTGTGCCGGCAGTCACATTCCCATCAGCCCATTCCGAGGTCTTCACAAAGTGCACCCCGCAGCCCACTGACCCACGGATAATCTTTCTCAGTCGAGTTGTGGCTCTTATTTTTCTACTAAGTTCCCATATCAGAGTCACTTCCTGGGCAAACTCTTCTGTGGCATTAAGCCGTTTATTTTTTGTGCCAATACAACACTGTTGAATGACTTCAGCCTGTGTACAGTGTAACTCCTTTCTTAAAGCTACCCTAAGGTTCTGAGATTTCTAAGGTTCTCCGCTCTGGCATTCATGCATACAGATCCTCCACAGGTTTCCCTTAAGCCCACACTCACGCTTCCTGCTCCCCTCCCCACCCCTTCTAACCCCCTCCCCTCTCCTCTGCCCACCCTTCCCCACCCCCTCCCCTCTTCTTCCCCACTGCCTTCCCTGCCCACCCTCTCCCCTCTCCTCCCCACCCCTCCCTCTCCCTCTCCACCCCATCCCCTTTCCTCTGCCCACCCCTCCACATCCCTTCCCTTCTCCTCTGCCCACCCTCTCCCCTCTTCCTTCCCCACCCCCCCTCTCTCCTCCCCACCTCCCCCCTATCCCCTACCCTCCCTTACCCACCTGTTCTCCCCTTACCTGTCCCCTCCCCCATCTCCTCCCCTCCAGGCTCCTCCCCTTCTCTCTTTCTTTCTCCTTGGCAAACTCTCTCAAGCAATCCAGAGCTGGCAGTCCTCTGCAGGCCTTCTGGTAGCTCTTCTCTGATGCACTAGGGAAAGCTCCTTGACTTGGACCTGCTCACAGCTCCTCCCTCCCCACCCTGCCCAAGCCAGCCTGGGAGCCTGGAGACAGTGGGAAGGCAAGGAGGCATCAGGTATGCTGGGAATAAAAGCAGTGGTGGGCTTGTGGGAGGGAGCCCGCAGGGACTCAAGTTCAAAGTGCGGGACCCTCACTGTTCTCCTCCAGGGATTTACCAAGATCTAGTCCCCGCCCAACTGAGGGCTCACGTCCCTCTGCGCCCCCCGCCCCCCACACTCACTGCGCTCAGGCCTCACCTCAGCACTTGGGGTTCTGCTGCCTGGAAGGCCCTTCCTGACATTTACTTAGTTGCCCCAGCTGGTCACATGGGTCTCCCCTCAAAATATCACCTCCACAATGAGGCCTTCCAGGACCAGCCAATGTAAGGAAGTCCCCCACTTCTAACCCAGCAGGCTGTTTGGTTTCCTCAGAGCACTGGCCGATCCTGGAAATCACACTGTGTGTGTTTTCTGGTACTGTCTTCCAGCTTTCTAGAACGCAGACTTGGCGTGCAGGGACCCGGTATGCCCTGGTGGGAGCCCCTCTCAGGGGAAGCTCACTCACTTGGGCTTTAGTAACTGAATGAATGAACAGCGACTCAGGCAAGAGAGGGAATGACTTGCTAGAGCCCGAGTTAGGAGCCAAGCCAATTCCACGAGCTGTTTCTTCAACCCTCTGCTCAACCGAGCGGTCAAGGACCAAGGGCCAGGGGCGGCGAGGGCAGCGCTCTGCACCGCCTGCCAGAAACCAGCCAGGGAGCCCCGGAGTCGGGGGCTCGCGCTGCGCTGGGCCTCGGCCAACCCGGCAACTTGGATTTTACTTCCAAAGCCAAGCAGCGGGATTGGGAGCTGGGAGGAAAACGTAAAGCTGCAGCCTCCAGGCCAACGCCTGGGGTCGACCGATGAGCCGCCCCTCGTCCCCCCCTCTACCCCCCGCACCCCAGACCCGCCTCCCCTTCCCCGCTTTGCCCTCGCGCTTCGCCGCGGGGAAAGCCCCAACGCCCTCGGGAGCGCGGGCAGCCGTGCGCGGCGGGCCGCGGCGCCGACGTACCGCGCGCAGGGTGCGGGGCGGCGGGGGAGGCGGGGCGCCGCGGGACCTCCCGCCGCGACGGGGCGGGACAATGGGGCCCCACCCCGGCGAGGAGGGGGCCGCGGCGTGCGCTCGCCCGCGGCGCGCTGGCTCGCGGCGGCGTGGGCGGCGGGGCTGAGGCTGCAGCGGGCGGGGAGGGGCGCGGCGGGGGGAGCGCGGAGGAGGGCGGAGGCGGCGGCGGCGCGTGTGGCGGGCGGGCGGTTGGCCCCGGGCTTGTAAATAAACTGCGATGCTGTCTCGGGCTCGCCGGCCCGGGTGCCGCCACCGCGCCGCCGCCCCGGAGCGCTGGGGCGGCCGCCGCCGCGCGCCCTAGCGCCTCCGCGCCAGGCTCGCGCGCCCTCGTCCGCTCCCCGCAGTCCCCGGCCCGCGCCCCTCGGGGTCCCGCCGCTGACTCCCGCGGCATGTGACCTCTCCCCGCTGCCCGGCCTCCCCAGCCCCCCCCACCCCGGGGGGCCCGCCTTTGCTTGCTTTTGGGGTGGGGGTGGGGAGCGGCGCGCGGATCATGGCATTGGAGTTCCCGGGCTTGCAGCCGCCGCCGCCGCCGCATCCACGCACCCCGAGCTCCCCTTCTTCCCGGAGCAGCAGCGGAGAAGGCGAAGCGGCCGGCGGGGGCGAGGCAGATGGGGCTCAAGGCGCGCAGGGCGGCGGGGGCGGCTGGCGGCGGCGGCGGCGGCGGGGCCGCTAACCCGGCCGGAGGGGACGCGGCGGCGGCCGGCGACGAGGAGCGGAAAGTGGGGCTGGCGCCCGGCGACGCGGAGCAAGTCACCTTGGCGCTGGGGGCCGGAGCCGACAAAGACGGGACCCTGCTGCTGGAGGGCGGCGGCCGCGACGAGGGGCTGCGGAGGACCCCGCAGGGCATCGGGCTCCTGGCCAAGACCCCCCTGAGCCGCCCGGTCAAGCGGAACAACGCCAAGTACCGACGCATCCAAACTTTGATCTACGACGCCCTGGAGAGGCCGCGGGGCTGGGCGCTGCTCTACCACGCGCTCGTGTGAGTACCCGGCCGCCCGGCGGCGCGGCGGGGGCGGGGCGGGGGCGGCGGGGCCCGAGCCAGGACGGCCCCGGGGCTTGAGAGCCAGGGGCGCTCATCTGTCGGGGGTGGGGGGGACCCGTGTGTCCTCGGTGCTTCTCCGCTGTGCGTGCCCGTGTGTCTGGGAGCCTCTCTCTAGGTGTTGGATACGAGGGCTTAAAAGACCCGAGCGTGGTTTCCCAGCTAATTTGGAGACCGGATTGGCATGTTTGTGTGCGCGCGGGTGCGCATTTATGGCACCTTCTCCGGATGTTGGTATCGAAGCTTAAAAGAACGATGTGGTTTTTCCAATTAACGTGGAGGTTGAACGGCATAAAGCGGATCCTGCCATCTGCTCTGTTTTCTGCTTGGGGTGGCTCCCTTCTCCCGGGATCGCTACTGAGTTTAGATGATGTGTCTTGGAGTTGGGGTTGGGAGTGGTACACTGCCCACTGTGGGGGGGTGTGTGTCTGTGTGTGTCTGTGCGCGCGCGCGCGGGCTCGTGCGTGTGCGTGAGCGCGGGTATCGGCTGCTGGCTTGTGCTGCCCTTCCTAGGGCTCCAGCCTGGTATAGAAGCTGGTGTTGCTCTAACTGGGAGCTGGGACTGGTCAAAATGTGTGTCTTTGGGTTATTTTTTAGGAAGCTAATGAGCACGAGAGAGAGTAATGAGAAGATAAGACCGTCTCAGGCTCGAGCCTAGACAGACAAGCCGGGGCTTAACTGTGCCAAGAGATGCGGGCCGGGGTTATTTTGGCCGAAGCACCCCCATGATTTGGTCCTGGTACCCCCTCTCCCTTAGCTGCTGTCCCTTGCCCTCCCTGCCTTGGCTGCACACAGGTGCGGGCCACGTGAAGGCGCCTGGGCTGGAGGTTTGACCCAAGGCATCCTTCCCCTAGAAAGAGTCTCCTTGAAAGAGTCAGGATGAAAATGCGTTGCCAGCGAAGGAAGATAGAACTCCCTTCTGCACCTGACACTCCGGACAGAAAATCTTATACCTGGGGAGACAGAGGGGATGTAAATGGTGACTTTCCCCCCAGGAGAGGAGACCAGAGCTGTGAGCACACACCCCAGGGGTGCTGGGGGCATTTCCCTTGCCTCCTGTCTGTGGCTTAGTCATTCTGATGGCTGCTTCTTGGGAAGCTGTACGCTATCAGCGTTTTGGCAGAGAACTGGTCATGGCTTTGGCCCCTTCTGTGCCTTTAGCAGTGGATAGTCCTCTGTGACCTCCCGCAACTGACCCATGACCCGATGTGGTCCCTAGGAGTTCAGGGAGCCTGGGAGTTGCTGCCTGTCAATCATCCTTGGTTGAATCGCTTTTCCAGATTTGGCCACCAGGTGGAGGCGTCTGCACAGGACCTCAGACTTGGCAACAGGTTTCTTTGGAGGGGTTACAGAAGCCTGGAGAGAATGCCTCCCCGAAACTGGCAGGAGGGAGGGGGACATCCGGCCAGGAACATGGAGTTTGGATGGCTCAGACTCCAGCATCCACTTCTGCATGAACTTGCACGTGTTGGTGGCTGGAGAGAAGGTTAGCAATGGTTACTCTTCCACTTGCTTTCTTCAGGTGATACAAAGCACCTAAAAATACATTCATTTCTGTTTCCAGCACCGTATGTAGTTAAATTGAACTGAAGGGGGTTCAGTTAAATTAGCTGATTCGTTAAAGTAATACTGGAACGTGATGGTTAAAAAAAGGCACTAAAATTATTTGAATGCGCACAAACACAGACTCGACCTGTCTTTTTTTTTTTTTTTTTAATTTTTTAATGTTTTGTTTATTTCTAGGAGACAGAGAGAGACAGCATGAGCAGGGGAGGGTCAGAGAGAGAGGGAGACTCTGAAACAGGCTCCAGGCTCTGAGCTGGCAGTCAGCACAGAGCCCGACGCGGGGCTCGAACCCACGAACCCGAGATCATGACCTAAGCGAAAGTCGGACGCTTAACCGACTAAGCCACCCAGGCGCCCCTCGACCTGTCTTTTGCATGTACGCGGCGCTCACTATTTATTGTCTGACTTCTAACCCTGGTTCAACGGCAGCTTGTGGGGTCCCTCTTTCTTCTCTTAGAAGACACCCCTGCACTGCCTTGTCCAGCCTGGAGGAGGCATAGCTAAGGCCTGTTATCGACAAAGCCTCAATTTTATCCATCTTTCCAAGGATTCCATCATGCTGAAGCAGGTTTGAGAATGCCAAAGCCTGTAGCCTCAGTTTCCCCACAAGGGCCAGGAAAATCTGAGAGTGTGGGCTGAGGAAGAGGTGAATATCTAACCAGATGCTTTCAGACATGGAAATCATTTATTTCATTGGACTGTCTCTCCAGGATCTTATGAGGTGGGAATTACTGCCTACATTTTATAGATGAGAGTAAGGATACTTCAATAAAACTACTCGTCCAGGATCACCCAGCGCCTGGTCTGGGTGCTCACGTCTGAATGCGGTGAATCGACTCCTGATTTGGAGCCTGATCCTAGTTCTGACCCTCGGCCAACAATTTTGGGGCTCTGGGTGCTTCACTAGGCATCCCCGGGTGCCCCTCACCCCATTGGTAACACAGGGCTCTTAGGATCGCCTCTGCCCTCGCTTGCTGGCTCACGGCTGGGCAATGGCTAGAAATGGACTTTGGAATCAAAGCAGGCTAGTCAGAACCCAGGGAGCACAGTGTGGGGGGGACCGTGGAGTGGGCTAAGGTGCTGGTGGGAATGCAGGTTCTGGGAGTTACATGGGAGCCGTGTGGGGCTGGGTGTGAGCTCCCGATACCTCGGTAGTGGATGCACGTCCCTCCTCCAGCTCAGGAGGAAGTGTAGTCAAGTGAACAAATTGAACTTTTCGTTGATGATTCAGGCTTTTGCAAGGCACTGAAATCCGTGCTCCGAAGCATTCATTATCCTGTCCTGGGCTGTAGCTAATGGCATGACGGGGCCAGGAAATTGGGCTGACCATGGGTTCACTGTCTAGCACAAGCTAAATAAAAGCTTATTTAATTTTTAAATGAACCAGATCGGTGAGATGCACCCTCCCCCCTTCCATACAGCAGGTGTGGAAACCATAGACCTTCACCACGGTCTTCCTCCCTTTGCCTTAAGTGACCGTCTCTATTTTCTCCTGGCTACTCGCATCACCTTGGCCCAGCTCTGGAGTCCTTTTTTCCGGAGAGTTGTGCCCCGATCCCGCCATCCCCACCCCAAGGGGCAGCTAGACTTTTCCTGCTCTGCAGCGCCCCCAGCCCTGGGAATTTGCACAGTGCATTGGATTGATCTGCTTGCTTGTCTCTGCCATTGACCTGAGAGCTGCTTGAGGGTAGGGCCATCATGTGTTCTCCGGCTGGGTTCTCAGCTCCCCGCGGGCTACGGGGTCCTGGCTGATCGCACGGTGGGCGTTCAGTGTGCGGGTGAGCGCCAGAAGGCTCTCGGGTTAACCAGAACTATGTTCCGTACGGCTTTACTGTCAACACCACCGTCGCCACCACGGCAGGTAGGCAGAGTCGGCATTGTAGGATTTCAGGGATAAGAAGGGCTGGGCGGAAGTCTTAAAATGGACCAGGGGGAGGAGGGGAAAAGGTGGGAGACCAGGCTTTTTGACCCACTGTGGCTCATCCCTTCTCCGCACCCTGAGCCGGAAAAGGATTCTGCTGTTGCAGAGAAAGTCCTGGACTTGCAGCACCCGTCCGGACTGCCTGGAATCTCTGTGACTTCGCATGACCCGCACGTTGGGGATGGTGACACTGCGCTGTCACATGAATGAAATTAGCCCAACATCACGCCCTCAGTATTCCCTGGTTGATTCTGACCAGAGTCTCCTGAAAAGCTCATACCACTGTCGGTTCTGGCACCGCCCAGGGTCTCCCCCTTCCTAGCCTGTCGGTGGAGAGAGGGTGGCTTCTTCTGTCTGGACTGACACTCTGCACAGCCTCCCGCTGCCCTCATCACCTCTCTGCTACCAGCAGGGTAGGATCAACTCACCTGTTGACAGGGCAAGGGCAAATGGTCACAAGAAGCACCCCCTGTTTGCATTCCCTAACCCCAGCCTCAACCCTAACCCTAACCTTAACCCTGAGATGAGCTGGTCCCTAGGACGTCGTGAGAGGTGGGGCCCGAGGACCCAGCAGCTGCTCGGGAAAGCAAGGGCCCGGCTGGTGGACTGATTAGCATGTTGACTAAAGATCTACAGTCCCCATTTTATTTTATTTTATTTTATTTTATTTTATTTTATTTTTTAATTTTATTTTTTGTTTTATGTTTTTAAATGTTTATTATTATTTATTTTTGAGACAGAGAGACAGAGTGTGATTTGGGGAAGCGCAGAGAGAGAGAGAGAGAGAGATGAGAGAGACAGAATCCAAAGCAGGCTCCAGGCTCTGAGTGGTCAGCACAGGGCCCACCCGGGGCTTGAACTCACAAACTGTGAGATCATGACCTGAACCGAAGTCAGATACCTAACTGACTGAGCAACCCAGGTACCCCTACAGTCCCTCTTTTATTTTTTTATTTTTTTATTTTTTTTTAAATATTTTTATTTATTTCTAGGAGAGAGAGAGACAGCGTGAGCAGGGGAGGGTCAGAGAGAGGGAGTCACAGACTCTGAAACAGGCTCCAGGCTCTGAGCTGGCAGTCAGCACAGAGCCCGACACGGGGCTCGAACCCACGAACCGCGAGATCATGACCTAAGCGAAAGTCGGATGCTTAACCGACTAAGCCACCCAGGCGCCCCTACAGTACCTCTTTTAAAAGGCTGATCAGTATTCCAGGTTCTTCATCCATTCATCGGTTGATGGACATTTATCTCCTTTCAACCTCTTGGCTGTTGTGAATAGTATTTCAGTAAACATGGATGTGCTAATACCTCTCTGAGATCCCAATTTCAGTTCTTTTGGGTAACTGTTCAGAGGTGGGACGGCTGGGTCGTAGGGTAGCTCTGGTTTTCTTTTCTGCGGGACCTCCATGTTGTTTTCCATAGTGGCTGCACCAGTTTACGTTTCCACCAACAGTGGGCTAGGCCTCTCCTCATCGTCACCATCACTTGTTTCTCAGTTTTTTAAATTATTTTTAAATTTTTTTGATCATAGCCATCCTGACAGGCAGGAGGCGCGGTATCATTGGGTCGTCCTTCCTTCGGTTATAAGACGGTGGCCTTTGGCGTCAGACCTGGGTTTAATGCAACTCAGCCATTTCCTAGCTGTGGGACCTGGGGCGATGAGCTCAAGCTCCTGGGTTTCAGTATCTTTGTTTCTGGTACTGAGCTCCTCATGCGATTATCTCCCAGGCTTGTCGTGACGTCCAGTTGAGGTGGTGATAGAAAACGCCCGAACATTGCGCTGTGCTGGTTTGCGACCTTGGGCGTCCCCGGGGTTAAATCTGAAACTGACCCCGAATGCAGAGGGCAGGGAGAGACCGAATAGAGAGGCGGGCCACTCCAGATCGGTAGGCGGCGGGTTTAACAAGCAAGGGGGGTTTCCGCGAGGCTTGTCCTGGGTGCTGGAAGCTGAGTAGATCTCCCCACCCGCCCTCCAGAGTGGAAAAGGTTTGCAGAGAGTCCTTAATGGGATTCAGTCCCACACACAGTACCGACGTCTGAGGAGCACCTTTCTCTCAAGGCCATGACTTTGGCCCAGCTCCCACCTGGGAATGGTGGACAGAGCGCACGTTCCAAGGACGAGGGAGGCAGTGAGGTCCAGCTCGCGGGTCACCCGGCGGTCACTTCCTCTCTGTGACCTCCTCCAACACTGCAGATACTCAGTAAACATTGTTTCCATTTTGCTTCTCTGAGCCCTATTGAACCTGCCCCTCCTTGTACCCTCATAGTCAAGGCCCCCCTCCCCACTCCCCTCCCTGACAACCTCGTTTTATTTTCTTTTCATTTTCTGAACGCCTTGCCTTCTTCCCGGATTTCCTTTTTTATGATGCTCTTTTATGATACCAGCCACTGGAGTCGAATGAAGACGTGGAGGAAGGGGTTGACCACAGCAGCCCACAGTGTCAGGTGTCTGGGTCCCAGGGAGGCTGTGTGCCGGGCGGGTCCATGACCGCAGGTGCTTCGCTGTCCAGGAGCCAGGCTCACATCAGGTGGCCTCAGTCTTGGGAGGGAGAGCACAGGGTCTCTCCTTTACAGTGAAAACAGATTCTGGAAGTCGGGTGATTTGCTCAGACTCTTGGAGCTCCCTTGGCGGCAGGACTGGGGTCCCGCAGGAGCCTTCCACCTGGGTCACAGGGCTGTCTCCACTGTGTCGCTGTTGTCCCCAGTGGAAGCTGACGCGGAAGACGGGTGACAGAGAGAGACTGAAGCTCTGCCTTCCTGGGCGAGGCGCTGTGTACGGCCGCGTTTCTGAAGAGTCTCCGGGGAAGGGGCGCCTGGCCGGCTTAGTCGGTAGACCAGAAGACTTTTGATCTCCATGTCTGTGAGTTCGAGCCTGGTATTGGGTGTAGAGCTTCCTTTAAAAAAAAAAAAAAAAAGAAAGCTCCTGGGGGAGGCAGTGGGGCTGGGCTGCAGACCACACGCACACTGAGGGGCAAGGCTTTTCTAACTTTGATGTGCATGTGAATCGCCTTGGCCAGGAGGTACCGGAAGAACAGTCTGGCGGACTTCTCTCAAACCGGTCATCAAATTTGTGAATCAACCGTCCCTACCCTCCTCCCGAATAACACAGTGGAAATGAACACACACTTTCCCTAGGGCCAAAAATGGCCTGAGTCCAATCATGAAGAAAGAAAACAAATTCACAAGGCGGGAAGTCCTGCCATTTGGCTGACTCTTCCAAAGGTCCCTGATGGAAGAACAAAGAGACCTGTCAATGTTAAAATTGCTAAGGGGCTCCTGGGTAGCCCGGTCGGATGAGCGTCCAACTTCAGCTCACGTCATGGTCTCATAGTTCGTGAGTTCGAGCCCCACATGGGGCTGTGTGCTGACAGCTCAGAGCCTGCTTCCGATCCTCTGTCCTCCTCTCTCTGCCCCTCCCCCATGTATTCATTTTCTCTCTCTCCCTCTCTAATAAATAAATAAAACTTAAAAAAAAAAGAACTATCAGATAATTCAGCCGGCCTACTTCTGCGTCTCTGTCTGAAGGGAATGTAATCACTATCTTAAAGAATGTGAACTTCTGCGGACATTGTGGCATTCTTTGTAACAGTCAACACAAGGGTACAGTCGTGATCTCCAGTGGGTGGGTGAATGGATACAGAAAATCTGGTACCCACACCCAGTGGAATGCCGTTCAGCTGTAAGAAAGGAGATCATGCCATTTGCAACAACGTGGATGAACCTTGAGGGCATTGTGTTAACAGAACTAAGCCAGAGAAAAAGACAAATATTTATATGTGGAATCTTAAAAAACTGAACTAGAAACAGAGATCAGATTGATAGTCACCAGTGGCTAGGGGTTGGGGGAAATGGGTGACGATGGTCAAAAGGACCAGACTTCTAGTTGTAAGATGAGTAAATTCTGAGGATCGACTGCACGGCATGGTGATTATAGTTAACAATATTGTCTCATATATTTCTAGGTAATAATACTGTATCGTATATTTTTAGTTAACAGTACTGTGTTGTATACTTGAAAGTTGCTGAGAGAGTAGATCTCAAAAGTTCTCATCACACACACACACACACACACACACAGAGGTAACAGTGTGACGTGTTCGATGTGCTTATGAACCTTATGCAGTAATTGTTTCATAAATATATGTATATCAAGTCAGACGTGGTACATCTTAGACATACTGATGTCACATGCCAAGTATACTGTGGTAAAGCTGGAAGAAACAAGTGAAATTTATGATTCTTTATTGGACTTCAGATGGAAAAAGTAAATAATAATAGAGGATATTGTGATCGGGACAGTCAAGAAAATTTGAACATGGACTCTCTATTATATAATGTTATTATGTTAAAATTTAATTTATTGAGTGGGGTAATTGCATAGTAGTTATGTAGGTGAAATAGTCTTTTTTTTTTTTACGAGCTGCATAGTGCTGTCTTTAGTGCTTAAGTGTCACAGTATCCTTAACTTATGTTTAAATGTTCAGCCCACATACAGGCTGTATGCAAGCATAAGTATGTGTACACAGTACGTACACGTAGAAAGAAAAAGGAGGCACGTGAGGCAAAAATGTTAACGGATGGGAAATCACAGTGAAGAGAGTATATATGGGCATTATACTACTCTTAACTTTTTATGTTAAATTTAAAAAAATAAAAAGTTAAAAGTACTTTAAAAAAAAAAAAACAAAGGGGCGCCTGGGTGGCTCAGACAGTTAAGCATCCAACTCTTGATCTTGGCTCAGGTCATGATCGCATGGTTCATGAGTTTGAGTCCCGTGCCTGGCTCTGTGCTGACAGTGCAGAGCCTGCTTGGGATTCTCTCTCCCTCTCTCTGTCCCTCCCCACCACTCATCTCTTTCAAAATAAAGAAATAAAAACTCTAAAAAAATACTTAAAAAAAGAGAACATTGAACTTGCACAGACAGCACAGAGCACATACATGAACACGGATGGCAGCCCTCCCCCCTGCCCCCACCGGAAATTGATGCCGTTGGTCTTTGGGGAACCAGGCCTGGGCCTTAGGTGATTCCAGTATAAAATCGGGTCTGGGAACCATTGGCCAAGCTGGACAGGCTCTCTTAGATTCATGGATTCTGTATAGAACGTGCCTCACGTTGCCCTCCACCTTGGGCTTGTGTCCAGGTAATGACACACACACAGTACAGGGGTGCAGTGTAGCGTGCTAATGTCGTTCGTTTCAGGATCACGCATGCAGGCTCAGGTGCCGCGCCGGAGGCAGATGAGCCTTAACTCCTATGGAAACAGAGACTTGACACAGCGAAGTTTGGGAGTCTAGCAAATGCAGCAACAGAATGCAGATGAGGAGCTAGTTAGGCACAAAGGCTGGGCGCTGTTAGGCGCAAAGGCTGGGCGCTGTTGAGCCTCCTGTGTTGGGTGAAGGGAGCCTTTTCCAAAGGAGGGTTACGCGGCTGTGGAGAAGACGAAGGTCCTACTCTTTGTCCCATTGATGACTAGCGTTCCGCTCCTGCTTAGAGAATCAAAAGCTCCCTACAATTAACTCGAACACCGCATGTTTATTCTTGCATGATTAGGAAGCTCCCCCTTTGAACGTGGTGTTCATGAACAGTGATTCCATCGGTGTTTAAAAGTTTCATAGATCAGGGGCGCCTGGGTGGCTTAGTCGGTTAAGCGTCCGACTTTCGCTTAGGTCATGATCTCGCGGTTCGTGGGTTCGAGCCCCGCGTCGGGCTCTGTGCTGACTGCCAGCTCGGAGCCTGGAGCCTGTTTCAGAGTCTGTGACTCCCTCTCTCTCTGACCCTCCCCTGCTCACACTGTCTCTCTCTCTCTCCTAGAAATAAATAAAACATTTAAAAAAAAAAAAGTTTCATAGATCAGCCGGGATCCTGTGGTGTTTCCCAAAGAATTAAGAGGCCCTGCTCTCTCAATTTTGTCTGAGTCCTAAAGTTTTGACAGACTGAAAGCAGAATTTGTTGTGTCTCTTTTAAACGGGGCAATGTGAAAAGAAGCCAGGGAAAGGTCTTCCAATGTGGATCGATTAAAAACCCTTGTAGGCACGGTGCATACAGTTCTTGTTTGGGGTGGCCCAAGACAGCCATGGATTTGTCACAGTTACACTGGGCAGAGGGCAGGGCGTCTTGGGTGGCTAAGCTCGTTAAGCGCCTGACCCTTGATTTCGGCTCAGGTCATGATCCCAAGGATCGTGAGTTCGAGTCCCACATTAGGCTCTGTGCTCACGGTGTGGAGCCTGCTTGGGATTTTCTCTGTCTCCTTGTCTCTCTGACTATTTCTCACATGTGCTCTCTTTTCTTCTCTCTCTCTCTCTCAAAATAAATTTAAATAAATAAATAAATAAATAAACTTAAGAAAAGTGCACTGGATGAGCTGTTAGGAGAACAACATTAACTGTGGGGTTCAGACATCTCAGGAGTCCCACAGTCTGCAGGTTCCCTCCTCCCCACCGCCCGCACGGGATTGGTGTGAGAGCCACGTGAGACTACGTGTGAGGGAGTGCTCTGGAAGCGATGGCCGTGTAACACCCAGAGGTAGCGCTTCCTTAAAGCTGTAGAAGGATCAGGTGAGTCCCCTGGGACCTTTCTGTCTGGGTCTGAGCATCTCCCTGCCCCCGCACGGATTTGGCACTCTGCTGTCAGTGCTGCCTTACCTGACACCAGGAACCCCTTATCTAACCAGCTAGATGCACTGACTGGATGCACTGCCTTAGCCCGTACATCTACAGGGATGTCCGCTTCCCTAGGATGGTCACCTTTGGGGAGGCTGATGGGGACAAGGTTTGCAGGTGACAAGACAATATCACCGCCGAGTTTGTTTCGGGCCACCTCTGGTTTTGCAGGGGTCCTGGGGTGCAGGTTCAGTGCTCGCCACAGTGTGGCCGAGTCGGATGGGACGTTTCATTCTGCCGCAGGGGAGTGGGGGAGTTTGTTTGAAATGTTCTTTTGTGAGAACCAACTGGAAAGTAATTCAGGACCGACACTGCTTCTTGCATGGAGTTTATGAGGAATAAAGGTGTGCATGTGGCAGATGGCTCGCGGAGCGTCCCATGTGTCAGGTCTTCTTGGATTCCTCCTGTGGTGGGCTTCTCTCCATGCTGAAGACCTGGGCTAGGCTCTCTTTTTCGTCTTCTCCATCACCGCCGCCTCCCCCTTCCAGAGACCTTTAAAATTTCCGGGACCCTGTAATAGTCTAACAGTTGAGTTGGGGGCATATAAACCCAGCATGTCAATTATAGCCAATGTTTACTGCATCTCTTCATAGTTTATTATATCCCTCCTTGGGCAACATTAATGAGATTCTTGCTTTGTGTATATTAATAACAATAACTCTTAGAGCAAGTCCTTTTTTACAAATTGCTAATCTGGCTTTGCTGAGGAGCGGGCAATCTGAAATAGAGTTTCTTTGCCGTCGACCCTTAGATTCGTTGTAAGCTTGCTTTAGGGGCACCTGAGTGGCTCAGTCAGTTGGGTGTCCGGCTCTTGATTTCAGCTTAGGTCACAGTCTCATGGTTCGTGGGTTCGAGCCCTGCATTGGGCTCTGCGCTGGTAGTGCCTGCTTGGGACTCCCTACCTCCTCTCTCTCTGCTCCTCCCTCACTTGCTCTCTGTTTCTCTCTCAAAATAAATTTAAAAAAAAAACTTGAAAAAAAAAACTTGCTTTGGTGATTCAAGCCCATTTCTGCCTTTACAGGTGTCTTTTTGAAGGGACGAGATGAAATATTATCTAACGTGCCTTGGAAACCCTTCGCTAGGGGAATGTGTTCATCCAGCCCAGGCTGTCTGTACTAATGGAAAATCACTTAGCACTATCACGCTGTTTATCTCCCTCCTCCTACCCTTTCCTAGAACCCCAGCTTTCGCTCTGGCTCACCCCACACGCACCAGGCATGGATGCATCTTCAGCCGCTGATGTCAGTCCAGAGAATGAAACCGCAAGGTCTTCCAAATCAAGTCCAATCAAGTGGATCAGCTGGAGTTAGGTGACAGCGGTGTGTGGGATTTACGGACCAGCCCTGAGAGAGGCACGTGGCCTTCAGAGCTGGAAGGAGCTGTGGAGAAGGGGAGACTGAGGCCCAGAGCAGTTAGAAACGTGCCTATAGTCACACTTCTGGCAAAGGGAAGGACTTGAACTCAGATCTATCTCCTAACAGGGCCGACTCCCCTTTCAGCCGCATGGGCGTCTGCTCACGCTTCTCCGACAGCTATGCACCAGCAGAGCGGTTCTGTCTCAGCAGAGTCCCTCTGGATCACACCTACCTTGGGTCTGGATCAAATGAACAGAGGGAAGAGTAAAGCCAGGGGCAGGCTGATCAGGCATCCGCACACAGGCTCCCGGTGGCCTCTTGCTGAGGAGGGCACGGTGCCCAGGCCACGTTTCTTCCACACCTCCCCCTCCTGTTCTCTCAAGAGTCATGTCAAGGAGTCTCTGATTTCCACTGAGCTCAACATTGAGGTGGGGCTTTCAGAACCATCATCCTGTAACTAATGTTATAATCCATTTGAGTTGTTTATAATGTCCCCCACGGGTGGGGTGCCTGGGTGGCTCAGTCAGTTTAGCATCTGACTCTTGGTTTCAGCTCAGGTCTTGATCTCTTGGTTCGTGAGTTCCAGCCCTGTGCTGGGCTCCATGCCGAGCCTGCTTGGGATTCTCTCTCCTCTCTTCCCCTCTATGGCTTGCTCTCTCTCTCTCAAAATAAATAAACTTAAAAAAAATTTTTTTAAAGATACCATCTAAGGGACAGCGCTACCATTTGGTCCATTCATGGAAATCTGATTTGTTTTCATGAGCAGTGGGAACTAACACTTACAGAGGTATTTCCCTGTGCCACATTAGGCTTAACACTCAAGATGGTCCTGAGGTGTGGCACCAGGAGTCTGGAGTTCTTACCCTGAATCTTAGGCTAATTGGCTCTGTCATCTTCAGGACGTCACTTTACTTCCAATCTGAGAAAAATGGACCTAATACTCCCTGCCTTCCAGGTTGTTGAATGGATTCCATGAAGTGGTTCATCCAGGTACTCAGCTGAATGTTAGCATTGGACGTTGGTTTGTGTTCTTCCAGAAGCTCCTGGAGCCAAGGGGCTCAGTGGAAGTGGTTTCTTTGACATGGGATTATTCATCTATGGCCATACCACTTTGAACGCGCCTGATCTTGTCTGATCTCAGAAGCTAAGCAGGGTTGGGCCCGGTTAGTACTTGGATGGGAGACACAGGATTATTTTATCTTACTTCTACAATCCCCTCTGGGAGCATTTTTAAGACATTTTTTTCATAACTGCCCCCATGACATTTTTACTTATTTATTTGTTTATTTATTTAAAAAATTTTTATATCTTTATTTTGAGATACAGAGATAGAGAGCGAGCAGGGGAGGGGCAGGGAGAGAGGAAGACACAGAATCCGAAGCAGGTTCCAGGCTCGGAGCTGTCAGCACGGAGCCCAATGCGCGGCTTGAACCCATGGACTGTGAGATCATGACCTGAGCCGAAGTCGGACACTTAAGCGACTGAGCCACCCAGGCGCCCCCATGACATTTTAATACTGCAGATACACTGCCTGTTTCTTTCTGTACTGTATGTATACCTCGGCATGCTATATAAAAAGAAGAAGGTTTGTTTTTCCAGCTGTTCCCCTAAGAACTGATTTTGCCCCCTTGGAGGTAATACCGTCCCTATTGAGAATGCACGATTTAGGAGAGGGTTCCCAAAAAGAGGAAGAAAGAAATTAGAGAAAGAAGTAAAATTGGGGAAAGGCAGGGAAATCCGCTAGGAAGGAGAAAAGAGCTGTGAGGATGCATTTTCAAGCAGGTTACCATGGGGACCCTTGAAGCTCAGCCCCGGGGACCCCAGACTGCAGTGTGGAACGATGCAGAATTATCCTCAAACTCCATCCGTCCCTGGCTTGGGGAATTATGTCTCAGAGAAATCCCGTAGACGGAAGTGTGGGCTGTTTGCCAAAGGTATTTATCAGAGGCCACGTCTGGCAGGTGCAGCCCGTGGGTTTGGGGGAAGTGTGAGAGGGGGCCGGTCGTGACTGCTGCGTATTGTCTCCTTAAGCGCAGGAAATTTTGTGACTTGAGTTCACAAGTGTTTCTGTGGTTGCTCAGTGGTTCGTAAGTAAAGAACGTCTTTGTGGCCTAAGGGTCATGGCAATTCTATAGTGTTTTTCGCCCTCATTAATTTTTCATTTAGGACAGTCATTCAAGAAAAAAAAATCTGAATTAAAAGTATGTGTAAATAGGTCAAGTCAGTGCCTGGTATCGCGTGATAGCTTACCTTTCTGAGCTCTTACTATAGGCCGGGATTGGAGCGATCTTGAATGTACAGTGAAACCTGGCCATTGCCTGCGTTTTCCTTTGGGGGAAGAAGCCGTATCCTTGTTGACATTATTGTGTGTTCATGTATTAGTAATATTCATGAAATGAAAAGGGAGAGTTTATTTTTTCAAAATTTTTTTTGAGAGAGAGAAAGAGAGAGAGCAGGGAAGGGGCAGAGAAAGAGTGAGAGAGGAAGAAAGAGAATTCCAAGCAGGCTCCGTGCTGTTGGCGCAGAGCCCGATTCGGGGCTCGAACTCACGAATGTGAGATCATGACCTGAGTCGAAATCGAGAGTCGCACGTTTCCCTTGCTAAGACACTCAGGTGCCCAGAAAGGAGATTTACTTTAAATAAGGATGGAAAAGCTTGGTCTTGCTGACACTATAATTCGGAGTGGTTTTTGCGATACTTTCAAAGAATGAAGACTCTTCCTAATTTATGACGTGAGAAACATTTGTGTTTTGAAAACAAGATTAAAATAGATATTCCCGTTGTTCTCACAAACAGTCTTTTGTTGAGAAAATGGAAGGTGCTTGGTTGTGAAGTGTGGTCCCGTGACTTCTATCTACCCTTTGCCTCCGTTCTGGTTTCCCGGGGGAAATAATTCACATTCATCTTCAGGATCCTGGAATGTGAGAGGGAGTATTGAGATTTTTTCTTGAACTCCCTCTTTGGTTCCATGATTTTAACACCTTATATGGTTGGGAAGACATTTCATGGGAAAATCTTAATCCTTTGGGATTAATATGCGTGTGTCCAATTACCTGCTCATATAACTGAAGGAATTCTGACTGATTACTCAGCAGACATTGATTTCAGGCCTTGTAAATGCCAGGCTTTGGGCTATGAATAGGGGATGCAGGTAGGGATCAGTCAGTTTTTGCCCTCGATGGGCTCCCGATTGAGTAGGTAAATAAATAATCCCATCGTGGTGATGCCCACTCTAGTGTATACATTGACCGAGTTTCCTGGCATTCAGGAAAAGGTATCAACATGGTTTAAATGAATCAGGGAGGGTTTCCATCAGCAAGAAGTAGATTTCAACATATATACAGGGTTAAAGATCATTTCTTCCTTCCATACATTTCCCCCTGTACGGCCGTGACGATGACTGCATCACACATTTAGAACTCAAAGGTCTGATTTATTCTCACAATGAAGGAAGGGAGCTGAAATTGAGGCCAGAGAAAGTTGGACCATAATACGTACATTTGGATGAACCTTGCGTTGGGCTATTTAAAGAAATCAAAGGCTGGCCTTGTAACTGTCCATTTCTTAGGTGCCAGTATCCATTCTCTGCAGCCCAGAGCCACATGCCGCACCTGGCACACCAGATCTTCGGTGCTGGGTAGAGGGACACAGTGCCAGCCCCAAGAGGTGCACAGTTTAAGTGATAGGGGCAGAAGCAGGCAACAGTAAGGGCGGCTTTGAATCCTGGCTCTGCTCTTTTTTCAGCGGAGTAACCTTGAGTGAACTGCTTAAGCCTAAACCTGTTTTTTCCTCTGTAATGTGGACCATGCTTGTGCCCATAGTTGGTGGAAGGAGGAAATGAAATGACGGTCATATAGTCCAAAATCTTTTTTGGCTCACGGTCAGTGTCTGATAAATGGCTGTTCCTTTGCAGTCCTGCTAAGATAAACATGTCTGTGAGGAAAAGTAACGTCGAAGTCAATATTGTAATTTCTGCCTTGAAGTTGTTGCCCTGAACTTGAAATTCCGTTAGAGTGTGTGACTTGTATTCTGCTACAAGGAAGGAACTGATGTTGGGGGGTGGGTGGTGGGTAAAGAGGAGGGTGGAGAAAGGGGCTCTGCAGCCTGACTCAGGTTTCCTAAAGAAGCAGAGGAGCCGAGAACAACACCTGCCTCATTACCAAATACCTAATGAATGCTCTTCAAAACCGTCAAGGTCATCTGAATGGCGGGAAGACTGAGAGACTGTCACAGCCAAAAGGAGGCGGTGCAGACGTGGAAACTAAATGAAACGTGGCATGCTGGATGTGATTCTGGAGCAGAAAAAGGACATTGGGTAACAACTTAGGCAATCAGGGGGCACCTGGGTGGCTCAGTTGGTTAAGTGTCCAACTTCAGCGCAGGTCAGGATCTCACGGTTTGTGAGTTTGAGCCCTGCGTTGGGCTCTGTGTTGACAGTTCAGAGCCTGGAGCCTGCTTCAGATTCTGTGTCTCCCTCTCTCTGCCCCTCCCCTGCTCACACTCTATCTCTTTTAAAAGTTAATAAACATTAAAAAAAAAAAAAAACTAAGGAAATCAGAATAAGGTCCAGATCTTAGGGAATGAGAATGCATCAGCATTGGCTCGTTAGTTGTGACCAGCGTACCAGACTAGTCTGAGATGTTAGTAGTGGGGTAAACTGAATGCTCGTTATATGCAAGCTCTCCGTGCCATATTCTCGATGTTTCTGTAAGTCGAAAACTGTTTTAAGAATAAAGTCGATTTTAAAGCGTGGGACTGGAGGACAGTGAAGTGAGGCACTGCACGCGCCTGAGCCCTCCAGCCTGGCAGGGAGGGTGCAAGTTCAGCCTTACCAGGTTGCCATCACATCTCCCACGTGTCACAATGAAGCCTTGAAATGTGGACCCAGTCGTGCACTTTCAAGTCCAGTCTGGCTTCTGCTGTTACTCTTTACGCTGCCCCATTGTATTCACTGGTGTCTCTGAAATCATGATGTTGCTATGAGATGGCGTTCACGTCCCCCCTCACCCCCCATCCCATGTGCCATTGTCTGGGCGGGTCCACCAGAGCCAGGCCTCCACTGACTGATTCCTTGGGCACAGGCAGAGAGGACAGTATATTTCCCTTTGCAAATCACTGACCAGAACTGGGCCACCTGCTCCCCTTCCATGGACCGATGATGTAAAGGCCAAGGGAACTACCGTGAATGGCTTTGACCTGCTCCGCCTCACTCCCTGTGGTGGCAGGTCCCGCCAGGAAAAATGGGGTTCTCTTAGGAGGCGCCAGGTGGGGAGTGCCTTCTAGGTAGACACCAACACGCCTGCTGTACGTTGTCACCAGGAGCCCGTAGCAGAGGCCGGAAGGGGTGCCCGGTACCATCAGTGTCTTTTCGGACACGTCAGTCCTCAGGCTCTGCCCTCTGGCCTTCTGTGGACAGGGGCGTCCACCACTGCCTTTCCCGTGCCGAGTGGTTAAGGGTACAGGACATGGTTCTGGAAGCCCTGGGCACCCTGATGGGTCCTGTCCATTGCCGAATCCCAAGGAGACTTGCTGAGCTGGAAAGAAGTGACTGGACATTAAGCTGTCTGTCTGACTGAAGCTACTGTATTTGATTATAGTTGGTCGTTGGGAATGGAGTAGGAAGCAGGAAGCCGTAGGGGACTTCTCCCTGTGTGGCCCCATCCCTGACTCACCTTCTGCCTGGAGGGAGGTCATGTCGGGCCAGAAATGGCCCAATGGAGTGGATGGGCTCTGACCCAGGAGACAGGATTGCAGGGCTCTTGTTCCGGTCTCTTTGACATCAATGATGGAGGGGTTCGCCATAAGCTAAGGGTGGATGGGTTTGACAGAGCTCCTGCCTTTAAGGACCCCGCTGTCCAGACAGACCTGAGATGTGCACATGACCATGTGGGGGCAGGTGGGGTGTGGAAGGGCAGCCTCCTGATCAGTGCTTCAGATGTGGGAGCAGGTCCTTATTTTGCCGTCGGCGTGACTTCCAGAAAGTTGCTGATCTTCCCCGAGTCTCAAGTATTTCATCAGTAAAATGACAAAATAGCACCTGCTCCACTAGACCACTGGCTGTAGGATGGCATAATGGCCGTAAGGCACCTGCCTTCATACTGTTGATGGTGGCAGTAACCAGTGACGCGCACAGAGACAGATGGGCACACAAGCTCGAAGTCCCAGTAGAGGCAGACTGCTGTGGGTCAGTTCTGAGATCGGGGGTCTGGCAGGCATCCTGGAGGAGGCAGCCTTGGAACTAGGTGTAGAACGATGCAGTGGTGTCAGGGTCCAGGTTAGGGCTGAAGGCCGAGGGAGTAACTTTGGTGGAGCCTTGGAAGTGAGAAAGGTAGACAGCGAGTCAGGTGTGACCATGTACTAGTGGCTGCAGCTGGAGAGTCTGGGTGGCTGGGGGCAGGGATAGCTGAGGCATGAGAGGAAGCATCAGATGTGGCTGGAGGGGTCAAGCCTTTTCTACGCTTGGAATTGCTGTTCACCTTTGGACAAGAAACTGCCATGTCTCTGTGCCTTTCCTTCTTTCCCCGAAAAGTGAGGTCGTCGGATACTTTGTAGGGTTTCTTGGTGAAGGAACTGTTCACGGTGGAACTCTTCCTCACTGGACACAGATTCTCACGTTTTACAGGATATGCAGCATCCGCAGCCCTGCCTAAAGATGCCGCTGGAACCCCCCGTTGTGATCAAGCAAACTGTTCCGGGCTTTCCCAGAGGCTCTGATGGGGGCTGTAGTGCCCTTGGCCGAGAACCACTGGCCTCCAAAGGCCATCACTCTGGGGCTGACGTCTCTGTCCTCAGAGTCGCGGCATCCATGCTGTCGGCGATGTCAACGCAAACACGTATGTAGGAGGCAGGAGAATTTACTGCACTTGTGGGGTTTGCACGGTGTTTTTATGACTTCAAGAAAGCCTGAATTGCTTTTTGAGCTGCAGCGTTTTGGCTCAGGTAAAATACCCACATCCATCATTTCAAAACTTGGGGAAAATGAGTTACCCAAATATAAACCACATGCAGCCCAAGCACACGTACACACACACACACACACACACACACCTACACACCTCAATTCCTAAGCCTCAGCTTCTGGAACATTAATTAGTGTCACTGCATGAAACAAATTAGGCTGGGGACCTTGTTGCTTCCATCTGGGAAAAAAAATAGCGCTGGGAAATGCTGACGTTGGAAACAGCAGAGTTCCACACTCATTATTGGGATATCACCAAGGTGCATGCCATTCCGGAAGCTTGGGGGCTTAAGCAGGATTGGAAGGCGGTATGTGGATGACAGTGTGGCTTGTGTTTCCGGTGAGGAGGGGGTGCTTGAGCAGAGGGGCTCAGCCAGGCGGCAGGGGTCCCATCCCAGATCTGTAACCTCGGGCAAACTACACGTCCCTTCTCGGCTTCCCAGTTCTACTTATCAAGTGGGGGGGTTCGTAGCACCCACCTCACAGGGTGGTTGTGAGCACTGTGTGCCTGCATAGACATAGGCCACAGAGATGAACATGGGGCTGTGTTATCTGCTGCTCTGATGATTTGTCGAGGCCTCTAGGAGTCTAGCCATAAAACACAGCTCAACAAACACCCGCCGAAGAAAGAAAGAAAACCAAAAAGGGTCCAGGGAACCATACAGCCTTCTTTTCCCATGTTGGTTTTTTCAGTTCTAGTAAAGTATGTGTGACCTAACATTGACCAACCAGAATGGTGCCGCCCGGTGACAGTATAGTCACACTGTCAGGCAGCCGTCCCCACCGTCCATCCATCTGCAGGACTGTTTTCATCATATGAAACTGAAACTCCGTCCTCGCCAATGTCAGTCCGTTAAGACTGCTGTAACAGAAATACCAGCAGCCGGTGGATTAAACAGCAAACATTTCTTTCTCATGGCCCGGAAGTCCGAGATCAAGGTGCTGGCTGACTGGGTGTCTGGTGAGAGCCCACTTCCTGGTTCACAGCCGGCCAGCTTCTCACTGTGTCCCCATGCAGTAGAGGGGCAAGGGAGCTCTCTGGGGGTGTCTTTTTTTTTAATGTTTATTTATTTCTGGGGGGGATGAGTGGGAGGGGGCAGAGAAAGATGGAGACAGAATCTGAAGGAGGGCCAGGCTCTGAGCTGTCAGCACAGAGCCTGACACAGGGCTCAAACCCACAAACCATGAGATCATGACCTGAGCTGAAGTCAGACGCTTAACCAAGTGAGCCACCCAAGCATCCTTCTGGGGTGTCTTTGATAAGTTGGTAATCGGGGCGCCTGGGTGGCTTAGTCGGTTAAGCATCCGACTTTCGCTTGGGTCATGATCTTGCGGTTCGTGGGTTCGAGCCTCGCGTCGGGCTCTGTGCTGACTGCCAGCTCGGAGCCTGGAGCCTGTTTCAGTCTGTGACTCCCTCTCTCTCTGCCCTGCTCACACTGTCTCTCTCTCTCCTAGAAAAAAAAAATATTATAAAAAAAAAAAAAGTCGGAAATCCCATGGATGAGGGCGCCACTCTCGTCCCTTCCCAGAGGCCCCACCTCCTACTACCATCACATGCTACTTGTGGGGGGACACTTAAGGCCATAGCACCAGTAAACACTAACTCGCCATTCCTCACTCCCCACCCCCCACCCCGAGCTCCTGGTAGTCGCCATCCTACTTTCTGTCTCTGTGGATTTGACTGCCCTAGGTTCCTCGTGTAATGGAGCCACACAGTATTTGTCCTTTGGAATGTCAGCGTAACGTCCTTAGGGTTCGTTTCCCTTCCTTGTCCAGGCTGGAGGATACCCCACTGTCCGGAGGGACCCCATGTCGTGTGTCCATTACCTGTTCGAGGATGCTTGGGTTGCTTCCACCCTTTGGGGATTGTGAATGATGCTGGCGTGGGCGTGGGCATGTGAATCCATGTTAACACGTTACCCTGGACCAGGTCCTCTTTGTCTCCAGTCCATCCAATCAACCGCTCCACAGCGGCAAGGGGGAAGGAGGGCCACGCACGAGGGGCGCCCTCAAGTGATCGCTTGCTAGCTAGGTCACTTTGGACAACCCGTCCTCCCTCTAGGCCTCCATTTCTCCATCTGCAGAATGGGGGTCCTCACCTTTCCTCCCGAGAGTGTTGAGAGAGTAAAATAGGGTAGGACACACAGCACCTGTACAGTGCTGGCCCGTGGCAGGCGCTGCCAAGGGGAACTGCTGTTATTAACAGAGCGTCTGGAGCTGGGCACCTGGGTCATGATTTTAATCTCACCATGACCCCGTGGGGACATGAGGATGTGGAGGCTCAGAGAGGTTAGGCGGCTTGCCCAGTGGCACACAGCTGGTGGGCTGTGGGGCTGGATGGGAACTCGGACGGTGCTGAAGACAAGCCTGCACTTTCCCTCCCGGCACATTCTCGGCTTTTCTCCCCGAGCTCTAGCGGACCTGGAGCCCCACCCAAGTCTGCAGTGAGCTCCGCCAAACCTTGGCGAGGTTTGCCATGAGCACCCCAACCAGATCGTGGCTCCGTTGCAGACGAGAGCCATGCACGAGAGATTTTCTTTCCACTGGTAGTGCCAGGCATGGTGCTGGGCACGGGGTCCGTGTTTAGCAAACACTGTTGACTAATCCCCTTGGCCATGCGGTGCCCAAGCTGAGTTCCAAACAAAACCCAGATCTGCATGTGGGCATCGAGAGCCGAGGTTGGAAAGCTGAATGCAGCTGACTTCCATGAGGATTCCACACATGCACACGCACACACGCACCAGGAGCTGAGCAGCCTGTGGAGAAGGTTCTGTGCTCTCGTTGGGGCGAGGTCCGCTCTCCTGCCGTCTCCTCCTAACGATCCCGGTCCGTTAGCAGAATTCAGCCAGAGTTTGTCGTGCGTGGATGCTAGACCGGTTTTGAGTCGGTGGTTGTCTGTGCTCAGAGGTGACAGTAAACAGACCAATGGGGACCGATCGGTTAGGGACTAGCCTTGTGGAAGGCGAGGGCATCAGTGGGTTGGACGAGAACCAGGACAGAGCCGACTGGCCTCAGAGCCCAGGAGCTGGGAGCTCTGTGAGCCTCCAGGGCCCCTCAGGGGTAGGGAGCCTGGTCCTGAGCCCCGGGCCCTGTTATAAGAAGGGCTGAGGCTACAAAGATGACGGTGCCGTGCTCACTGGTCCCTAGGAGCCCCGTCTGTTGACTGTGGCAGCCCAGCATCTCTGGTCTCAACCCTGCAACACCCCGACTCCGCTTCCGGCTTCGGCCCTGGCCCGCCTCCTTCCATTGCCCACCATGAATCCCGGGTTGCCGTCTTCCCACGCACCCGCGTCTCAGAGCCCCTCAGCTCTGTTAACCTTGGCACAGAACCCATTCCCCTTGCTGAGGTTCACGGGCTGGAGGGACCCAGCCCCTCCCCCCTCCCCGCGGCCTCCCCAAGGCACAGCAGGTCCCCCTCAGAAAGGGCCTCTGCTCCTAACCGTCTCTGCCCGGGAGACTGTCCCACAGCTCATGTTAGATGCGGTCTCCAGGCTCCGGGTGCGGCCTCTCTGCTCAGCCCCCTCCACGCCCGTTCTCACTGCGTTCCTATCCTTTGAAGCACCTGTCATAAGCTGCGGTGACCACAAGTTCTATGTTACACATTTATTTACTCGTTTTGTCTGACTCCGCTGCATCGTGAGCTCCAGGCGGGCAGAATGCATCTCAAGTTACCGGGGTGCCCCGTTCCCAGCCTGGGGCCAGCCCGTAGCATGTGTTTGGGGACTGACGGAGTGGCCAAGACAGACAGACTCACTGGACTGTGCCTAGAGGGTGGTGGGTTGGAACCTGCCTTGTTTGGTGGGTCCGGGAATTTCTGGCTTGGAGGGAGGACGGGGGAGGGCTGCGACCCTCACCTCCTGAGATCCCTGGTTCTGTGTTGTGCGTGAGGGCTCACCTTCTGGGGCTTCACGGGCCAGCTCCAGGAGCGACGGCTAGAAGCAACGGCAGACTCATCTACTGATGAGCCCAAGAACTCGGTACCAGTTGGGCTGGACTGCAGGGGGATGGCTGTCTTGGAAGGAAGGGAGTGATTCATCTTCGCGGGTACGCTCCAGCGGAGGTGATAAAACAGCACTGGGGTGGAATATTATTCACCCTTAAAAAAAGAAGGAAATCCTGACACATGCGTCAACCTGAACGAACCTCAGGACACTGTGCCAAATGAAAGAAGCCAGACACAAAGGGACAATATTGTGTCATTCCACTTACATGAGGTGCCCAGAAGAGTCAGAATCGCAGAGACAGAAAGGAGAGTGGGGGTTGCTGGGAGCTGGGGGCGCAGGTAAGGGACACTGGCTGTTTAACGGGGACATTCTGGGAGGATGGGGACCTTCTGGAGATGGATGGCGCAGGCGGTCGCCTAACGATGTGACAGCCACTGAACTGTATGCTTAAATGTGGTTAAGCTGGTGAATTTTACATCATGTATACTTTTCCACAATTAAAAAAAACTTTCACTTGGCTGTGACGTGAGAAATGAGGTACAGCTGTGAGCGTTTGGACCTCGTGGTTTTGGAGCCCCTTCTAATCCCAGGATGTTTCGTTCCGTGTAACACGAACTTTATTTGAGGGGCTCCTGGGGGGCTCAGTCGGTTGAGCGTCCGACTGGTCAGGACTGGGCTCAGGTCATGATCTCACGGCTCGCGAGTTGTAGCCCTGCATCGGGCTCCCTGCTGGCAGCGCAGAGTCTGCTTGGGACCTTCTGTCCCCCTCTCTCTCTGCCTCTTCCCTGCATGTGCTCTCTCTCTCTCTCTCTCTCAAAGATAAACAAATCTTTTAAAAAAATGAACTTTATTTGAAAATGTTCCGTGTTCTGGCTCCAGGTGAGCCCCTTGACACGCCAGGCGGGTGGCCAGCTGTGCTTGCCGTCCTTACGGTCTTTCCTGATACAAGTGGGGTCTTCCCACTGGGGGCCCTAGGACATCAGAGCTCACCTCATCAAGCCATTGGAGAAAATGTACAGGTTAAAGATTTTCAACCATTACCACTTGAGATGCCTGCCATGACTCTTGGCCAAGTCCCGTTCCTCACAGCTGCAAGGTCGGGGCCCTGTGCCCAGAGACCCCTTTGGTCAGATCTTTGCTCGTGTTTCTATTTATTCGTGACTAAGTCTTATTCTCCCCCTGAGCCCTGGCCATGGCCTTCTCCCTCATTCAACATTTATCGAGCACCTTCTGATTCCCTATCCCTGAGATTGAAGGTGTGGAGACAGTCACACGTAGAATGTAATGTGTCCCCAGGCCAGTGAGCACACAAAAGGGATGGATGAAGTCCGCTTGGGCCCGGGGAGGGGGTGTGCATCGAGGAGGTTTTCCCACAGGAAACTCTTGACTCTCATCTTGAGAGCTGAAGAGAAGTTCAGAAAGGCCCACCCCAAAGGCCATCAGCCAGATCATTGCCGGAGGCTTTAATTCCATCTCTTTCCGGAAAGAACTTTCTAAAGCAACCCTTTCTTCCGTCCTTTCTTCCCCTTTGCAACTCTGCTTTCCTTCTTTCCTCCCACCTCTCCCTGTTTTGTGCCCTCGGAGGGGCAGAGACAGAAGGCAGGAGACGAGGAATGCGGAGGAGCTGAGAGACGTGAGAATCCTCTAGAAGGAGAAAGCATGAAGGCTCCTCCTTCCCCCTTGACTTTGCTGCCCTGCCCCCACCTTGTGGTCTTTGCCTGCGGGAGGCAGCGTGAAGTCAACCTCTCTGAGCCCAGTGGTTGGAGGGCAAACCATGTGAGGCCTAGTGAGAACATCCTTCTTGGAGGCCAGGCAGTGTAAGGGAAGGATGGAGATTTGGACATGGCTGTGTAGACAGTCAGCCTTTCAGTCTGGCCCCAAGACCTCCGCGAGTCCCCAGCAGGGCGTGGTGCGATCAGATTTAGGTTCTCTAAGGATGACTCTGCCGCGGGGTGGAGAAGAGATGGCGGAGAGATACATGTGGTGGTTGGCTGTTCCAAGATGGCGGCCATTTATGAGCTCCTGTCTGGGCCTGGGCAGGCCATGTTGTCATCGAACCCATCAGATCTCTGCAGCAGCTCAGCTAAACTGCAAGTGCGTTGTCCTCACGTTGTCATGAAGGAAACGTCCTCAGAGAGGCACCTGGGTGGCTCAGTCGGTTCAGCGTTGGACTTGGACTTGGGTCATGATCCTATAGGTTTGTGAGTTCAAGCCTCTCACTGGGCTCTGTGCTGACAATGCAGAGCCTGCTTGTCTCTCTCCTTCTCTCTCTGCCCCTCTCCTGTCTCTCTCTCTCTCTCTCTCTCAAAATAAATAAATAAACTTAAAAAAGGAGAGAGACAGCGAGAGAAAACATGTTCAGAGAGGTCCAGGGTCTTGCTCAGGGACACACAGCCAGATGTAGCCAAGAGTCCATACCTGTAGCCCCTCCCCACCACCATATCAGCGGCAACACACTTCACTCTCCCACCAGCGGGGGCCCCTCTTTCTTTCACCCTCTCCCCGCAGCCTTCAGGAACCTTCAGGGCCACGGGTGGCATCTATGTGCAAGGTGATTTCCTTCCTGCTCACAATAAATGTCAAGCTGAATGATGGAAGTGATTCAGCAGGAAATCGAATCTGAGGGTGGGGGGAAGAAAGGGTTGTGTAAAAACATTTGCAAACGGATTAAAAATTTGAGTCCACCAGCTCATGCCAACATACTTGGAAGTTTGGGAGATATTTTTAGACCGCGAGATCTAAATGGCACAGATCGTGGGTTGGAAAAGATGGAAACGGAAAGAATAGTTGGGTGGCTTTGACCAGAGATTGCTTCGCCGAGTTTCTCCTTAGCTGTAAGGCGGCATCCCAAATGCAGAATCCCCTGGAAGCCACTCCGCCCCCCCCACCCATTGTTCCTCTTGTACAGCAGGAGCCCCAGGGCCCTGCACCTGTTCTTGGAAACCCCTGGAGAGATCGACCTGCTGCTTTTTCATGCCTTTGGAGGCCAATGAAGCGTGGCAGGAACCCGCTGGAAGACCTTGTTGGCTTGTGCACTTCGAGGGAGCTCAGGGGCAAGATCAGGAGCAGGAGTGGGGTTTACTCGGGGCCAGGGCCCGGAGGACTGGCCAGACACAAGCTCTCATCTCTGCCTCTCCCTGCAGACTCCCCACCTGGTGGGAACCCTGGTCACCGGCAGTGTCTTCAGCTTTTCTTCTCTGTCCCTGGGGAGGGGGTGACCTTGATTCTTCGGTTCTCAGGTTAGGGATTCGGGTGTGGCTGCTGGATCCCCCTTCCCACCCTGCGTCCTTGGGGGTCAGGATCATGAGAGAGCATGACGGCAGCTGGGAAGCGGGGGGCAGAGCAGGTCCCCGGAAGAGGGGGGCGTGCCTGTCAGTATCGGTACCATGGACCTCATGAGCGCTTGTCACCCGATTTCAGGAACAAGCGCGCCAGGCGCGTTCCCAGATGCTCTACCCAGGAGGTCTTTCACCCTTACGACAATGGCACGGAGTAGGTGAAGTTACATGAAAAACACAAAGAGGCTTGGATTACGCTGTGGCGTAATTGAGACAGGGAACCAGGAGAAGATGCTGAGGACGATGTCCGGTGTGTAGTCCTTACTCAGGGTTGATGTCCTTTACCATCCCTTTAAGAGATTCTAAGTTACTTTTATTTTTATCAACAGAATACACACATGCGATTGAAGCCCCAAGCTGGAAAGGGCCATGCCAGCCCGGTCCCGAGCCCGAGGCCACGCCAGCCTGGTCCCGAGCCTCTCCCAGAGGCAATCACTTCTCCTTCATCTGTTCTCAGACCTCCTGGTGTTCTCTAAACCCTGGGTTTGGGCTGCTGTCCCTTGATGAATCAACTCTAGGCATTTTTATTGATTTCCTGTTCTATCTCGACTCCTGATGAGGCTTATATCCTCTTTTCCTCTTCTCCCTGCTCCCACTGCTCTGCTGCTTCTGCTTCTTTAGTCTCAGATGTGTCTCTTTCCTCCATTGTCCCTGCCCCATCACCTTCCTTTCCTTGCCCCCACCCCCTGCACAGTGTGGTCTGTCCTTCCTCCTGCACCTAGAAGCTCCTCCTCACCTTCTCTCAGGTCTCTTCCTCTTCTGCTTTTTTTTTTTTTAATATTTTATTTATTTCTAGGAGAGAGACAGAGAGAGACAGCGTGAGCAGAGGAGGGTCAGAGAGAGAGGGAGATACAGACTCTGAAACAGGCTCCAGGCTCTGAGCTGGCAGTCAGCACAGAGCCCGACGTGGGGCTCGAACCCACGAACCGCGAGATCATGACCTAAGCAAAAGTCGGACGCTTAACCGACTAAGCCACCCAGGCGCCCCCCTCTTCTGCTTTTTTTGTCTGTTTATTTTGAAAGAGATGGAGACATCGCAAGTGGGGGAGGGGCAGAGAGAGAGGAGAGACAGAACCCCAAGCAGGCTCCATGCTGCCAGTGCAGAGCCTGATGTGGGGTCAAACTCACGAAACTGAGATAGTGACGGGAGCCGAAACCGAGAGTCAGACACTTAACTGACTGAGCCACCCAGGCACCTCCCCTCTTCTGCTTTCTTACAGGGACTTCTCCATCCCCTCTTCTGGAAACTTATAGCATCGTCTATGTATTTTTTTGGGGGGGTGTACTTTTATTACGTACCTTTCTGCCCATTCTGTTCTGTGTTAGAGTTACTTATAACCAAGTTATCGTTGATTGTTTTTTAAAAAGTTTATTTATTTATTTATTTATTTTGAGAGAGACAGTGTGAGCGGGGGAGGGGCAGAGAGAGAGAGGGAGAGAGAGAATCCCAAGCAGGCTCCGTGCTGTCAGCGCAGAACCTGATGCAGGGCTTGAACCCACGGATCGTGAGATCATGACCTGAGCCCAGATCAAGAGTCAGACGCTGAACCGACTGACCCACCCAGACGTCCCATCACAGATTTTTTGATCCCTTTGTCTTGCATACGTTACCTTGTGAGGGCTGTGCAGCATCCTCCAGGACATGAGATTTGGGTTCTCACTTTCTGGAAGAGAGGAGCATCACAGGGTTCAGAGATGACTCAGAGTCACATGGGAGGGGGAGGAGTGCCACACGGATAAGCGTGTTCAGGACCGGGTCCCACGTGACTCACCCTGTTTCCCTCCGTGGGGTGCCTGCTCCTGGGAGGGGCTTAGGAAGTGCTGGTTGAATGGCATCAGACAGAAGTCAAGTTCATTGCCGTCAGATGCGTCGGCCCCCCGTTGGGCGGCTCTACTCTCCTTCTCTGAGGCCACGCACACACGTGCCCACGCGCGCACACACACACGCACACACACATCCTCCCACACACCCCACGCACCTGGTCCTACCTTCATCTCCTGCATTTTTTATAGCTTTCCATAAATCCCCATTGCTGTTTGGGAGGCAGCCTGCTTGTACAAGCCATGGGTACTTTGTGCCCTCCTCACACGCCGGGTAATTTATGGGCTTGGAGATAGAGAACTTGCCTCTTGCACCGACAGTATTGAACATACATTGCTTCCCTGCAAAATAGCTTTCAGAGTTGCAGTAAATCCTCTGGAAATTAGCTGGAGTTAACTAGGGGGTGGTTGTGTGCCAGTAATTACGTGTCCCCTGGGAAGTTCTGCTGACGCGTGGACGTGTGGCTTTAGTGGTTTCCCAGAGTCATAGAATTTTGGACCTGGAAGAGGCCTTGGGGATGGAGAGCCTGAGCCCACAGAGGGGAGGGGAGCCACTGAGGACACACAGCGTGTTAGTGGCAAGAGAGGCCAGTGCCTGGGTCTTCTGAGCTTGTTGTAGCCTGTTTGTTCTGCCATTTCCGGGCAGGGCACCATTAGGTCAAGCTCACGGGGGACCTGGTGCAGTTCGCCAAGCTGTTTCACCTGGCATTTCCCAAATGCTATTAGTTGGGCCCTCATCCCATTGGCCACAGTTGAAGCGTTGGGGAGCTTAGGGTGGGTGGGTCGATGTCCAGATGGGAATTGGGAAGCCACCATTGTGCTGTCAGGAATAAACATGTACTGGAAGGTTGTCTGGTGCTTTTCTTTCCTGCCCTAAGAAGGAAAGAGTCACCTGGCTTGTCCCTTCTGGGCCCTCGTCCCGCAAAGAGCCCAGGATTTGAACAGACATGGGCGATGAAGTATCCTTGGACTCTTTCAATGTCCAAGGAGCACAGTGCTCTGTGTTTGGCATTGGGCAGGGTCCCTGGGCTGCAGGCACATGGAAGGCAGACGTCTCGCCTGGAAATTCACGGAATGTTCTACAGGGCCTCCCGTCTGCCTGCCCGGCAGCCTGACTCCTCCTTTCCCAAAGGCCAGCTCTTAGCTTCCCCCTGAAATCACAGTGAGACGAAGGTGATGGGGTGACAACACGATTGGGAACATTTGGGACTTGGGTCTGAATGTCTGCTTTACCACTTCCCATGACACCCCGCCATCCGTTCACCTTTCCAAGCCTCAGTTTCCCAGTCTGTAAAGTGGGTGGGAAGCGATGAGAATTTCAAGGTGGTGTGGATTGAGCGCGTGCAGTGTGTTATCTGGAAATATCCAGAAGGTGGTAGTCATGCTTGGAAGTCTGGGACAGCTCAGTCGGTTGAGCGTCTGACTTCGGCTCAGATCATGATCTTGAGGTTCTGGGTTCAAGTCCCGCATCAGGATTCTCTGCTGTCAGTGTGGAGCCTGCTTCGGGTCCTCTGTCCCCTCTCTGTGTCCTTCTCTGGGTCTCTGTTCCCTTCTCTTTGTCCTTCTCCAGGTCCTCTGTGCCCTTCTCTGTGTCCTTCTCCAGGTCTGTGTCACCTCTCTCTGTGCCCTTCTCCCACTTGCACTCTCTCTTTCTCTCTCAAAAAATAAATAAACATTAAAAAAAAAAAAAAGGTCCAAGGCCCCTTACAGTTTCTCACCGACCCGTCTGTTCTAAGAATAAAGCTCACTGTTTTCAGATTGCTTTGTAATTTCCACCCCCCTTGCACACTCACTGCATTTCACTGAATCCTCACAGCCAGGGGAAGTGGCAGGAATTATTTTCTCCACGAACAGAAGAAGTACAGGCGTGGAGACAGGAGCCAGGTGACGCCAGCAACCCCACGGCCTCTGTGGTCCCCCTGCCACCCTGCAGAGTGGCCAGCTGGGTTCCACTGGCACTGACACCTGATTCTCCTCCCCCAACCCCCACGCTCCCCATCTCCATCTGCACAACCCTACGAAGCGGGTTTTTCCCTTATTTTTACAGATGAGGAAACCGAAGCACAGAAAGATCACATGACACGCCTTGCCCAAGTTCCCACCTGGGCTGTCAGCCCACAGAGTCCTTGCTCACACCCTGGACACCAGGCCTTCCCTGTATTAGGAATCGAGGCCTATCCGGAATAATGGTAATGACTCTGTCACCCTTGGGGTAGAGTCCCCCCGCGTGGGACCCAGGCCGTGCTCGGAGCAGGGAAGCATGTCTTCCTGCCGCCGAGCACCAGTGGCACTTAACACCGGGAACGCGTGCTGGCGGCCAGGTGAGGGCAGCAGGGGCAGTGCAAGAGGCAGGCGAGAAAGTGCCAGAAGGCGCACAGGCTAAAGGAGAGAAACGCTGTCGCATCTCCATGTTCTACTCCCAGCTTGGGCTCCAAGCTGCTTGGTGTGAGCCCCAGCTCTGGAACGCCCCCACTGCGTCCCTGGGGGCACGTTCCTTAACCTCTCTGTGCCTTTCAGGGCTCTGATCTGAAGGAAGGGGTCGTGAGGGCTTGTCTCCCAGGGGCTTGGTGCGAGGATTAAATTGCTTGGTGTTTATGACGCATCAGGAGATAGGCTGGCACTTAGCTTCAAGAGAGGAAGAGACGAAGAGATGTGTGAAGCAAATAAAGGAAACTCGGAGAGGGGAGGAGAGTCTCAAAGGGGCCGGGCAGCTTCCCTGGGGGCCCAAACCCAGACTCCTGGAGCCCGCTCTGCATAGGTCCAGACTGCCTCCCTTCCATCTCCCTTCTTGCTGAAAAACTGAGGGAATGCAACAAGGTAGCATAACTACCTTGCGCAGTTCTGGGTGGTTCGATCAGGGAGTGTGTGTCCGTGCCTGGACCCAGTCAGGGTGCTGGGGACACATGGAGGGGGGGTGGGGGTGGGGGTGACGATCTTCGACCAAGCCCTTTGCTCCGCGTGCCTTCTGAGAACCCAGGTGCCCGTTCGTCTCTGACACGTGAGGCTCTCCCGGCCCCTTTTCACATCGCTTTGGTTCTCATTAATGCTGTGTTTCAATTAAATTATTCTTAGCCCCCGAATCTCTGCAATTAAAGAAGCAATTTTCTGTCCTTTCCCTGGAAGAGATTGCTTACCTGGTTTGGCGGAGCCTTTAGCAGAGAACAAAGCAGGAGTGAATACCCCAGGGCCACAGGCTTTAATGGGTGCTGCGGGAGTGGGGGGGACAGTTTCCATCGGGGGTGGGTTTCTGCAGAAGCTAACTGACAAGGAAGTAGGCCCATCGAATACTGGCCCTCCCCATCCCCCCTCTGCACCTTTATTTCCAAAGGTTATGCTTAAGCGGGTCTTAGTGATAGCCGTGATTTGTAATTCTAATTTCCTTGGAAATAGGGCTAAACACAGCATTTGTCATTCCTCTCCCGGGGGAGTACCAGCCACAGATGAGGATTTATGGCCCTGAGCCTCTCTCTGGGATGGAGATGGGTGTTGGGGTTAAGAGTGGGGGCTGGGTGGACTCCGTTCAAAATGTCTCAAAGGCATTTTTTTCCTCTAAGTCCAGTGGAGCCCTATGAAAGCTTCAGGTTGCCTGGTTATATTCCGAATAAAATATGAGGCAGGGATATGCTATGTATTTATTTTTTAAAGTTTATTTTTGAGAGAGAGAGAGAAAGAGCAGGAGAGGGGCAGAGAGAAGAAGAGAGAGAATTCCAAGCAACCTCTGCACCTTGAGTGCACGGAGCCTGGTGCAGGCTCGAATCCATGAACAGGGAGATCATGACCTGAGCTGAAATCAAGAGTCGGACGCTCAACTGATGCTCCAGGAACATGATAGTAATACATGAAATGCTTTCAGCACTACGGGAGTGGTCTTCTGCCTGGGTATTTATTTGAGGAAGGAGAAGGCCCTGACTTCAGAGGGTCATGAAGACCTCCCCCTAAGGCTGACACCTCACATCGGGACTGAATGGAGAGGGAGGGGGGCTCAGCGTGGTTGAAGCCCCTGGCATTTGAGAAGTTTGGTGTCGGCAGTGAGGGCCTGGTCTTGTGGCCATTTACGCACTCCGTGAATATATTTTCATACCTTCTGTGTGCCAGGCTCGGTGCGGTGGTCAGCACCGGGGCCGGGGACACAGTGGTGAACCCAAACCCACAGGTCCTCTGATTCCACGGAGCTTACAGCCAGTGGGGAAGACAGACATCGTCCAAGGAATCAACAAATTAATGTCAAATCACTGGTGTGAGTAATTGAGAGGGAGCGCGCCCTGCGCCTAGAGCTCCTCGGAGAACTTTGCTCTGCGGACATAGGGACCGAGCCACAGACGAAAACCCCACTCCCTCTGGGGGAGCAGGAAGGAGGGTGTAGGCAGAGATCCCTGCTGTCAGTCCTGGCAGTGACACGCGGGAGTTACGGCTTTCGGCGAGTCACTTGTGCTGATGGAGCCACAGTCGTCCCACCTGTGGAATGGGGCTCATGAGACCCGCTGCTTAGCACTGGCAGGTGGACCTGGCAGCCAGGAGCCTGTAACACAAGGGGACGCAGAATTCCTACCTCTTCGCCGCAGCGCAGCCTCATCTGGGCAGAACACCGCTCGGGGTCCCGCACGCAGAGTCGCTCTCGATTTAGGGCTCAGTAGGGCCGGGCCCTATACGTTACAGGCTTCCGCTCACATTAATGCCCCGTGAGGGTGCAGTCGTGTAGGGAGGCGCTGAGGCAGGAAGGCAGGATAATCTGCCAGGGTCCTGTGGTCACTCACGGGCAGAGGCAGACTGTGGTCCCAGACTGAGAAAGTGGGACGTGGACACATTTGCTTCTCACACGCCGCTGCTTCCTTGGAGCCGGGAGATGGCCATGTGACCTTGAGCCTTGACTCCTCCAGGGGTCGTGGGCAAAAAGTGCATGCATTTGTTTGCTGTGTCCCGGGCATCTTTCTGTGCCAGGGAAGGCTCTGGGCACGAGGACACGGCGGGGGCCAGGGAGGACCCCAAGACCCCTGTCAGGAAGCTTGCATCGTAGTGCCGACAGGAGGCCGAGATGAGCAAGTGAGTCACTTGGTCCAAGGTGACAAGTTCCAGGAAGACAGGCAGCAGGGAAAGGGTGGTGGGGTGGGGGTTGAGGGAGGGGTTGCTTCAAAGAAGTTCTCTGTTGTTTTCTTTTTTAAAGTTTATTTATTTATTTTGAGAGAGAGAGAAAAAGAGAATCCCAAGCAGGCTCCACACCATCAGCCTGGAGCCCGATGCAGGGGCTCGAACTCACAAACCGTGAGATCATGACCGGAGCTGAAATCAAGAGTCAGATGCTTAACCGACAGAGCTACCCAGGTGCCCCCAGTGTTTTAACGTGACTCTGAGCAGAGATTTGATTGAAACAAGAGAAAAAGCCATGTGTATTCGTTTCCTGTGGCTGCTGTAACAAATGGCCCCAAATGTAGTGGGTAACACGGACGTCTTATCCTGTAAGGTGGATGGAGGGCAGGACTTTGAAAGGGGCCCCACTGAGCTGAGTCAAGATGTCGGCAGGGCTGTGATCCTTCTGGAAGAAGACTCTGTTTCCTTGCTCTTCCTCGCTCTCTCTGGCTTCCAGAGGCCACCTGCTCTCTCTTACGCCATCTTTAAAGGTAGCCAGCAGGGACCCCTTTTCTCCTGTCCTTCTTCCTTCTTCCACTTTAGGGGCCCCTTGTGATTACTTTGGGTCCCCTTGGGTAACTCAGGATAATGTCCTCATCGAAAAGGTCAGATGATTAGCCACCTGAATTCCTCTTTGCCTTGGGATTTAAACGCTCGCAGGCTCTGGGGATTGGGACACAGGCAGCCAGGGCCTTAATGGAGGAATCTTCTGGGTAAGGACGGTGCCAGGAGACTCTGGCCAATCACCAGTCTCCCTGGGACTCACTTCTCCATCTTTAAAATGGGTATGGTCATGTCCGTGCATCGTAGCTCTTCAGAATGCTCTGGGGTATTTTCAGGCACAGGGCCTACCCGTGGGACCACCAGTGGTAGGGAAGGCTGGAAATCTCTTCCTTTTGACCCAGAAGGTGTTTTCCTCTGGCCGCGGTCTGTGTCAGGCCCTATGTGGAAACCTGGTGATAACTGAAATTTTAAAAAGCCATTTTAGCAGAATGTGAAATTCATTTTAAATTTGTGCCAAACACAGGAATGTAGTGAGAACTTCCAGTTTCCAATTAATCTTAACAAAAGTGTAATAAAAACAAAATCTACATTTGGCTATTTTACTTTTAGAAGGTTTACGGGGCACCCAGGTGGCTCAGTCGGTTAAGCAGCCGACTTTGGCCCAGGTCATGATCTCAGGGTTCGTGGGTTCGAGCCTCACGTCGGGCTCTGTGCTGACAGCTCAGAGCCTCAAGCCTGCTTCAGATTCTGTCTCTCTCTCTCTGCCTCTCTTCTGCTCACACTCTCTCTCAAAAATAGACCTTGAAAAATTTCTTTTAAAAGTTTAAGATTACATTTAGAAGTTTAGAGAAACAAAATCAAAGCTGAATATGGAATACACAGCAAAATGGCATTCCGATAAAGTAAATAAATTATAAAGAAACGGAACCAAGGAGACAAAAATATTGGCGTGGCTCAAAGAAGGTTCGTGTGCAAATAACTCCCAAACCCATCTCTGTAAAGGCTACATTTCGGTTTTTTATAAATCAGGGTGTGATATTGTCTGAAGAGAGATTTGAGCAAGGATAACAACATATTACTGTTCTCAGTTGTTGTTTTTTTTCATCATCTACTGGAATGAAGATTTGAAAACCGAACTGAATATAATCTTGTCTTCAGATCTAGAGAATGGCATTAGATATCATGTCTAATGCCGTTGAGGAAATACTAAAAATAAGTCTTATTGGTCTGTGACTTGTAGATCGAATTAAAATACTTCACAATGTCATGTACAGTTACCATTTCTCTTCTGTGACCCCTTCCGGTGTTTGAACGTGGCAATGTAAAAATCAGAGCTCAAATTCCAAATCCAAGGATTACTCTAAAGAACTTTATTGACAATTGCATTCGCGTCTGCCTCAGGCATGCTCTGCAGAGGGAAGCGTCTCCAAATTACAGTTAATTAAAAACTATCTAAGAACTACATGGATGCAAGAAAGGTTGTGTTACTCGGCCTTTTGTTGATAGAGTGCATAGTATGTGAAAACTTAATTATAAAATATAATTCATGCATTTGGTGGAACGAAGGCAAAGAAGTTTTGTGGCATAAATATATGATAATTATGAATTGCCTTGAAAAAAAGCCATTTAATAAGTGTTGACCCTGCCTCCTTTTCAGGAACCAACTGATGGGGACATCAGACTTGACTGTCAGGCCAGTGGTGAGAAAAAGCCTGAGGGTTTGAGGGGCTGGACGAAGCCTGGGGAACTTTCCTTGAGAACATGGTCTACACTTGCTTTCCTCTACTGAGCTGGGCTCTTGTTCATTATTCAGTCTGGGTTTGGATCCAGTTTGATTTGAGGCATGTTGCTTTGGCATCACCAAAGCAGGGATACCGTAAGTGTCCCCAAAGTTGCTGTGAAGACAGAATGCACGGAAGGTAGTCTGCGGTGGCTGTAGTTGCATAAACTTGGGCTGACATCACGTCTGTCTCCTGTGCTTGTGCGAGGGTCCCTTACGCTCCCTGGGCTTTAGCTTCTCCTTTGTAAGGAGAGTCATGAATGCCTCTGCCTTACTTGTGAGGATCAAAGTCAACAGACACAGTGGTGACTCTGAGCCTTTCTTCCCTCACCTGAAGGGCCCCATCCTACCTGTGTCTGCGTTCATCTGTTCATTCAGTTTCCTTTCATAGAATATTTGAGGATCTATCACATGCCGAAAATGTTGTTACACTAACAAATTAAAGAGTCAATTCACACTCACAATGAAATCCATCAAATCAGATCAAATCAAGGAAATGAAATCGTAGTTGCCAGTGGAAGCATTGGGTCGGTGGTCTGGAAGGCCCTGTGCGTTGCTCCTGGGGCTTCTTACACCCTCTAAACTACGGGCTTAGGGGCCTGTGTTCTCCACCAGGCCTTCGATGTGTCCCTCAGCACGGAGACTGTACCCTTGAACCCCAACATTTATGGGAAAAATGAATCCCATCCATCTCAGGCCGTAGGTTCTGAGAGCTCAGCTTTGGGGCCAGAACCTTTGTAGACCTAGAAGAGCTTGCAGAAAGAGGTTCATATAGATCCCGTGAGGCATTGACCCTTCCCCAGACCCCAGGGGCCACCTGGCTCCTGGTATCCTCCTTTCTGAAGCCTCCTCTGTTTCCATAGCACAGTGTTTCATTTCCCTTTGCCTCTTCCAGCACCTTACATCCATTCTGGATGTTGTTTGGTCTTGTCCACGTGTGCACACTCCTTCCCGTCAAAGTATAGCCCCACAAGGATCCTCATCTTATACGAATTGGCTTCTAGAACTTTCTGCATTCATATGATTTCAGTTTGACTTAAAAAAAATCTTGGTTGATTAATAGTAAGCCACATTTTAGTTTGAAAGATCCATGGATAATCTCAATAAGCAATGTAACATCTCTAGGCATTAATTTTCTCTTTGACAAAACAGGGTTCCAAAAATCTGCCGTTGAAGGTTGTGATGACCACGTGAGCAGGTGGGTTCTTCGGCACATATTTATCCAACATCTGCTATGTGCAGGTACTGTTCTAGGTGCTTAGAATATATACGTGAGCAAAAAAAGGAAGCTAACCTTTGCCTTCATGGAATGAGCATTCTAGACGGAGAGGTGGCTGATAGATGTGACAGCTAGTAAAACTTTGTAGTATGGTAAACATACTACAGATAAGCATCCCTTAGGTAAGAACTATGGAATGTCAATTATACCTCAATAAAGACATCAACTAATTTAGAAAAAAAAAAAAAAGAACTGTGCAGAAAAATAGAGCAGAAAAAAAGGCCGATGGAAAAATTCAACACAATTTGGCAACTTTCAAAGACCACAGAGATGTTATTTTGTGAAGTATGTACTAACAAAGATAAGATAATTCAACAAATGTTTTTATCAGCTTCCCTCAACTTCCAGAAACTTCCAGATAGGCAGTCTCCTGCCCTTCCATGCGCATCCATCTCAAGTTCCAGTAGTTTTCAGAAAATCAGGATACTGTCTCTGCGGGCAGATCACTCTTGCTGACTTGAAAACAAAGTTGACCCAAAGGACACGGAGGAGCATTAAGCGGTTTCTGTGGAGTTTGAAGTAGGGCGCACGCCAGTGGGACATTCTTTTCCACAAACGGGTGGCTGCAGGAGCTTCCATTGAACTGGGAGCTGGTAGGGACTGAGGACCCACGTGGGTGGCATTGGCTTTTATGACATCTCTTTCATGGAAAGTTCAAGATGCCTGCCCAGATTCCTCTCAGATGGACTCTGGACACTGCAGAATCCAAAGTAACCCCAAATGGGGACTCTTCATCCACTGGGGAGAGGAGACTCATGTTTTATCTCATCCAGAATCTGAGGCCGTGCAGTTGCTGTACCTGTTTGTGTGTCTTCTTCTTTTCAAGGAGAAGGCAGATTACTCTCAGTGAGAACGGGGCCGTGAGTTCAACAAAGAGTCCTTGAGCCATTCTACCTGTGACAGCCACTGGGATGAAGCGAGAGGCACACTAATTCACGCCCTCAGGAAGCTTTGGGTCTAGTGGGGAAGACAGGCATTTAGATGAGCAACTACGGTAAAGTGTGACTAAGGTCAGTGTGTCTGGTATGGAGGACGGGGTGGGGCACTTGTTGGATTGGAGACAGAGGGAACTGTGCTCGTTAACAGAAAAGAGGGTGTTTAAGCAGTGAGTGAGTGATTGGCTTGCATTAGAGGGGGTTCACGCTAACGTTCGTGCCCAGGATGGAACGGAGGGCAAGTCCCTGGAGGTAGGAGACCAGTCAGGAGTCTGGTAAAGACGTTCTAGGAACAGCATTGGGATGTAGGGGACCGAGGATGCTGTTCCCCCTAGTTTCAGTGTTTAACATGAACGTGTGTAAATAAATCCTTGATTGCTTTAAACTCTGGATCTGAGAGCAGCGTCCTGTGTTTTGACAGACTACCGTCGTGTTATGTCTTGGGTTTTGCCATGTTCATTCACTGCCTCAGGTCGTGGATGTCTTCACTGGTCACGTCTCCACCGCTGGAAAGCTGGGTTGCTATGGATTCTTACCCCATCCCTGATTAATTAGATTCCAGCTCGCTCTGTGGACATGCACTGAGGGCCTGCCGAGTGCTCTGTCTCGTCTCATGTGCTGCCGATGTAATGATCAGAGCACATGGCCCCTTGGGAACGTGGATTTCCCTTTTGGGTCCATAGAGCATGAACAGGAAATCTTTGGGCATGGGTCAGCTTACGTTAAATGAAATCAATAAGTGTTTTTACCTATGGTTGTCCATGGTTCCTGACGGCAACCCTGTGGAAGCAGATTTTATTGAAGTCACTTTAGGGAAAGTGAGACCTATGTCTGGAGATGCAAAGCCACTTGCCCAAGGCTGCACGGTGAGTGAGGAAAAGCAAGGAGGTGGGAGTCCAGGCCTCTGGCTCTGCTTAAAGACCACAGATGGGAAGGATTGGGAAGACACGGAGCTGGCCTCCTATGCTCCTCCCTCCTGGATCCCTGTCTGAGGAGGGGGGTGCTCCCCAGATGGCTGTCTGGCCCCAGCAAGAATGATGCAGATATGCCCCAGTGGGGCCATGATGAGTCGTCTATGGGGCGCCCTCAGAGCATGCCTCGTTCCCTCTCCTCCCCCCCGGGGACCGTGGAGCCACCCGTAAGGACAACAGCCAACATGCGTCAGTCCACGTGCCCGATTAGATGGAGAGCGTCTCTGAGGTGAAGCAGGCTCCATGGTCCTGGGAGACAGAAGAGGCGGCATCCCATGGGGAACATCTGGCTTTGTCAGGTCCATCCCCGGTGGGCTCAGAGGGGAGATACACGGGGTCTGTGGACTCCCAGAGATCAGAGCTGGCCTCAGGGAGGCTGTGTCCCCTGACTGAGGAGACAGTACCTGGACGCACCTTTGACAGGCATGTGGTAGCAGGATTGAGACCATGGATGTAGATGACTGACCGGATCATCCCCAGCCCCTTCCGATTCTGGGAGGATGTGATGCCCGTGTGAGTGGCAGCAGATGTGGGAGCCTCTTCTGGTCCACATAAGTGATCAGGACGCGGCTCTCTTAGGGATCGTAGGAAGGAAGGATCCTGATGTGTGGTACTTGGAGCTTCAAGGGATGCAAGTGGCCTCTGGGAGGCCAAGGTGAGCTGGATGTGCTACTACCTGGGGGGCAGTCTGAGGAAGAAGGTTCTAGAGCCCACTAGAGCCCAAGCTGGTGGGAGGTGGAGCCTGAGGAGTGCTGGTCAAGGCTTAGGACCTCAGCAAAAGGGTCACCATTCTGCTATGTATTCAAGACCAAGGGGCAGTGGAAGGGGTGTGGGCCCAGAGGCTGGTGGCCAGGACCTGGTAGGGCTGGGCTTCCCCTGCTGGCCCTTCTTCCCGCTGCTACCATGTGGGACAGAACTCCAAGATCAACAGATATTTTCTCTCCAAAACTCATTGTTCTGGATACAGTAAAACCGTGGTCTGAGATCCTCATTTCGTTCCAGAAATGTGCTTGTAATCCACTTGTCTACCAAAGCAAATAATGGAAACTCAGGTGATTTGTTCCGCACCCAACACGGTTCATATAAAAATGATTACAGTACGGTAATATAATACCAATAATAAAGGAAATACAAAACATAAAGAAAAATAAACAAATTAACTGCACTTACCTTTGAAAACCTTCATGGCTGGGTAAGGGAGACGAGGGAGAGGAGGTGGTTATTATGGACGACTTTCACTATCACTAACAAAATCACTGCTGTCTTTTGGCTCATGGAATCTTTTCCTGCATGGGGGCCATTGCATATGTTTGCATGGATGTTGACTATGGTACAATATTAATACACTCTTGTCATACACTGTATTTCGTGTACCTGGCAGTTGAGGCAGCAGAGGAAAGAGTCTCTATCTGCAGGCAGCCTGCCCTAGAAGGAAGTAAAGCCTTCCTAAGCTCATTCTTGTTTGAAAAGCCAAGGACTGTCCGTAGGTGCTTTGAAGTGACCAAAAAACAGGAGTGCCAGTATTGGACCCCTTCCAATGTTCTGAAAAATCACAGATGTCTGCCAAACACCGCGGCCCGAGGCCGAGCATCTGGGCATGGGAGGTGATCACCCACAGTCCCACAGCAAAAGAGAGAGAAAGAGAGAGGAACCATTAACTCAGTTGTGATCACGTGACATTCTACGTCCCCTACTACTCGTATTGCAAGATATTGCTCGTTTATCAAGTTACAGTTTGTTAGAAATGTTGGGTCATCTTGAGGAACACTCTCAAAACAAGTCACTCGCCACCCAAGGAGCTGTGGTGATTTCCTCCAGGCTGTAGGTGCTTGTCACCTGGAGTGGAGGAAACACACACACTGTGGCCCTTGCAAAGGCCCCGCAGACTCCCTAATTTGGCTCCTTGATTTCACACAGAAGCAAACTCCCCAGGTCTAGGGATGAGAGGTGACCTGCCCAAAGCCCCATGGCAGGTTGGTTGAAGACCCAGAGGTGGCCCCGAAGAATTTCAGCTCAAGTCTGTGCCCTTCCTATATTGCCCGTCCGAGAGGACGCTATGGGAACACACGGTTCAGCAATTCCTGGTGGACCTGCTCACTTTTAGAATTTCTGTGGCAGTATCTTGGCCCACACAGAGATTCTCATTTATTTGTTCTGACGTGGAGACCAGGATTGGTGTTTGGTTTTTATTTCTGGGGTGGGGAGGGGTGATTCTTAGGTGTAGCTGGTGGCTCCATTGAACTAACTCCAGATGATGCTTCTAAAGGAAGGTCTGGGTGGACCTGCAGTCGAAGCACACACTGGACGTGATTTCTAAGAAGAAATGACTCATGAAAGAAGCAAGAAATGTCTCTGGCTGAGATGGTCTCTAAACGATGGTCAACTGCCCAGGGCACAGCGAGGCCCTTACTGTCTGTCTTCGGTTCTTGGCACACGTCATGGCAGGGAAGACGTCTTTGAGCATCAGTAACTGCTCGCTGAGTGAATGAATGAATGAATGAATGAGGACATTTGGTTCTAGACACAGTCTAAGGCAGTGAGGAGAGGACTCCCATGCTTAGGGCTTTTTCTGCTTCTGTTTCATGACTCGACACGGAGATGAAACCTTTGAGGCTGGACCTGGAGATACTTGCCCTTTGGAATAAGAAAAAAATCAGGGTTTGAGAGAATAGGACTGAGTGGATGGAGTCTCATGGTAGATGAAGACACTTCTTTTCTTAGAAGTTCTTTTCGTGAGCTGGATGCCCGCAGCCATGGGGTTACCTTTGCTATCTTAGTCTCATCATCTATCAAATAAGGATGCGATGCCCCCACTTCCCGCCTCACCCAGATATTTGTTCAACGCACACATAGGGACGTCTGTTGGGAGCTGGCATGGGCCTGGCGCTGCGGCTGCGAAGGTGATAAGGCGAGATGCCCGCCTTCTCAGAGCTCTTCGCACTGCCACTCCTCCGGTCCTCGCCGGCGCTTGGGCCGGGACGGCCAGCAGGTGCCCGGCGCTGTGCTTGCAAGGATCAAACCAGAGGGCTCTGGAGAGACGTGCTTTTCGATAATGTTTTGCAAAACGTAAAGCATGACTCCGAATTTCAAGGTCACCCCCCTAGTTGATGGCATGAAACGGCTAATCCATCATTTAAGAAATAAGCTTCTAAGTCATCCTCTGGGTCCTCCTGACCTCCCCCCAGTGGCCCTTCTGTTACGGCCTTTATTGTATCATACAGTACTGTTCTATTTGCCCATCTGTCTCCTCCCACAGGGTGCAAGTCCCTTTATAGGGCTGGTCTCCTGTTCATTTGTCAGTTCGCAGAACACAGTATCTGCTTGTTTAACTGAATGAATACAGCTTTGTGCCAGTGGCAAAGATGTTCTAAAGTGCATAAGGGGCACCTGGGTAGCTCAGCTGGTTAAGCATCCAACTCTTGGTTTCGGCTCAGGGCACGATCTCATGGTTCATGGGTTCGAGCCTTGCATCGGGCCCTGCACTGACAGTGCGGAGCCTGCTTGGTATTCTCTCTCTCTTTCCCTCTCTCTCTGCCCCTCTCAAGCTCACTTATTTATTATTTCTCTCAAAATAAATAAACTTAAAAAATAAAATGAAATGCATTTAAGTAATGCTCTTGGCAAGATATGTACTCTATATTTTTTAAAGTTTACTTAAATTTGAGAAAGAGAGAGAAAGCATGCATATGCGAGAGGGGGAGGGACAGAGCAAGAGGGAGAGAGAAAATTCCAAACAGTCTCCCTGTGTTAGCCCAGAGCCCAGTGCGGGGCTCGATCTCATGAACCGTGAGATCATGGCTTGAACTGAAATCAAGAGTCGGACGCCTAACCGACTAAGCCAACCAGACATCTGTTTCATATTTTTATAAAAACATAAATTTACATATACAATTTAAGATGCGTGTGCCTCACCCTGTCATTTCCATTTTTAAGATGTATTAAAGGGAATCACAAACCCGATAGCATTTTAAGGGTTAATTGTTTTTAGTGAACTGCAAGAAGGGAACGCTGACTTGTTTCTAGGTGCTGGTGTTCAGGGACCGGAGGCTGTGGTTGCTATTTTAAATTGTTTCTGTTAATTATTGCAATAATGTTTTGTAAATAAGTTGCCTTCTGCAAGAGTCGCTTAGCGGGTATGTTTCCAAAGAGTTTTGGACTAGCTGCCCAGGCATTCCGAGCTGGAAGAGCATCCCTGAAGATTGAAGGGAGAGCATAGGTAGTCCAGGGACTCTCTCTGCCTTAGAGAAGGGGAAAGGCTTAAAGGGAGGAGGGGAGGAGGGGAGCGGCACCCGCTGGGAGAGAGGCAGAGCCAGATGGAGGCGGGGAGGAGGAGGGAGCACCAGTGAGGGGACAGACCTGCCCAGAGCCGAGATGCAGATTCGGAGACAGATGCAAGAGACCGGGCTGCAGGGGGACAGACAGAGGGGACACAGGGATGGACACTACACCCCGGGAGAGACTGTGGGAGACAGATCGAGGCCAGGGAGTGTCCCCAGGCGGAGGCGCGGGAAGACGTGGGCATGACTGAGAGATAGATCGTGGCTAGGAAGCATCGCCTAGAATGGGCCCATGGGGAACGTGTTAGAAAATCTTTAAAGCGATTAAAGACCATTTTATTGAAAAGAGATCTGGGCCTCTGGTGAAGAGGGAGCCCGGCCTGGGCCGTTTTCTCCCCGGTGCTCATCTGCTGCTTCAGCCGATGGGCTGTGAGCATGGGGCTGGGAGATGTGTGTTTGCTGCCTCTCTTCTTCCTGCCTGGCCTGGAAGGTGGTTCTGGAAGGAGTGCTCACAGGGCCCAGCAAGGGCCTTCGTTTCTTCGGCTCTGCCGCTCCCCTCTCCCCCCCAGGTCTTGCCGGGACCAGGGTGTGACCTTATGTTTTGATTCGCCCCTGTAGACAGCAGAATCAGTCTACAGGAATTCCTTTCCAGAATCTTCCTTTGGAATCAGGTCTGGTAGAGTGTTAAGAGTTCATCAAGAAGCAGGACAGTTATCCCAGAAAGGTCAGCGTGGTTTCCTTCTCTCCCTTCCTGAGATCATTCACCTCATCCTGGCCTCTTACGGTGATGTGATGAATGAGATGAAAGGAGCCAGACCCCAGAGATCACCTAGTTCAGTCCTTTTGTTTACAGATACGGAGACTAAGGCCCTGAGAGGTGGCCCGACCAGAAGCTCCAGGCTCAGAAAGGCCAGTGCTCTTTCTCCTGTTGAGGTGGGGAGGGCAGCTAAGGCAATGACCTGCTGCCTACGTGACCCACTGCCTTCCCATGGTAGGCATCGCTAGTTGATCACGGGCATCACCATTCAGTCGTGATCTGCTGCTTCTCCAGCAGGGCTTGGGGGGCACCACGAGTCAGGCAGATTCTACCCTTGGGATGAGTTCTCTTTACCGACCCTGAAGTATACAGTGCTCTCCTCCCTATCTTTCTTTTGCAGGTAGCTTTTTAAAGTTTTAATCTGTGGTCCGTTGTCCACCGACGTGATGAATCGTAACACCTGTAATATTAGAGGTAGAAGGAAGAACCCATCGTTTCCCTGGAATCCGAGTGTTGCTGTTCATGTGTGAAAGTTGGGGAGCAAGACAAAATGGATAGACTGGTCTCCGTGACAATTTCTGTCCTTGCTTTTTAGCTTATTTTATTAGGGGGAGTGGGCAGGGAGGCCCTTATAGTTAGGATTTGAGTTCTGGTCCTTTGTAGGGAAGATTTTATCATCCGTTGGAAGAGGAGGAAGCCACGAGTCAGAGAGTTTGGCCAAGCTCACACAACAGAAGTTATAATCACCCCGCTGGTGAGGTGGGGAGGCCGGCCCTGTGGTTATGGGCATAGCTGAGCCCACGACCCCGCCCTGGGCAGATGAGACCGAAGGTACCTTATCGTCAGGCATGCTCACAGCCCAAGGGAGAAGGACACCGCACTCCACACAGGGCCCCACAGGGTCTGCACACACGACCAAGGAGGATTGGGTGGTGGGGGCCACGCTTTGTGGTGTCAAGGGGGAGGGATGCCCCTGGTTCCCGAGGAAGGACGTGATGGGCTTGTTCCAGTAAATCTGGGTTGGCAGGAAACTGAGGCAGCAACCGTGCCTGAGTCCCCCTGGACTCTGGATCCTCCTGAGAGGTCGGGGACCTTATTCACGGGAGCAGAACAGGGAGGCAAATTTGAGACCCTCCCGATTCCATCCGGCGTCAGAGGAGCACGTAATGTAGAGCCTTAGTTTTAGGCCTTACTTCCCAGATGGGGCAGGCGGGGCTGGCGCCTCCCAAGGCCAAGGCGTTTCCCATCCCACCACGCGGGCCCCTGCCCGGAGCTTGCTGTGGGACCAGAGAGGGAGCGCGTGGCTCTTCCTGTCTCCCGCTCCTGTCAGTCCCCTCGGGGCTGAGTCTCTGTATTTCATCACACCTGGGCATTGTGTGATCATGGAGTTCATTTCCTTCTTCGTTCCTCTTTGTGTTTTGTCACATTATGATGGCTGGGAGAACCCAAACGCTCTGAGTGAGTGCTGCCATTGTCGAAAAATCAGAGCGAGGTTAGCAGTTGGGGGGGGGGTGGTGCGGCCCAGGCTGGGACCGGGATTCGTGGAGCTTCAGGAGCAGTGTGAGTCGTGGGACGTGACCTTGCGTGTTCGTGCTCGTGCTGCCTGAGGATGGTGAACCTTTAGGACGGGGTCCTTGTTGGTGCATCCGCAAGAATAGAACCACCCACCGCTCACACCCCACGGAGGGTTTGGGTCACAGCTGTTAGGAGGGGAGACGCAGCACCGAGCTGTCATGAAGTCTTCTGCAGACAGTGGATAGAGAAGTGAGCAGTGACGGTGGTGATAACGGATTTGGCGATGAAAACGTCTGTGGGTTGTGCCTGTGGGCCTGGGTGCTGGACGTTTCCCTACGCTTTCCCCTTCACCTTCCTCAGGACCTCTCCGGGCAGTTTGTATCATTGCCATTAAATTTTTAAAAATATTTATTTATTTTGAGAGGAGGGGTGGAAGAGCCAAGAGAGAGGGAGAAAGGGAATCCCAAGCAGGCTCCACGCTGTCAGCGCAGAGCCTGATGTGGGGCTCGATCTCACGAACTGTGAGATTTGACCTGAGCTGAAGTCAAGAGTTGGATGCTTAACCAACCGACCCACCCAGGCGCCTCTGTATTATTACCATTTTTTAAAAAACCTTTTTGATGTTTATTTTTGTGAGACAGAGAGAGAGAGTGTGAGCGGGGAAGGGGCAGAGAGAGATGAAGACCTAGAATCGGAAGCAGGCTCCAGGTTCTGAGCTGTCAGCGCAGAGCCCAACGTGGGGCTCGAACTCACAAACTGCGAGATCATGACCTGAGCTGAAGTCGGACACTTAACCGACCGACCCACCCAGGCGCCCCCGCATTATTACCATTTTTAAGATGGGGAGATTGAGGCCCGGAGAATCTAAGTGTTTGAAATCACCCAGCTAACAAGTGATGGAGTTTACGTACTTCTCGCCTTACAGGGTGGTTGTAGGACGAGGGAGAGTGTGTCTAACAGTTGAGCACAGTGCCTGGGATGCAGCAAGCCTGCCATGTGGGAAGCCGACCGCATCTCACGTTGTATTGCGAGTCTCTCGGTGTCTGTATGGAGGTGTGCTCCGACCCGTTAGGGGGCAGGATCCTTCTGCAGAACCACACGCTGCTCTGCCCTGTGGACAGACGTAAATCGGATCGGAGGGTCTTTACCCACAGCTGGGCTCACCAATCCTGATTTCCAAAGGTGCCCGGAGTCCCTGAGTAGAAGCTCATGGTCGTGGGTCGAATGGTCCCAAGAAGAAATGTCCTAACCCCCAGAGACTGGTGGATGGGACCTTATTTGGAAGAAGGGTCTTTACATGTGATTAAGTTAAGGATCTTGAAATGAGATCATCCAGGATGACCTGGGTGGGTTCTAAGCCCAGGTCAGGTGTCCGTATAGGAGACACTCAGGGGAAGGACAGAAGGAGGAAGAAAAGGCCATGGAGGATGGAAGCAGAGACCGGGGGGAGGGGGGAGGGGAGGGCAGCCACAGCCGAGGAACACCTGGAGACCAGAAGCTGGAAGAAGCAAGGGCCCCTCGAGCCTTCAGAGGGAACGAGGCCATGCCATGCTGACACCTTGATCTTGAACTTCTGGCCCTCAGGAGTGAATGTATTTGCTTTCATTCGCTTTCATTCTCCATGTTCATGGCCTTCCGTTCTGGCAGCCCCAGGAAACTAAAACGTCCCTCGTCTCTCAAGGGCCCCTTCTGCTGATGGGGTTGAAAGATGGCCAGCCAGAGGGCCCGGAGCTCTGGGCACTTACTCTGGTCTCACACTAAGGGGCCGTGAGCCTTGAGCCAACCTGTTTTACTTTCTGGGCCTCAGTTTCCTCATTTGTGAACTGAAGGGTGGGGAAGGGTTTGTGCAATAACAGAGCAGGGTGGCCTGAGCTCGAAGGCGGCGTCCCTGGAGACTTGAGGCTGAGTTGTCAAGTAGGTGCCACCTTCAGGAGGGGGCGGGGCGGGGACACCTCTGCTCTGGGGAATGTGCAGCCCGCCTGGAGCCAGCTTGCCGCAGGGGTGGGTGGTGGGGGATGGGAGCAGGGGCGAGGTGGGGAGGCTCACTGCTGTCAGGAAAGGGGATTTGACACAGTGGGAAAGAAAAGGAATAATAGCAAGCTCTCCACTTGCGATCATTTGTGTGCGTATGATGGGAGGCACAGCCAGATATTCCTGCAGATTGTTTTTTTTTTAAATCCCAGAAATAATTCTTTTGACCTAGTTTTGGTCGTGCTTGGGATATAGTTCGTGTTAACTGAGCTGAAGTACGATATGCTTTTTCAGCGTCCCCGGGTGACCTTCAGAGCCGCTGGTCTCCTTGGGGGCCCAGCGTTGGGTGGACAGGGTGGGCCAGGGCGCAGCGCTCCCTGAAGCCTGAGCAGGTCAGTGTGGCTCCGAGGTTCAGGACGGTGGCTCTGGGATGAGACGGTGGCTCTGTGGGCTACTTCTGTCTCTGAACTCTTGCACTCAGCTGCAAGATGGGGATAAATTTGCCTTCCTCCAAGGGAAGCCCTCATTTGTTTCCGGGAGGCAAGAGTCCTTAATGAGCCATGCTGGAGGTTAGGTGACTCTCACGGCCGTGTGTCATGGCCGTGGAATGCCGGCCCCAGTGCACACCGTTAACCGCTGCCCCTCTCTGCCGTTCCTGAAGGACATTTGTGGCATTTGGTGGAAGGAGCTAACCCTTGCACGCTCTGGGGGTCCACAGAGGAGCGAGGTGGCTGGACAGCGGGCCTGATGCAGTGAAACGGGGGGAAAGTCCTAGGGTGTCTGTGCGTGTAGGCAGCTGGGCACCTTTGCCCTCCTTTCCCAGAAAGGGTTCCTCGTGGTCGCTGCCGGTGGTGGTTCGTGGCCCATCCTGGAAGCTTCCGTGGCCCCCTGAGGGCACGCACCACGCATTCTCCTGTTCCACGCAGGCAGCAGAGAGAGGGAGCTACGGCAATACTTCATTTTTCAGGACACGTCAGAACTCCGGCCTGTCCGTGCCCCCCGAGAAGGGCTGGGACCTTAGCAGTACAGCAGGTGGAGTGTGAGTCCTGGGAAGGGGCTCCCACTCTGACCATCGAGGCCTCGTGTCTCCCTCCCAGCCCCTCCAGGACCTGCCCCTTCCCAGCAGGTGCTGCTTCATGACCGTGCATTTTGCTCATGCTGTTCCTTCTACCTGAATTCCCTTCCCTCTGTCCCTCCACCGTCTACCCCTGGGTTCCCTTGTGTCCTCAGACCTTGGCGGAAGGATCCGTCACTTCCTCTCCCGGGCAGCCGGGATTCTGTCGCGGAGACCCACCGACGAACAAGTGAACGGACGACAGTGAGGCATGGTGGCTTGGGGACAGAGATGAGCAGCGTGGAGCAGGGAGGAGGAGGCAGCCCTGGGATGGAGCCGTCCTGCCCCAGGCCGGCGTGTGGGCAGTGGCTGGCGGCAGGGAACCCGGTTCTCAGAGGAAACTGTGTCCCGAAGCCCCGAGGAGGGGAAGCCGGTGTGTTCCAGGAGCTGAAGGCAGGCAGGGGGCTGGGGGGCCGGGATGTCACAGAGGAGGGGGAGCCGGAGGACGTGGGTGGGGAGGAGGCGACTTGCGGGAGAGGGAGTTCAGACTCAATGTCAGTGCGAAGACGTGCGGGTAGTTCCGTCAGATAAGCCTCCGACTCGACTCCGGATTTCTGCTCTGGCGATGCTCTCATGGTCCACAGGATCGAGCCCCGCGTCCGGCTCTGCACTGACAGCATGCGGAACCTCCTTGGGGTTCTCTCTCCCTCTCTCTCTGCCCCTCCCGCACTGGCACATGCTCTCTCTGTCTCTCTCAAAATAAAGAAACACTAAAAAAACATAACAAATAAACGTAAAGGCGAAATATATGCTGCGGTGTGATCCTTTTGGCTGTCGTTTTGAGAACAGACTGAGTGTGGGGCCGGATTTCAGCGATGCAGGTGGGAGGAGATGGTGGGTTGGACCAGGGTGTAGAAGTGAAGGGGAGTCAGAGCTTTCTGGATTCATTCGGGGAGTAGAGGCGGTAAAGGAGGAAGGGTCTGGAAGGCCTGTGGAGCTCTTTCTGGCCGGTAGTGCCATTCCTTGATGAGAGCCCAGTTGGGAGGTGAAGCCCAGAGCCTGTTTTGGACATGGTGGGCATTCGTTGCCCGTGGGTGTCAGATGGTGGAGGCACCTTGGAGGCAGCTGGGTGGGGGAGGCAGCAGCTCTGCGTGGAGGTTAATGACCTTCCTCTTTCCTGCTCTTGATGGCGTACCCCCGACCATGGAGCTAAGCATCCTAGCAGAAGAGGGGACGAAGACTCTTGTAGAATGATTGGAATCTGGGCCCGTCCTGACTCCCCTTTGGGAAACGGGGCTGGCGTCTGCCCATCGTCAGGACACAGACATCCCCCTCATCGTTTGGAAAGACCGATTTCGTTCGAGATTCCGCAGTCCGATCTAGGGGAGGGGGTCCGTCTCGGCCAGTGCCTCACATCGTGGTGTTCTCTTTTCTATGTTCCAGTTCGTTCCTGCTTCCTCAGTTGGTTCCTTATTTTCCAGCTCGGGAAACGTTCTTTCTGCTGAAGACAGAATTGCCAGTAGAGGCGAGAAAGTTGGCTTTCTGTCTTCCATCTGGTGCAGATGGCCATCTGGGCCAAGCGGATCGCCATTTTGTTTTCCATCCTCCTCCATGACATTAGGCAGCGCCGTTCTGGTCATTCTGGTGTCTTTCTTCTGCTCCTTCTGGGTTTGCATTGATCTCCTGTTCTTACAGCCTTGAAACATTTTTTTTTTTTGAAACATTTTTTAACTATGTTGCCTGCATCTCTGTCTCTGGTTCCTTTTGCTCACCTGCCCTTCTGCAATTGGTGGTTACTAGCGAGCATTAGTCTGCTCCCAGCATCCATTTCTTGGTTTCTCGAGATTTCTTGTTAAACAGTGTGTGGCTAAGTTATCAGGATTTCATTTTCTTAGAGCTTTTCTTGGACCAGAGCTTAAGCTGTCATTACACTGGGAATTTCCATGCACCAATCCCATGCATGCATATATTTGTCCTCAAATACCTTAAAATCCACTTTTTACAAATTTATTTGGTTTTTAGAGTAAGAGTATGAGTTGGGGAGAAGGGTAGAGGGAGAGAGAGAATCTTAAGCATGCTCCCTGCTCAGCGTGCAGCCTGACTTCTGGCTCGATCCCACGACCCGGGATCATGACCTGACCCGAAATCAAGACGTTCAATTGACCGAGCCACCGAGATGCCCCTTAAATCCATTATTGTTGATGTCTACAGATAAGGTGAGCACAATATTGTACATTGCATCCGTGCATACACATACATCCACTCAGAGCATTTAGGAAATCCGGCAAGGCTCTCCTCAGTCCACACATGGACTATATATAAGCCTTTGAACCATTCACCTCTGTTGTCTTTTGCCCAAACTCCCCCTTGGGATGTACTAGCCTTGCCTTCTAGTGTACCTTTCAAACATCGTATTTATTGCTTGGATTAAAGTCTAAAAGAGGGGCGCCCGGGTGGCTTAGTCGGTTAAGCGTCCGACTTTCGCTTAGGTCATGATCTCGCGGTTCGTGGGTTCGAGCCCCACGTCGGGCTCTGTGCTGACTGCCAGCTCGGAGCCTGGAGCCAGTTTCAGTCTGTGACTCCCTCTCTGACCCTCCCCTGCTCACGCTGTCTCTCTCTCTCTCTTCTAGAAATAAATAAAAAACATTAAAAAAAAATTTAAAGTCTAAAGGTGTTCTGCGTTAACCCAAGCAGCACTTTTTGTGAGCACCTACTATGTGCTAGCCTGGGCTGCAGAGCTCCAGAAGGAAAGGAGGCACAGTTGGAGAAATGCAGGGGCTTCTGGACTGTGCGTCTGAGCATCAGAAGCTTCGTGGGAGAAGCAGGCATTCTCCTTGCAGCCTCGAGGAACACAGAACGCGCTGAACACCCAGAGGCACGATGCTTCTGCGGCGTCATTTATCAGCACATCTGGAGCACGCCGTGGTTGGGTACAGATTTAGTTGATCATCAGGGCGTGAACAGTTAAATAAACACTTGGGCTCGTCTAGAGAATTCTTCTCCCTGGGAGTCTGCTCCGACCACAGTGACCTCTCTTGTGCTGCCTGGGATCTGGTTAATCTCTGCCTTCTTCTGAGTAAAGAACACAGCCCACACACTTCCGGGTGTCGGCTCAGGAGGCATCCAGCCCCGGCACTGGATGCTTCCAGCTCGAGGCAAAGGGACAGCCGTGGATGTCGCCAGGTTGGTCCCCTGACTGTGGCAACCCAGAGGGCTGACAGGCCGCCCCTGTCTGTGCCCTGGACACTGCAGTGACGAGATGATGTTTTCTTAGACACATCGGAATTTACCCAGCCAAATTTTCATCCCCTTGAGTGGGGGCGCACAGATTACCATACGCAGCTGTTTGGTTCTTTTTCTTTGAAGAAAGAATGGCAGGTTTCGAAGAGCACAGCCAGATATCGCAGAGCTCAGATGCAGGCCTCATCAGTTGCTGTTTCTGATACCTTCCTCGGTTCCCTTAGGGGCTTTTGAGCCTCAGTTTTTCCAACTGTGAAATGGGCCGTTAACATTGACCATCATGGAGGATTAGAAATAAATCTCGTGGGGCTCCCAGGTGGCTCAGTTGGTTAAGCATCCGACTCTTGGTTCTGGCTCAGGTCATGATCTCATGGTTCATGAGTTCAAGCCCTGCATCGGGCTCTGCGCTGCCTGGGACTCTCCCTCTCTCTCTGGCCCTCCTCTGCTCTCTCTGTCTCTTAAAATAAACTTAAAAAGGAAAAGAAAGAAAGCTCAATAGTTCCCTGCATATACTCACTTCGAAAATAGCTCTTCTCTTTCTCATCAGCTGAGAGCTCTCTTTGGGCACAGGCAGGTAGAGCGGTGGAGGGGGGTGGGGCCGTGGCCATCTTTCCTCCGGCTGCCATGATGGTTTTCTTTGAGGACAGTGGTACTCACCAGTTATCTGCAGTTTTGTTGTCCGTGGTCTCAGTTTCCCCTAGGCCAATCACATTCTAAAAGCAGACGGTCCTCCTTCTGCTATAGCGTTCCAAAGAAGGTCAACAGTAGCCCATGCTCAGGCATAGAGCCCACATCATTCAACTTACTCCATGTCATCACAGATGCATTTTTTCATCTCCCATCATTCAAGAAGGGTGAGTGCAGTTCAATAAGATGTTTTGAAAGGGACCACATCCATCCACATAACTTTTATCACAGTCTATTGTTATAATTGTTCTATTTTATTATTAGTGTTCACCTCTTACTGTGCCTCATTTATACATTACACTTTACCATAGATGCGTATGTATAGGAAGAAAACACAGTATGTACATGGTCCAGTACTTTCTGCAGGTGCAGGCATCCTTTGGGGGTCTTAGGACTTATTTCCCGCAGATAAAAGGGAGAGCTGTACTTTGAAAAGGGCCTTCTGTCTGGCCCTAGGAGCCAGACACTCAAGGTGCTGGACTTCTGCTGTGACCTTGGGCATCAGTGAAATTGCAGTGGTAATACGGAAGGGGATAATGCTCTTAAAAGCAATATTCAAATGAAAACTATTACACTTATAAATTTTACTCAGGTGGTTCTGTCTTCAAGTATGGCTGTAATCCTTTAATTCATGTTCAAGGATGTTTGTACAGCCGAAAAATGAGATGAAAGGTGCCTGGCGGAGGCTTAGGTGAGAGCCTTGCTGTCTGGTCAGAGCTTCTTCGGGGAAGGGATCGCCTCTTTCCACGGAGCGCCGCCATGCCTTAGATCCCAGAGCCTCCAGCTTAGACAAGGGAGCATCTTACAGACCCTTCCAAACTGAGACCCCATCAGTTATGCTGAGTTATTCTCCCTGTGTTTCTGCTGTGTGTCTGCCTTCATCTCTCTGAACCCTCAAAGAGGCTCTGAGATAGCTGTTGTGACACTCATTTTGGAGATGAGGAAGTGGAGGTTTCAAAGCTGACTTGCCTTATGCCACAGGACCTTTAAAGGTCGAGTTCAGATGGGAACCACAGTCTGACCGCAAAGCCCGCTCCTCCACCACGGAGGCACCACTTCCTCACTTGCCCGATGCCACGGGCATCTTCATTTTTAATTTAGCAAATGGGAGGCTAAGACTCCTCGTGGAGAATAAATGACTTACCCTAAACCTGCGGCCAGATGGAAGGAGACCCAGGTTGGGACTCAGGACTGACTCCCATGCCTGCTTCGCTCCCTGCCTCGCCTTCCCCAAGCGCACCTCATTAAAGCCACCCAGATGACAGAGCTCCTCCTTCCAGATGCCCGTTGATGCTGGTGTTGTCCAGGAAGCCGATGATCTGAGCTTCTATTTATCTTGTTCTCGGGCATCAAAGTAATTGTTTCCTCCTCCTTTTCCGGTGGGACAGTCAATGTGGGTAATCATGGTCTTGCTCAGAGAAAACCCAGAAGCGGCTTTCTTATTCCAAACCGCCAGCTGCCAGTGGTGCTCACGTGCCCGTGTTCGCGAACGTTTCCTAGAGGTCAAGTTGCGCCTCTGACCCTGGCTGGCTGCAGGAGGGGCCGCCGAAGGTGAGGCAGGACGGCTCAGTGGAGAGGTCCAGAGACCTGCCCAGAGCTTTGCTGCTGGGGCACACAGGTGGCGCCTGTCCTCTGCTGTGGCCAGTCCCAGGGGGCTTTACCCGCCCTCGAGGTCTCTGTGAGCGCCTCCCCTTTGTAAACAGCCCCTTGATAAAAAAATCTTCCCCGGTTTCTGTGTTTCTGTGGGTGATAACCTGGACTCAGTAGACGTCAAGTTCAACAGCGATTTCCAATCTGGGCAGGAGGAGCACCAAATGGTCCTCCCCATGGTGGTTCCTCCCTGGGAAGACTGTCGGCGTCTCGGGCGCCCGCGCTCCTGCACACCCACCCCCTGGTTCCGACAGGTCAGCCCCTCCGCACAGGTTCTCTTTTCAGTCTCCCGCAACCGAGGGCCCCTACTCTATGAAGCTCCCCTTCAGACGCGACTCCTTGTACCACGTTTCCTGTGCTTCCCACTCGTTCTTTTTGGGCTTTGCAGGTTCGCGAGTGCGCCCGGCCCCAGACGCCACCTCCCCACTGGACCCCTTCGCGGAGGGGGTTTCCAGTCTCACCCTCTCAGGGGCCCCTCTGGGCCTCAGGCTTAGGAGATGCTCCCTTAACGCCCCTCCTGAGTGAATTGGGGGAACCCTTTATCACTGGTGGGTTTGGAATTCCAGTGAGCAGCCCAGGTGGGAATTGGAGAGAGGAGGCAGAAGTATTGGGAGACGCCGCCTCACGTGCTCGCTTCGGCAGCCCGTATACTGAAAACAAAATTGGGAGATGCCGTCTTAGCAATGAATATTTATAGGATTCTTTTTACAAGGAAAATCCTTTCTTGCTTAGGAACATCAAACGCAAAAACAAAAGCCAGCCGGGCGCCCGGAGACCTCTCACTCTCCGTGATGGAAGGCGTCCTGAGGCAGAATCAGCATCCCCCAGGCCTGAGTCCTATTTCAGCTCTGGCCCTGTGGTCTTGGAGGGGTCACCCGACCTCCCCTGGGCCCTGGTTCCTCTTCTGAGAAATGAGAGCTGTGGCTAGGAGGTCTCTAGCAGGTGCTCTGGCAGATGTGCAAATAACACAGATCTGTGTTCCTCAACCTTTTGTTCATTATGGTCCCCCCTTCCCGGGCCCCCGTGAGCCTATAGACCTTTTTCCCCTAATCAGGTGAAATGTTAATGCTGTAGATATACTACACCTGTGCTATATAGAGCCCTTTGAAAGGCCATGGTTAGAGCTAAGGTATTTTCTGTCCACCCCGCCCCCACCCCAAACCAGCCTGTACCCCACTGAGAGTGCCTCGTTTCAGTGACTTCTCTTTGGTGACCAGCAGGACTCTGGCCAGACCGTGGTAAGCGCCGCAGCCTGGAGGTGCTGGGCCCAGCCCTGCTGCGGAGAAGTTCAAGGTCTCAGAGGAGCGCAGACAGAAATGGGATCCCATTGGAGCCTGTGGTGTGCTAGAGGGGGGGAGGGGGGCCCTGCGCGCTGTCACTGCCTGACCCGAGGCTGGATTCACCGTGGTTTGGTTCAGCAGCTGGGGACTGGGGGCGGGGGAGGGACTCTCAGACCCGATGGGGAGACAGAGGGGTCCGCATTCCTGGGCCACGTAGAAGATGCCCTTGGACAAGGCTCACGGTTAGGGGGTGTCCGTGATGACCCTCTGGTGGCGGATCTCATGATCACTGCACGGGGCCAGGCTGGACCGGAGGCTGCAGGGCCCGCTCTCCTCAGTCTGGCGGGAAGCTCGGGCTGTGGGGGGTGGAAAGGAAGGACAGGGTGGGCTCAGCCCACACCGAGGTCCCTGCAGTGCGCGGCTCAGCGGGATGCTGCCAGTCCTCCCCCGGGGTTTCTGCACCTGCTCTAGCTTTGGGGACCTTTCATCTCGGTGCTGCTGAGGCGTCACGGCCCGGCCGGCAGCGTGGCAATGTGGCCCCCGAGTGTCCTTAACAGCACTGCCGGCAGCCTCTCCCGGCCGGCCAAGGGCTGGGGGCTCGGAGCCCCAGACACGCTGCTCTTTGTTCGGATTCCATCTCTCCGCTCCTCTTTTTCTTGCTTATTTCTGTTTTGCCCTGGCGTGTGGAAGTGTGTCAGTGACTCCAGACCCTTTGTGAAGGTGAAAGGATTGTATATTCCCCGCAAGCAAAATGTCTGTTGTTTCTTTCCCCCCTCGATGTATTTCTGTGCTCCTTGCCGACTTCAGCGTGTCCTCTCCCAAAGGGATGGTCACACTCGTCTCTTCTTTGCCGGGGTCGCTCTGTGTCACAGCGGTGTCAAGGGGTTGGCACTCCTAGGGACCCCCTTCCCTCCCCCTCCCACCCGCCACCCTACCCAATCCGCCTCCAGAATCAGACTCAGCCCCCCACCCCCACCCCCACCCCTCCACTTTGGATGTGACAGAGCTTCTCCTGCAGAGAAGCTGCTGGAAATGGCAGCTGCGTTTGACAGGGCTGGGGCCGGGGAGGGCTCAGTCAGCGGCTGCGGGGCTGCTCTGAATGTTAAATCCAGAGGGGGGACCTGGCGAGGAGGGCTTTCCCCGGCTCTGCTGGAGGGGATCCCTCCCTGGGCTTTCCCGAGGCTTCCGGGCTCTTTCCCTGATGCTCCGCCCTCTTCCTGGGGAAGCACCCCAGGCTGGCGACCCTACCCCTCTGCAGTGCGGATTCCTGATCTGGGAGCCTGGATGATGCCATCTCCCACCCTGCGGGGCTGTTGCGAAAATGAATCATTTAGGTTAAGCTCTCAGCAGGGCATGCCTTAGGAGCTCGGAACGAGGTGGATGCTGCTGTTATTATTAGTTACTATTATTTGGTGTCAGGGGACTCGAGCCCAGTCGGCACACGGGGGTGCCCCTGCGGGCTGGACCCCCGCGCTGGGAGGCAGGCCCAGCCGCTCCTGGGCATGAATAATTCATCGCCAGTCCCCTCTGCTCCTGAAGCAGCAGCTCCTGGCAAGCTCTGCAGACGGAGTCACTTGTCACGAGTGGGCGTGCCTACGAGAACAGATGGGATTCCCCAGTCACGTGCTCCTGCAGCCCGCGTGACACAGACAGACGCGCCGAGGAAGCCCGGCTTCTTGGAGGAGACGAGCAGGAAGCTCAGCCTCTGAAAACGGAGGTGGCGAATCTGGCCGCTGCCTCCCTCCCTGGGAAGGGGGGGTGCCCATGGGTGGCAAAAAGCTTTGTTCTGTTCTGGAAAAAAGGAGGGTATTTTCCATCCCACGGTGCCCTTGACAAGGTCTGACAATGTTTGTTAATCATTGGGGGTTGGAATTCCTGCAGAATTCCTACAGAATGTTATGGAAGCGCGAAGAAAGGCATTGGTGATGTAGAGTAGGTATTTAATAACCCTCTGCTGATTTAATAAATGACTGCCGACTGAAAGCTCCTTAATCCAGCCTGTGGCAGTCAGAGGAGGCTTCCTGGAGGAGGTGATCATTCAACTGACGTTTGGATGGTGAACCGAGGTGAGCCAGCTGGAGTTTCTGAATGAAGGAGGATTTTGAGGACCATGTGAGAAAGCATGGTGTTTTTAAATAAATGAGAGGCGCCTGGGTGGTTCAGCTGGCTAAGCATCTGACTCTTGCTTTGAGGTCAGGTCATGATTTCTCAGATTTGTGAGTTCAAGCCCCGTGTCGGGCTCTGCCCTGGCAGCACAGAGCCTGCTTGGGAGTCTCTCTCTCTCCCTCCCTCTCTCTCTGTCCCTCCCCCATTTGCACTGCCTTTGTCTCAAAATAAATAAATAAACTTTTAAAAATTGATAAAAAAGAATACTAAATAGATGAATGTCTGAAGGATGGGCACGGACCCGGTCACGTGGCGCTGGCATACCTTGCTAGCTACACATGGTTTAGCAGGAGCCACTGATGGCTGTGGGTAGGAGGGGACCTCGGCGTTGTTTATAGTGGCCGGAGCACTGTGACAGACATTTGGAGCCGGGGAGGGAAGCTTGTGCATTCAGTCCTTCACAAGTTCATCCACTCACCCTTTGATTTATGCAGGAAGTATTTCTCTAGTGCCTACTATGTGCTACACTGCAAAGTGCCGGGGGGAGAAGAGACCACACAGCCGACGTGCTGAGACGCGAGGAATGGGGGCCCCCAGACTGCCTGTCGGGCCAGACCAGTGTCACTTCGCTTTGTTTATTTATTTTTTCTTTTTTTAGTGTTTATTTATTTTTGAGACACAAAGACACCGAACATGAGCAGGGTGGGGCAGAGAGAGAGAGGGAGACGCAGAATCTGAAGGAGGCTCCCGGGTCCGAGCTGTCAGCGCAGAGCCCGACACAGGGCTCGAACTCACAGATCGCGAGATCATGACCTGAAGCGAAGTCGGACGCTTAAGCGACTGAGCCCCCCAGGCACCCCCAAGGTCAACAGAACTCAGTGCGCGGTCTGATCGGAACTTGCAGGAGGGCCTTGTTTTGAGAGACCCGACGCGCAGCCCCAGCCAGGTGTGCTGCTAGACAGCCACTGGCGGCCCCCTTCCTGCTGTCTCATGGCCCCCAGAACCCGTCGGGAGCACGGCCACAGCCTCCTCCGGTTCTGTGAGCTTGCTGGGTGCCCGCGGCACTGCTCTCGGTCCGTGGACGGGACTGAGTCAAACGCACACCCCTCTCTTACCTTACATTGCTCGGGTGGCCAGTGGGGCTTGCAAAAGGCTTTCCGCCCCGTGCCTAAAACGTTCCCGGAATGCGGATTCTCCGGGTGGAGAAGGGGTGGTGCTCCTTTGGGGCAGAGATGACCAAGCCGCTGTCCCCTCCTTTGACACCCGTCACGAGCATCTTTTCTTGGAAAAGCATGCTTTGTGGATTACCTGAATCAGAAGCACCGGGCCGAGGGTTACGGGGCGCTTCCTTACAGGGTTAGAACCTCCGGTGGTGGGGCCGGGAGTTTGCATTTTTAATCGCTACCCCTGCTGATTCCGAGCTCCTTCACATCAGAGGAGCGCCATTGTAAAGCACAAAACTTCTTTTCTGGAATCATCCAGAGACTATTTGAGCAGCTGCTGGGTTCTAAGCGTTGTGCTGGGTGTCAAGCAGCGGCTTCGTTTCGTCCCCATTCTGGGTCTGGAGGCTGGTGGAGTGAGGCCTTTATTCTACTCGGTTAGACGGGGCGAGGCTGGGGTTTATACCCCAGCTGCCTGAGGCCTCTATCTGACGCTGGCACTGAGTGGGTGCTCAGAGCAGAGGTGCGGCAGACCGCTGGACGGGACGGGCGCCCAGGGCGCCCACAGCAGCGGGATTGTGCCTCCTTGTGCCCACTTCACCCCACACTCTTACCTCCCTGGTCCCACATCGCCACCCCCCACCCCGCCCCCCAGGAATCAGGGCCCCCGGACCACTCACTGTTGTCGGGGCCAAGTTACTCTTGCCCAGCTCCTCCCCAGTGTCCTTCCCTCCTGTGTCCCCCAAGTCAGGGGACACATATACCCTTCAGGTGGTCTCAGAGTCCTCACGGTGGATGAAGCAAGCCCAGTCCCCACCCAAGAGGGTATTGAAATCACACGAAATTTCTTTTTTGTTTGTTTATTTATTTATTTATATTTTTAAATTTTTTTTAATGTTTATTGTTATTGATAGAGAGAAACACAGCATGAGTGGGGGAGGGACAGAGAGAGAGGGAGACACAGAATTTGAAATAAGCTCCAGGCTCTGTCAGCACAGAGCCCCATATGGGGCTCGAACCCACTAACTGTGAGATCATGACCTGAGCGTAAGTCGGACGCTCAACCGACTGAGCCACCCAGGCGCCCCAAGAAATTTCTTTTTAAAAAACCACTTCCGGGCACCTGGGTGGCTCAGTGGGTTGAGCGTCCGATTTCGGCTCAGGTCATGATCTCACAGTCCGTGGGTTCGAGCCCCGCGTCGGGTTCTGTGCTGACAGCTCAGAGCCTGGAGCTGCTTCAGATTCTGTGTCTCCCTCTCTCTCTGCCCCTCCCCGGATCATGCTCTGTCTCTCTCTGTTTCTCAATAATAAATAAAGTTAAAAACAAAAACAAGACCCTCTTCCTCACATTTTCACCTTATCAGGCAAAATGCCCGTTCACATTTCCAGCAGGCGGTGGGCTCGGGCCTCCCAGCAGCTGAGTCTGTGCAGCCCTGCTTAACTCTCTTGTCACTCGTCCCCAGAATGCTGTCCCTCCCGGCCGGCATCACCTGCAGCTTTATAGCCACGGGGCTCCTCGGGCCCATCCTGCACCTATGAAGCAGCAGCTGCTGAAACGGGACACCCAGGTGCTCCGCGTGCACAGCAAGGTCAGAGAAACGCGGTCTGCGCCTCACCTTAAATAGCGGGGAGCAGGTGGTAGCTGTTGCATGAGGACCTGGCCGAGACCAAGGCCGGAGTCCCATTTTGCCATCTGTCACACTCTCTATAAATTAGCTAAGTGGTCTCCCAGAATCTCTCTCTGCGTAATGACCCAACCTTGGCATCCGTGAGGCTCAGTGTATCGCAAACTCTTGTTGGGAACATATGGCCAAATTTCCGCAGAGCTGCCATTAAAGGTACCGTGTCACATACTCTCCAGTTTTCTCTTTAAGGACGTACCTGAAAAGAGAAGGCTGGTGACCTGCAGTCCCTGGTGCCGACAGTGGTTCAGGCGCCGTGACAGTACACACAGTGCAGCCTCACGTGGGATTTTCCCATGAGCCTCTGCCCCGAGGACAGGTGTCTTCCTCCGGGTGGATGGGCTCCTTCTTTGCATCTGGGAGCAACCGTAGAAAGCCCAGCGTCTTCCCCTCTTTGTCCTGGTTTTCTAGAAGCTTGGGGATGATTGTAGCTTGAGACTCCTGGCCTTTCTTCTCCTTCCCAGTAAATTCACCTCTTCCTTTTTGAAAAATTTTAGTTTCACTGTCAGTTTCTCTATTTAGCTGCCTTATAGCCTTTCAAAATTAGTGGCGGTTGTCAAAATGGCTAACTTAACAGCTCAGGGAGCAACAGATGTTGGTGAGGATGCGGCAAAAGGGGAACACTTTGCACTGCTGGTAGTAATGCAAGCTGGTGCAGCCGCTCTGGAAAACAATACAGAGGTTTCTCAAAAAGTTAAAAATACAGCTACCCCATGATCCAGCAATTGGACTACCAGGTATTTATCCAAAGGATACAAAAATGCTGATTCAAAGGGCACATGAAGCCCAGTGTTTATAGCAGCGCTATCAGCAATAGCCAAAGTATGGAAAGAGCCCAAACGTCATCAGTCATCGACTGATGAATGGATAAAGCAGATGTGGGATATATGTACAGCGGAATATCACCCGGCCATCAAAAAGAACAAAATCTTGCCATTTACAATAACGTGGATGGAACTAGAAGGCATTAAGCTAAGTGAAATAAGTCAGAGAAAGACAGCTCTCATATGATTTCACTCATGGGTGGAATTTAAGAAACAAAACAGATGAACATAAGGGAAGGGAAGGAAAGATCCGATAAAAACAGGGAAAGAGGCAAACCATAAAGAACAAATGGAGGGTTGCTGGAAGGGTGCGGTGGGGACGGGCTAGATGGGGGATGGTCAGTGAGGAGAGCACTTGTGGGGACGAGCACTGGGTGTTAGATGTAATTGATGAATCACTGACTTCCACTCCTGAAACAAATACTACACTGTATGTTAACAAACTTGAATTTAAATAAAGAAGTAAAAAATAAAATGAGTGGTGGTGTCAAGAATATTTTAAGCAATTCCTCACTTTAAAATGCCTTGTTAGGGGCGCCTGGGTGGCTCAGTGGGTTAAGGGTACAACTCTTGATTTTAGCTAAGTTCGTAATCTCACGGTTCATGGATTCAAGCCCCGCGTATAGTGCGGAGCCTGCTTGGGATTCTTTCTCTCTCCCTCTCTCTCTGCACCTTCGCTGCTGATGTGCATTCTCTCTCTTTCTCAAAATGAATAAATAAACTTTTAAAAAATAAATAAAATGGTGCATTATGGCCATCCCTTAAAGAAACAGCACCCCCGGTGTTTTAAAGTGTGGCCTGACTTACATAGATCCGCTTCTGCATACCATTCCCGAACCTGACCTTTTGTATAAGCAGAAGCGGTCTGGCTGTCTGGGCTCATCAGGCAAGACCTTCTGGGAACGTAGACTGTTCCAGGGCCGGAAGTATTTTCTCACTTCGACCTACACGGACCCCTAGAGTAGGAAATGTCTGAGAGCCAGGTGGTAAGGGGACGCGAGGGTGAATTAGATGAGTTCCTCGCTTATTCAGCAAATATCTCCTGAGCCTCTTCTGCATCTCAGGCAGCCTCTGAAAATAGACGCTGGGGCACAGTCCTGCCCCACGGAGCTCACAGATGAGCGAGACGTACATCGGTGCTTCCCGGTCCGCTGCACGGTGGAGCGGGAAGTGAGAAGCAGAGGCATGACGGTTGCCTTGGAAATGCTGAGCACGGAGCTCTTTATTTTGGTGGGATATCTGGCCAGTGGAACCTAGGAGGTGGCCGTTAAGCTCGGAGTAGGGGATCAGCAGGTGGCACAAAGTTGAGGGAGGACCTTTGGGGCCAGAAATTCTAGGCCAAAGGATCAGAAACTGTCTCTGGGTCAACTCAGGTCCTCAGGGTCTAGCACAGCTCAGGGACGGAGTGGGAGCTCAACACAAGTGTGTAGATTCAATGGATGCTTGGATGGAATTAGAGACACGTGGGAAACATCTTTTGAAGGCAAGCTGGGCACAGCTTTTTGAAGAGCAGTAAAGCTCTGGATGGTTCTGAGCTTGGACACGATATAACAATAGTTAATTGCTCCTGTTCACCATCCCTGGGTGTCTGTGAGCCCCTTTGGGGAGGGGTCCTTAGTTCCTATGTTGCCGCATAACAGATTACAGGACATTTAGCAGCTTCAGACACCCATTGGCTTTCTTGAAGACCCTGCAGGCTAGCAGCCCGGGCACGCTGTGGCTGGATGCCCCGCTCAGGATCTCAAGGCAGAAGTCAGGGTGCCGGCCAGGGCTGGATTCTCATCTGAGGCTCGGGTCTTCTCCCAAGGTCACTGTTATTGGCAGAATTCACTTGTGGTTGTGCTGAGGCTCTGCTCTTTCTGGCTGTCCTGAGCTTCCAGATGCCACTCACTTTCCCTCCTACTGAGCCCTCTCTGTTACAGTGACTCCTCTTCATCTCCGTTATGGGCTCACCGGATTAGGTCAGGCCCACCGAAGATTATCTATCTCCCTTTTGATGAACTCAAGCCAATGGGGAACTTTTACATATATAAAATCGCTTCTGCCATGTGAGATAACATCACCATCAGCGGGCCATCATGTCCCATTCCTGAATCCTGCAGGTGCTGAGGGGGAGGGGATTACACAAGGCGTGCACATCCAGGGCTGGGAGACTGGGGCCATCTTGGAAGCCTGTCTACTGCAGAGCCCATGTTTGCTCCATCCCTGGATTCCCTGTGCCCGGCACAGAGTATCGGGCTGGATGCTAGCTTCACTGTAGGTCAGAGCATGCCCGGAGGACCAGAGCAGGGCATACGGAGGATTCCAGTGCCCCCAGACGTGGAAGCAGAAGATTCAGAGTCCCTGCACCAGTATTTGGCAAATAGCCTGGGGATAGTGTTGGATTCTTGAAACTATCTTCAAAGAGTATTATGTCAGAGCTTTTCTGGGGAGAAATTTGGGGAAGTCATTCTACATTGAACCTTTAAGAAGCAGGCTGCTGAATTTAGTCCATGATGATTTAAAAAGAAAATTAAAAGATGGTACCTGGCATTTGTAGTCTGATCAACACTTTTTATAGCCCTTTGGCACAGAGCTTGATTAGTTAAGTGGATGGGTGGGTGAGCGAGAAGGTGGATGAGTTCCTTATTACTGAATTAATGTATTTACTCACTCATATCGGTCCCCTTCCCACCCAGCAACTTCCGCCAGCCGGTGTCCGACATGTCTTCATTGAAAGCCCTCTCCCCGCGCTGTGCTGAGCACTGGCGCTCGGAAACCTGACAGTCCCGCCTCTTCCTTTAGCCCACAGTTGCTCACGGTTTGCTCTGGTAGCTTGAGCCTCAGTTACCTGAGGAACAGGTAGAAAATGCAGATTCCCGGGCTATGCTACAGACTGGCTGAGTTATACTGTCTGGGGGTGGCACCAGGAATATGCACTTTTCATAAGCAGCCCGGGTGGTTGAGATGCACCAACCTGGTAAGGGTGGTGGGGAGACAGGCCAGCAAGTGGGCGTGTTCATTATGTGATGGAGGAAGGCAGTGGGGACAGGAGGTGGACACAGGAGGTGAGACAATGTTCCAGGGACATGGAATAGCACTGCAGAAGGCCAAGGGAGAGAAAATGGAGACGGGCAGGGATTAAAATATGCTGCCATCTTGATTCTGGGATTGAGACGAAGGCGGTCTGAAGGATGCCCCAGTTCTTAGGTACAAGAAAGACTACATACATTGATTTCTTCTGAATCTAGTGTTTAAAAAATTTTTTTTAATGTTTATTTTTGAGAGAGAGAGACACACACACAGAGTGTGAGCAGAGGAGGGTCAAAGAGAGAGGGAGACACAGAATCTGAAGCAGGCTCCAGGCTCTGAGCTGTCAGCACAGAGCCCGACGCAGGGCTTGAACTCACGAACCGTGAGATCATGACCTGAGCTGAAGTCGGACGCTCAACCGACTGAGCCACCCAGGCGCCCCTTTTCTGAATCTCATGTAACCTGGCTTACTCCAGCTGAATCTAGCTCTAAGCCCCCACTTTCCAGCGTGGAGAGAAAAATCAATGAATGATTTTTTGGGGGGGTCCATTCTCCTTCCCCATCATAGGTATTCCCGGAATTGGGTACACAGGAAAGGGTGTCAGCTGCCGTAAGGGCTGGATGCATGAGGCCACCGGCCCATTGGATGTTCTTCTTTCTCTGCAGGTAGGGGAGAAACTACTGCCCCAAGCTGCTGAGTCCCTGAGCCCCTTTTCTCACCTCCCCCCTCCAAGATGTCTATTCCCAGCACCACTTAACCCAGAAAAAAGAGTGTTAGCACCTGGCACCCATTGTGCCCCTCACCAAGGCCACTCTGCTCTGATCACTCAGTGTCCAGACAGTTCCTGGCGTTAGACATTTTGAAACCGCACTCTTTCCTCAGCTAAGAGATTTAAAAAAAAATTTTTTTTAATGTTTTATTTATTTCTAGGAGACAGAGAGAGAGACAGCGTGAGCAGGGGAGGGTCAGAGAGAGAGGGAGTCGCAGACTGAAACAGGCTCCAGGCTCCGAGCTGGCAGTCAGCACAGAGCCCGACGCGGGGCCCGAACCCACGAACCGCGAGATCATGACTTAAGTGAAAGTCGGACGCTTAACCCACTAAGCCACCCAGGCGCCCCTCCTCAGCTAAGAGATGTAATCCCCACTGTAACCTTGTGAAATTGGAAAATGTGGCATGAGTACTCCAATTTTGCAAATGATAAAATGTGGCACAGAGACTTCAAGTCACCCCCACGCGGCCGCCCACCTGGGACATTTCTGCCTGGTTTCTTGTTCTCAGCGCCTCACTCTTCAGTTCTCTGCGGCCTTTCCTGACCTGCGGGCTGTAGGAAAGGGAAATTTTCAGAAGCCGCAGTTATATTTCAGGGTGAGGGGGGCCATTCCTTTGAAGACCCCATCCTCCGTGGTGCCCCCCTCCATCTGTTGTGATGTCCTAGCCCTGCCACCGGGTGGAGGCACAAAATTGAGGAGTTTGTGCTCAGGAAATAAATGATACAGCGTTGCAGTGTTGATCTTGCCTTGAGCCAGCACTGACTTTGAACTTGCCAGTTTCCACTGTGAGATACAGATGCCTCCGCCCCCTTTGGCACCCCACCTGGCTGGCCCAGCCCAGCCCCTGGCACCGAGTGGGTGCTTTATCAGAGGTGTCTGATGGCATGAGATAATCACTGTTCAACCGGGGAAAGGGAGCTGCTGAGGCTCATTTCCCCAGTTGAACAGTGGGGAGATGAGCCTCAGCAGCTCCCTTTCCCTGAACCCACGTGCAAGAAGGGCTTGCTCAGAAGCAGGAAGCAATCTGTGATCTTCCGTGCATGACGAGGCTGGGTGCCAGAGGGAGAGTGAGATGAGATGGGGACTGCATGACTCGGGGATGTCCGTTCTTTGTGGGAATGACTGTCTCATGCCATGGCACATCTTCGCCTGCACCGTGTGGACTGAGGACTCACAGGAGGGGCCCGTCCCCTTCTCACGCCCAGGGCAGCTCCGTGGCAAATGTCTGAAGAACAAGGAACGTCTCATCTGCACCCGCCGTGGTCCCTGCCACCTTTCTGCGTCTCCCCTGACCTCACCCTGGCCCTCGGCGTGGCGGGAAAACACAGACTTGGCCGTCACGGAGATGCGCGTTCAAAGCTCCTGCGTGCTCTAACTGGGATTGTGGGCGAGTCACTTGGGAGTCTTCACTTTTCCTCACCTGGAGACGCAGGCAGTGGGGTTATTGTGAAAATGAAGATAAATGCTTATCATACATAGCTTGCCTGACCCTCATATGAAATGCTTGAGGAACATTCTCTTCCTCGCCTCGTCCACCGAGAACGTCACTCGGTGGAGCGACTACCAAGAGTTTTAGTTCTTGTCACGGTCGGGGTCCAGCCACAGGAGCAAAACCAGCAGGAGATACTTATTAAGGTGCCGGAGCCCCGCTCCGGCCCGTCCAGGGGTCCCTGAAGGGTGGACGGTGCTGGCGAGGGAGGGATGAGAGGCCACGAGAATCTTTCTGGTCACCAGGCAGGCATCTCCGCCCTGACTGGGTCTCAACTTTATTTTATAATTAAGTGTGTGGGGGACGGCACAGAAGTGGCTTTTGCCTTAGATAACGATTTCTGATGATAAATTTCTTTGATATGTAAGAATTTCCCAGAACATAGATTGGTAGAAGACTCAGGCATAATCTTTATCCATGGTGATGGAGGTAGGGGATTTAGATGCTTATCATATGGGGAAGGGAGGTATCTTCAGCATTCAAATACAAGACAATGTTTTTAGCTTAGCAAAGGCAAAGTTAGTGCTTTGTGAGCAGGGGTCAATAGCCTGTTTGCTTACGGGGAAGAATTAAGAAAAAGAGGTTTTTCAGGAAACACAAATGTTTGCTCCCGTAATTATAAAAGAAGTTCCTCAATAGGTTCCTTCACAAGTGCAATCAGCATATCAAGGCCAGAATAAGTCACTCTGAATACCAATCAACAAGGTGCCTTGGGGGGTCAGTGCTCAAATAGAAACAATTGAGTGGGGGTGAGTATGGTGCCCATCTGAAGGCAAGAGACCTCACAAGAAGTTTTCTCAACTAGTGAGTTCAGAAATGGCTCCTTACATTAAGGGATGTATTGGAAGAAGTTGACTTCTGTGACAGTGGGGGCAGGGCAGGCAGTTCTGAAATCCTTAGGGTCAGGACAGGCAGACAGGGACTCCCCGCCCATATGGAAGCTGCTGTCAGCAGGTGGAATTTCCTCTTCATTGGGGAAGCCTTACTTGTGCACTTAAAGCCTTTCAACTGATGTAGTCAGACCCACCCAGCATATCCAAGATGATCTCCCTCATTGAAAATCAACTGATTAGGGACTCGGCTCACAATTACAAAATGCCTTCCCAGGAAACACTTAGTGTTTGAATTACTGGGGGCTGTAGGGAGCCTAGCTGATACATCAAACAAACAGTGATCAAGTTACACCCTGGGCCCTCACCGGTGGAGGAGGGAGAGAAGAATGGGGGCGTCAGGGGAAGTTCTCAAGTGACAGAGCCCTCCTTCTGCGGAGACTTTCGTACGTGACCTTTCTTCCCATCAAGGACCAGTGATCGGCAGAGAACACTCTGACCTGCTTCCTTCTGCTCTGATCAAAACTCCCATGTTCCCCCATTTGCCCTGAATTTACGGATGATCAGGGGAAGTGGGGCCAATCTGAGCCATGTTGGCCAACTCAGGGCGCAGTCAGCTGAGGAGTATCTGGTGCCCCTGGGCTCAGATGCAAAGTGAGAAGTGATTACCAGCGGCCCTGAGGAGAGGACAGTGTCACACTCACCCTGTGGCCCTGGCCCCGTGGTGAGGTCTTAGTAGCTGAAAGTGAGCCCAGCTGTAGGATGTTCCCTGAGACATCCAAGGACAGACAAATCCAGGCCCCTGTTCTCTGCGGGGTGTGCAAGGCTGCAGAGAAGACAGAGGAGTGGCTCCCCCAGTAGGGAAACTGCGGCCGCTCTGGGAACGCAGCAGGAGAAAGTCACGAGCCCCAGGTTATATGGGGCAGCGGAAGCTTCCAGGAGAGATGCGTCCTCAGCTCAGTTTGGGAAGAGGCGTCCACATGGGCCGGTGGAAAAGGGATTCTCATGCTTTTATCCTGGAGGCTTTTGAAGTTCGCCATCCACCCGGTTTGGGTGGATTCCTGGCGTTCCTTGTAAGGTAGTGTTTCTGAGGCACGGATGGAGGGGGGAAGGCCAGACTCATGCTGCGTAAACACCCTAATCGCTAATTAACAAGGCCTGAGCTGCTGTTGCTCAAATGTGCCAGACACAGCATTTGGAGCAGTCAGCTCCCTGGAGAGCGGGAATGGGCCGCAGTCCATACGCAGAAGGCTCTGGCCGGAGTGACCAGGGACACTGTCCAACTCCAGAGTCGGGGGGCAGCTCAGAGCAGCCCCAGGACCTTCTCAGGCCCAAGGGGCTCCCAGGACCCGAGCAGGGCACCGGGTCACGGCTCTCTTGGAAACAAGTCCTTTGATTTTCTTGCTTTGGGAAAAAGATTTGTTTTTTACATTAATAAACTTTATTTTTTTATTAAAAAATTTTTTAAGTGTTTATTTATTTTTGAGAGCGAGTGAGCGAGCGAGAGTATGAGCCGAGGAGGAGCAGAGAGAGAGGGAAGTACAGAGTCCGAAGCAGGCTCCAGGCTCTGAGCTGTCAGCACAGAACCCGACGTGGGGCTCCAACTCCCGAACTGTGAGATCATGACCTGAGCCGAAGTCGGACGCTTCACCAACTGAGCCCCCCAGGCGCCCCCATAAGCTTTATTTTTTAATGCAGCTTTAGGTTTATAGAAGAGGTGAGCAGCGGGTACAGAGAGTTCCTGCACGTTGCCTCCCCTGATCTACACACTTTGCTGATCTTAACATTGTGCCTGGCGGGGGGGCGGGGCACCAGGGCTGATGCATCGTTATGCACGTCACGTCCAGAATTTCCCTTCTCACTCTCACAGGTCTGTGCGTTTCGCCAAACGCCTAATGTCCTGTATCCAGCATCACAGGATCGTACAGAAGCATGTCGCCGCCCCCATGTCCTCTGGGCCCTGCCTCCGGCACCCTGGTAGAGCAGGCACGGAACAGCTCGCGAGCCCATTTGTCAATAACCTGTGGGTCATGCTGGGCTCTGCCAGGAGGAAGCCAGACCCCGTCACGGCAGCCCTTCGTGCCTTTCAGAATTAAAATGTGCTGGAGGTTTGCGTTTGGCGGTGATCGGGCGTGCTAAGGGGGGAATTAGGGGAACTCAGCCTTAGAGCTCACCAAGCAGACGTTTGCCATGAGACGCGGTGCCGCGTGGGACGGCGCTTGGCTCAGGGATCGGTGCTCAAGCTGGGCTTGAACAGACAATAAGAAGAAATAAGAGCAGAATGGGTGGACGGCCCCATCACTGGATGATGTGCTCACAGCAGACCCTCCTTCTCCCTGCACACACGCACACTTGCTCTGGGCAAGGGGAGGGCTTTGGAGGATTCTCCACAGTTGTGGGTGGAGCGATCTCTGGGGTTGAACTTCTAGAACATTGGCCTTGACTGTCTCCCACACCACAGACACACAGCCACCCTCTTCCAGAGGAAACAGACAGAGTCTTTTCTCTGGGGCCAGCGCCCCTGCCAAGAAGAGTGCCCTGTGCCAAGGGCTTCAGCCTCTGCATTCTCCGAGGCCCCGCTGGCCAAATCTAGCTGGCCACTGTCCCTCCCCTCTCCGGCCAGCACCAGTGAAAGCACTGCAGCGTTACGTTCCCATTAGCCATGACATTCGGAGGAGGAGGGTGGGCCGGGCAGAGCCTGCAGCAACAAGAAGAGATTCTTTGATTGCTTTCCAACCGCACATCGATTTGTTGCAACTAAACGTGTTTCATCCTACCCAGTCCTTGGCGTAGTCAGGATCCATATTCATGCCCTGAAAAGGGACGCAGGACATTCTGGTGGTAGGACCTGCTTACCTAGCTCTCTTACAGAATCGGTCCTCTCTTTCCATTATCTTGGAAGCCCCTGAGCTTGGAGGATTCCCGTATTCACGGCTCCCTGTTCACAGCTGCAGCTCTAGCCCCTGTTAAGGAACTAATATTCGGTGTCAGGCGTTTTACTCAGGACGGTCGTGGTAGCCGTAGGGACCCCCACAGTGGGGTTTTACCACAGCGGGCAGAGATTGGGTTCATTTCTGAACACGGCCTGGGCAAGTGGAAATCTATAGCCAAGGGGCAGGGCAGACTTCAGTGGACCTGCAGTTACTAAGAGGAAACATCAGAGGTGATGGTGAGGGGTGGTGCAGGCTAGCCAGACCCTAAACAGGAAACTCGCTGAGGACAGGCCAGGTGGGCAGACATCACCTGGAGGGCGGAGGCGGACGAGGAGCCTGCGATCCAAAGTGATCGGGATGGAGAGCAGGGCTTTGGTTACGCTCGACTGAGCGTGGTGCTTGGTGAAGCCCGATTTGGGGAGGAAGTGCACACACGGGGCTGGGAGAAGGTTCTGGCATAGGTGCCCTTCTGCTGACTCCCTGTGGCCTTTTGGCCCCTTCCCGACGCCACCCCGGCCCCAGCCTTTTCACGCGAATTTTGTGAAGCTGAGTCGAGGTTTTCCCAGGGCGCCCATGCTGAGTGCTGGCTGTGGCCTCTGGACGAGGAGGCACGGAGCTCCGACATCACGTCAGGGGCCTGGGCCACGTGTCTGAGCCACGGTTCTGCGGACATGCCACAGACACTACCATCTGCTTCTCTGCTCCTGGTAGAACAGCCAGTGTGGCCGTGTAAAAAGAATTGACAGGGAAAGGCCTGCAGTTTAGTGCCTTCGTGTCCGGATGCGAAGGGACAGCGCCCAGAGCACTGGAGAGCCTCCCCACGCCATTTCCCCCTCCTTGGCTGTCTCTCCCCGTGTGGACGAGGCTCTGTGATCGCTTTGCTTCTGGACGGGGCACGGAGGACAGGGCCCTTTCAGCCCAGCACATCAGCCCCTCTGCTGGGCGGAGGAAGCCAGAGCTGGGGTGGGGCCGTGGTGCTGGGACCCAAGGGGCATGTCCAGGCCAGGTAGCCGGCGCCACTCCTGTGTGGCCGGGGCCCCTGGTGGTCGTTCTGCTGAGAGACAGCTGCTCTAAGTGTATCAAATGTCACTTCCATTTGGGTTGTTGTACAAGATGCATGCAGACGCCCAGGGCTGTGGGGCCTGATGCTGTGCCCGCAAACCAGACCGTGACCGCGGGAGCCCCCACCAGCCCTGTGCTGAGGCAGACGGGTAATGTGACACGTGCTTGTGCACGGACCTTCCTTAGCATCTATCTCTCCACGTTACCTTTGCCTGTTACATGCCTGTCTCCACCACACTCTAAGTGCCTGGAGGGCAAGGGCCTTGCCTTACGATTCTGTGTCCGGATGGGCCCGGCTCGTGGTGTAGACAGTAGACTCCTTGCCAAGAGAATGAATGAATGAACAAATGGATGATTGGGTCGTTGAAGCCAAGCTGGGCTGAGAGACAGAATTTGAAGGTTGTATAATTATTTTCAGTGAACCTAAAAGGCTTAGAAGGCATGATTTGGTTGTGGGTCCATAATCACTTACCCGGGGGAAGAATTAGGAATAGCACCAAGCAAAATAGAATCAAGTGCTAAATTATAAGATAAAGTCAGGGGGTAGCAAGTGCCTTCTGCTCCCTGCTTTGACACTAGCTCTGAAGGTGAGATATGTGTTTATTTGCTGTTGGCAAATATTTACTGAGCAGCTAGTAGATCTTTTTTTAAAAAATTTTTAATGGTTTATTTGTTTTTGAGAGACAGAGAGCATTAGCAGGAGAGGGGAAGAGAGAGAGAGAGGGAGACATAGAATCCAAAGCAGGCTCCAGACTCTGATCTGTCAGCACAGAGCCCGACGCAGGGCTTGGACCTATGAACTGCGAGATCATGAGCTGAGTTGAAGCCTAATGCTTAATTGACTGAGCCACCCAGGTGCCCCTGAGCAGCTAGTAGATCTTAAGCTAGAAATTCAGCACAAGATAGCGTCCTGCCCTAACGGAGCTAAAACCTAGAGTAGAGAGGTCACTGAATTAAGTTAGCAAATATGAAAAGAAATAGAGTCAAACCTTAGTTGCTAGGGTGAGCAGCTTTTTAGATAGCATAGGCAGAAAAGGACTTTCTGAGGAGTTGATATTTGGGCCACATCTTATGTCAGGGAATCGGTTATCCTTGGGGGTAGAGAAAATAGTCAGTGCAAAGGTCCTGAGGTAGGAAAGGGCTGGGCTTGCTGGAGGGCTCATTGAAAGTCAGTGGGTTGGAACCAGGTGGTTGATGGAGGGTGCCATGGGATGTGGCCAGAGGACCTTTGTCTTCCTGGATTTTTCTTCTAAAAGAAGCACTGGGAGCCACTGGAGGAGTTGACTTGTTTTCATTTCCTCTGGACAGCTTAGTGCTGAGGGCTGTGCAAAGAGAGGGCTGAAGAGGAGCAAAAATAGAAGCTGGAGGGGCCCCTGAGTGGCTCGGTCGGTTAAGCGTCCGACTTTGGCTCAGGTCATGATCTTGTGGTTCATGAGTTTGAGCCCCACGTCAAGCTCTCTGCTGTCAGCGCAGGGCCCTTCAAATCCTCCGTCACCTTCTCTCTCTCTCTCTCTGCCCCCTTCCCCGCTTGCTCATGCTCTCACTTTCAAAAAAAAAAAATTAAAAGAACTAGAAGCTGGGGTAACACTTAGGAGGCTTTTTCAAGGCTCCAGGTGAGAGTGATGGCATTGGGTGGGGGAGAGGGGAGCATTCAGGGCAGTAAGAGCTAATCCTCACTGAGCATATGTTCTGAAGTGATGCTGTGACTCTCTCGGCCACCTTACTGGATGGGTCTGTTACTGTCCCCAGTACACAGATGGGGGAACTGAGGCTTAGAGAAGTCCCTTGCCGGGGAGCACAGAGCTGGGAAGTGCATCTAGGATGTCGTCCCCACCATCCATGTGGACCTATTTGGGTTTCAGGGTGGAACAGACATGTCCTGCTGCTGAGCTGGGGGTGAGGGGGTGAGGAAGAGAAGGGCTCGGGTATCTGGTGGACATGGAATCCAGACTTCTTTTTTTTTTTGCCCTGCAGCTGAGGCCCTTGTTCCTTGTTTGCAAGACCTTTGCACGAGTCTCCTACCCATCCGCCACCTCTGCAGACACTCAGGCAAGGACACAGCATGTCACCCCATTGCCGTGCGCTGTCTGCTCCTATGCAAGGCAGCGCCATCTTCCCCTGTGTCCGCATGGGCTGTTCCATCAGCCACTGCAACTGCCACGCCCAGGGGGGCGTCCAGTGCCCTTCTCTACCCTTCCTCCCTCACAGCAGCCGGAAGCCCTGTGATCCCTGCAAACAGTCTCTGACTCCAGGGTCCCCTCAGCTCTGAGCACGAGGCGAGACGTGAGGCAGATGGTCAGTGCAAGATGCGTGAACAGAGCACGAGAGATGCTGGGTCCTGCCTTCTGCCACCTGCGTGCGTGCTGGTCTCCGAGCCACATGTGCCTCCCTGACCTGCGTTCACCGGTGTCCTCCAAGCCTGTCCCGCGTGCCCGCTGTTCGGGAAGCCCTCTCAGATGGTCCTTCCTCCCTCGCTCATGGGGAGGTCATCGAGTGCAGAGGCCGCTCTGGCTCCGTCGCCTCTAGGACGGCATCTGGAACTCCTCTTCCGTCACCAGCTCTGAGCACATGAGGAGTCGGATTAAGGAAGCAGAAAGGACCTCCTAAGAGGTCCTGAGTCATCCCCTGCTCTCTGCTCTCTGTCCCCTGATCCATGCTCCCACGCAGGGCTTGGCCACTCCTACTTGAGATAACCTTTCGCTCCGCCAAGAGGGGCAGGCAGATGCCTATTAGCGCCGGGCAGTGCTGGCGGCATGTGATGCAGTGGTCAGCAAAGCAGACAGAAAATTCCCGCCCTGGCAGAGCTGGGTCATGGGCAGGATATGTGTGTGTGTGGGGGGGAGGTTACCCTGGAGGCAAACAGCAAGGGCAGGGCAGGAAGGTGGCTTGGTGTGAAGCACTGGGTGGCGAGGAGGCCTTGCTCAAAGGACCGCGGGAGCAGAGAGCTCAAGGAGAGGGGAGGGCAGAGAGGAACACTGAGCACTCAGGCTGAGGGGTGAAGAGGGCTTGGAGCGTTCTAGGAGCAAGGAGACCAAGGTTAGAGAGGTAGGAGGCCAGGAGCAGAGACCACCAAGACCCCTAGGGCCACCGTAAAGCCTGGACCTTCAGTCTGGGGAATCCAGAAGCTCCTGGAAACTTCTGAGAAGTCATAGGAGCTGACTTAGTTCTCAGTAGAATCACGCCAGCTCCCATGCTAAAAACAGGTCACAGACTGAAATGGTCCCAATTTACAGAAAAGAAAACTGAGGCTCATAGAAAGTTTACCTGAAGTCAAATAGCTGGTAAAGGGGCAGGCCCTGGGCTGGTCACTGGGGACCTCGAGGTGACACACACGTGCTAGTGCATTCGTGGTGATGACTGATGGAAGCACCCAGAAAGTGCTTCCATCTTCATGGATGCTTGGTATCCTGGACTCTGTAAGCGGGTATTGGAATATCAGGGGTCTTTCAGGTCCCTTCTCTCTCCCCTCCCCTAGCCCTGTGGGTCTCGGCTATCATTGGCTACTGAGGGCCCGGATCACAAGGATGGGGTACGAGGAAGTAGAAAAGCGGGTGCATCAAGAGAGAGAATCTTCCTGTGGGCCAGACGGCTCATTGTTTACCTGCTTGTTTACCTGCTAATGTAACAACTTCCCATGGGAGCTGCAAACACCTTCGAATCCTCTGGAAGAGAAAACGCCCCGCCCCCCACAAGCTGAGTCTCAGGCTGCCGTGTGATGTGAGCGCACGGAGGTGAGAGTTATTTCTGTGCATCCTTCTGAGAGTTTTTAGTGCAATGTTGTCACTGACACCTACCAGGCAGGTTGATCTCACCGCAGACACAGAACCACAGCTTATGAATAAATGTCCAACTACGTGGCACATTGTGTCATCGGTCGGTGGTCCAGCATCTTTGGGGCCACCTTCTGTTGTTTGGGCAGAGGGCTGGGGAAGCTTTCTATTTGGCTGGTAGATTTCTAAGACGGCCCGGCCCCAAGGGCGCGTGATGTGTGGCTGCACCCATGAGTCCTCCTGTGTGTGCAGGCACGGTGGCTTCCCTCTGGGGTCAGAGCTGGCGTGTGCCCGGGGCCATCTGGGGATGAGTGCAGCCTTCAGCTCCTTTCCTTTGGGGCAGACCCAGCATGAGCTGGGGTACCCAGGAAGCTCAGCCAATCCACCCGCCATGCTGTGTAGTTTATCTGCTTCCTCCCTTCTCTCCTTCGGCTCCTGGCTCATCTCCCTCCCCTCCCCCCCCACCTGCCCCCTGTCTTGCTTCCTTCTCCCTTCCTCATCTCCAATTCCACCCATCTCTCCACTCCCAGCAACACCCAGTCTCTTCCTGTCTCTCTGTAATCCAGCCGCTTAACCTGTAATATTTACACGGCATATGCATCTCTGGCCAAATTAAAATGGCATTTTAATAGGGGGAAAGGCTTATGCAAGTAACCTTTAATAAAATGTTGAGTTTTGGGGGACACCCCCAATGCGATTCTGACATTTGAGACTTTTTTTTTGACAAAGTACATAGAGAACTTAGGGAATGTGAGTGAGCAAATCATGCCGGAGAATGCCATTTCAAAATTAAAAGCCACTGTATGCTGGATTCTTCCCATTCTATTTGACTATAACACTATTTTTAGGGCATAAACTGCAAAAATAAAACCAAGAAGCTCCAAAATTTGGGGAGACTGTATTACACAAAAAGTGAAAATAAAAATTAGCTAGCGTGTCAGACGGCACACCTGTAGCCCATCGGCCCCGTGCTTGGGTTTGCCAGGAGCTACTTGGGGAGAGTGAAGATGGGACCCCGGGACCTGTGCTTGCCTTTGAAGACACACTGATTTCTCTAGAGACTTGGCGATTTTTTTTTTAATTGATGTGGGATTTAGTGTAACTCCAGAGTTTGCTACTCAGTGTTTGCCTCTGACACTGTCTGTCTCCAGCCATCCGTGAGTAACCACCCGGATAAGCACACAAATCACCTTGTGAGGCTTTTGCACAAAGAGTAAATGTCTTATACATTTGATTTTTTTCATAGTAGATTTTTTTTTTTTAGAAGACAGTCTTAGGACTGAAAGAAGAAGGGGGGGAAGAAGGAAAGAAGGAGAAAAGCAAGGAAGGAAGGATGAAGAGAAGGATGGAAGGGAGGAAGGAAGGGAAGGAGGGAGGAAGAAAGGAGGGGAGGGAGGAAGGGAGTGAAAGACAGAAGGAAGAGAGGGAAGGCAGGCAGCCAGAAGACAGGTGGGTAGGTAGCTGGCATTTAGCTAAATATGAAGAAAACAAATTCTTGAACTTGGAGTTAGGTGATAATAATTGGAGTCCTGTATCTTATTTGCATCTTGGAGCAAATTCTTGTTTGGGAATTACTTTCTAACTTTTCAAAAATTTATTTTATTTTTTTTAATTAAAAATTGTTTTTAATGTTTATTTATTCTGAGATCGAGAGACAGAGCACGAGCAGGGGAGGGGTAGAGAGAGAGGGGGGGGGAGACACAGATTCTGAATCAGCCCCAGGCTCTGTGCTGACAGCCCGACGTGGGGATCGAATCCATGAACCATGAGATCGTAACCTGAGCCGAAGTCAGACGCTCAACCTACTGAGCCACCCAGATGCCCCTCGCCTTTTAAAAATAATTATTAAATGAAAAAGAAAAAGCTTTTCAAGCTAAACATCTACAGGCCGAGGTGGTTCACACTGGGTCACCTGTGTAACCCCTTGTTGAGCACGATGTATTGGACTCTTGCTTTAAATTCTCAGCTGACGGGCTCTGGGGAGCCTGTTCGGCCCTTTGAGAGATCACCGTTGGAAAACAGAGCATTTCATGACAAAGCTTCTACTTTGTGTCGGCCACTCCCCTGTGTGAGATTTGACCTGATTCCTACCCTAACCCTACGTGGTGTAATGTTCTTGTTCTGGCTTTCTGTCCCTGAAGACACAGCTGAGTCCCAGGGAGGTTAAACATGCCCGGGCCACCAGGCAGGCAGGAGCAGATGGCTGGGGAATAAACTAGTGCTTTGCTCGCGAACCAGGCCCTGTCCAGCTCATCGTGTGCTGAAAGGGAGTACTGAGGTCAGGTGGATGGTGGATGACGGCCAGCATCACGTGAGATGGTCACATGGGACACAGTGAGCGCCACTCAGCCTCCCCGACCGAGTCCTGAAGTCTCAGGGAGTGATTTGGTAAAATGAGATTTCAGCCCATTACGTACCATCAAACTAGATCAATTGGATTCGATGTGTGTCTTTGGCAGTGGGGCTTTTTATGAAGAACGCAGTAATAATAATAAGCCACTTGGGAGATAAATGGGCTCAACTGTCAGAGGATGAGGAGCCTAACTGAGCCATAGTCTTTCCTGAGGCAGAGCCCCGGCATCACGATAAACAGGAATAATAATAACCATGGGGCCCAAAGTCTATGTGTCATCGCAGATACTGGGGTCATCTCACCATGTTTGTTTTTTTCAATGTTTATTTTTGAGAGAGAGCGAGTGGGGACAGGCAGAGAGAGAGCGGGAGACAGAGAATCCGAAGCAGCACAGAGCCTGGTGTGGGGCTCAAACTCGTGAACCGTGAGGTGATGACCTGAGCTGAAATCAAGAGTCAGACGCTAAACTGACTCAGCCCCCCAGGTGCCCCCTAATCTCTCCCTCTTAATATCAGCTTATTAGCAGTCTCAGTTCCACTTGTAAGCCTGATGCCTCCTTACCTTATAACCCAGTATATTTACAGGTTCTTGGAATTAGATATGCGCCTATTTGGGAGTCATTATTCTGCCACCAGAGTCATGATACGATGTCTCCAACTGACTTTCAAATGGGTCCAAATTTTCAAAAAGTGTACGTAAAGCAAAGGTGGCCACAATGTTAGCATTGGGTAGATCTGTGTGACGGTCATAGAAGCGTTGGCTGTTTTCTGTCGACTTTTCTGTAAGTTTGAAAAAAATCCAAAATTATAAAGTGGGAGAAAAAAAGTGGATGGGAAGTGAAGATGGAAGACGGCGTGTGTGGACCGTTGGGTTGAGAGGTTGGGCTGAGGAGGCAGCAGGTTTTAGGATGAGATACTGTAGGGCCAGGGCCTTCCAAAGATTGCGGACGTAGAACCAGTGACCACGGCTGGCACTGCACTGAAACCTCTCTGTCCTGCCCTGCTGTGCGTGCCCACCTGGGAACACTGCCTAGGACTTACCCACTTTTTAGGATGGTGACCTGCTTCCTGCCAAGTGTTGTGGATGGGAAATCACCAAGTTCTTTCTGTTGTGCCTATTTTAAATACATTGTTGCAAATTGTTTTAATGTTTATTTATTTTTGAGACAGAGAGAGACTGAGTGCGTGTGTGAGCAGGGCCAGAGGAGGGGCAGAGAAAGAGGGAAACAGAACTCCAAGTGGGGTCCAGGCTCCGTGCTGTCAGCATAGAACCCCGTGATGGTGGGGGGGCGGGGCTCAAACTCATGAACTGGGAGATCATGACCTTAGGCGAAGTCCGACTCTGAGGCTTAAATGATTGAGCCACCCAGGTGCCCTTACATTGTCTCAAATTAAAAAAAATTACTTTCCAACAGCCCTATGGGAAAATAGGATTCCTTCCCCATTAAACACAGACTTGAACTGAATGCTTATCTTACTTAAACACCATGGTGAACGGTAACATTATTACATGATGGGTGTTTGAATGAAGCGCCAGGACCGAAAGAGTTTTCAAAAAAATTGGCCCTTGAACAATGCAGAATTAAGGGTGCCACCCCCCGTCCAGTTGAAAATCTGCACATAACTTTTGACTCCCCCCAAAACTTAACTAATAATAGCCTACTGTTGACCGGAAGGAAGCTGTGCCGATAGCATAAACAGTTGATGAACACACGTTTGTTGTGTTTATTTTGTAGGTTACACGTATTGTATACTGTATTCTTAACAATCAAGTGATCTAGAGAAAAGAAAACATTATTAAGAAATTCATAAGGAAAATGCATTTTCAGTAGGCACTGTATTTATGGGAAAATCCACACAGAAGTAGATCTGCACAATTCAAACCCATGTTTCAGGGTCGGTGGCAAAGAATCGAGTTATGTGAATGAAGTTGGGTCTTTGCTGCCCTCTGCCCCGAGTCTGTCCCCTACCAGAGCCGCGCTGCAGGACTATACATTTACCAAGGACTCACTCCATGCTGCGTTTTATGATCCACACCCCACAGCAGTCCCTGGGGTGTATATGCCATGACTGTCCCCATATCACACAAGGAACTTCATGCTTTTGCTCAAGGTCACCCAGCTGGTTGGGAATGGAGCTGAGATTTGAAACCAGGCAGTCTGACCCCTCGTCTTTCCGGCACATTACTACATTCATTAAAAAGAAATACCCTTGGGGCGCCCAGTCCGTCAAGGGTCTGATTTTGGCTCAGGTCATGATCTCGTGGTTCACAAGTTCGATCCCTGCATCGGGCTGTGTGCCGACAGCTCAGAGCTTGGAGCCTGTTTTGGATTCTGTCTCTTTCTCTCTCTGCTCCTCCCCCGCTCATGCTCTGTCTCTCTCTCTCAAAAATAAATGTTAAAAAAATAAACAGTTAAAAATTTTTAAAAAATGAAATATATTAAAAAAAATAAAAGAAGAAATTCCCTTCCAGAAAAGCAAGAGGAACGTTTGCTTCGGGAGGTGAGGGGTTACATTCATTGCCTCATGCAAAACTTAAAAATTATTTTTTAATGTTTATTTATTTTTGAGAGAGAGACTGAGAGAGAGCAAGAGCAAGTGGGGGAGGGGCAAACAGAGAGGGAGACACAGAATCTGAAGCAGAATCCAGGCTCCAAGCTGTCAGCACAGAGCCTGACGCAGAGCTTGAACTCACAAACCCTGAGATCATGACCTGAGCCGGAGAAGGGCACTCAACAGACCCAGCCACCCTGGCACCCCTGCAAAACTTCTTGACATTCGTTTTTCTCAAAAGTGTTTCAGAACAGCTTAGACTCCTGGCTCTACCCTGAACCCCCTGCGAAGTGTTCACACACAGGTACACACACACACACACACACACACACACACACACACACACACACACAGAGTCAGCTTTTCTCAGTCCTTCCAAATCCCTCTCTTTTCAGACCTGCTCACCTCTGGCGCCGTCCCCGCTTCGGCCAGCCGGCGCCTCCCCGGATCTAGGTGCCACTGTGAGTGTGCACCGGGATGGGGATGGGGGACACTGGCCTGCGCTCCTCGTAGCTTTGTCTTTCTGCGAGGTTCTAGTATGTTGTCTTGCACCTTTGCAAGGGTCAGGGGAAGGACCTGGCAAATCCGAGACTCAATTTGAAAATCCAAAGAAGAGACTTCGCCCTCCTGGCCGCATGGTACAGGGAGCTCCTGCCCCGTCGGAATTTAGTTTGACTGTGTCTGTGGCCCTGAGGAGGTCGGGCGCGGGATCTTTGCAGTATCAGCGGATAGTTTTTCTTCCGTGTGAATTCACCTTTTGCAAAGATCGGCTCTTGGTTGCAGAGTCTCACTGCTCGGGGTAGGATCGTGGCGAGAGAACCGATCTCCATGGAAACTGAGCCGGGACACCCCCGTGTTTGTTACCCTCATCCGTAAAATGGGCAAAGTAGCGGTTCCTTGTGAAGATTAAGGAGACAGCAGGTGCAGTGCACCCAGCAGAGAGCCCGGCTCGGCAGGAAAAGTTGTGACAGCGGCGTGGGCCAGGGTGCCTCGCATATGATCTCATTTAACTGTGACAACGAGCACAGGGAGGGCTACCAGGTCCAGCTCTGTTTAGGAGGTCTGTGGGATCTGTGACCCCAGCCCGGGCCTCACATCTTTGGGACGCATCAACCAACACCCTGGCATGTTGTAAAAGCTCTGTAATGTTTGGGGAGTCCGAAATCTCCTGAGGATGAGATGCTGGGTCAGCACCCGGTGTTACCGCTCTGTGATTAAAAGCCTCCCTGCTTTCCTGAGTTTGTTTCTACGTTTCTGAATTGCTTTGAGCTAAGCTGCTGGGGCAGGTTAAAAAAGGGGCTACGTTATGGTTGCAAAAGTTGTATTTTTTAAAATGCTTATTTATTTATTTTTTTGATAGAGAGACAGAGCATGAGCAGGGGAGGAGCAGAGAGAGAGGGAGACAGACTCCGAAGCGGGCTCCAGGCTCTGAGCTGTCAGCACAGAGCCCAGCAGGGGGCTCAAACTCCCGAACCGTGAGATCATGACCTGAGCCGGAGTCGGACGCGTAACCGAGTGAGCCCCCCAGGCGCCCCACAAAAGCTGGATTGAATGGAGCAGGGAAACCACGTTGCTCTGAGCTGTAGCATGTGGAACGGGCTTCAGGCCATCTGTTTGCTGCTGGGATGCCCCTGACACTTCTTTCAGGGCATGGTGTGCACGGAGAGTTCCAGATAAAACAGCAGGACGGCGAGGGGACCTCCAGAAGGACTTGGCAGCCCTGTGTCCAGTCTGTGCGCTGTGTGACTGTCGCTCGGGCTGGCTAATCGAGGTTTAGGGCTGGGTGCCAGCGAGGCAGCCCATTCCCAGCAGGCTTCGGCTCACTTTCCATCACATCCTGTGCAACTGGACCTGGTCCTCGGGGGTGGGTTAAGCTGCATCCTTGGACAGAAGCACATGCTGTCTTCCCAGGCCATCCAGGCAGCCCCGGCCAAGGTGCACTTAGCGCCTCTTAGCAGCAGACAGAATCCCTCTGCGGTGCTCAGTGCTGGTTAAATCAGCAAATGATCCCATTTGAGGACTTTCCGGCCCCGGACTGCATAATTCACAGGTGCCTGAGGATCTGGGCAGACCCAGAATTTCTCTGCACCCCATACTCCTCACACACGCTGAGCCCCAGTCTTGCCTTCTAAGACCCCATTTAATCAGGATGACGAGGGCGCCAGTTGTGGCTACCTTTTAAGTATTTGCTCTGGAATCAGGAAGTCGATTCTCATGTATAAACCCATTACATTGTTTTAAATGTTTATTTACTTAGAGAGAGAGGGAGAGCACACACACGTGCATCAGAACTAGGGAGGAACAGAGTGAGAGAGAGAGAGGGAGAGAGAGAGGGAGAGAATCCCAAACAGGCATCACGCTGTCAGCGCAGAGCCTGACATGGAGCTTGAACTCATCAGCCTTGAAGTCATTGAGCCGAAATCAAGAACCGGATGCTTGAGCGACTGAACCACCCAGGTGCCCCAATGCATTAAATTTTCTAACAAAAATAGTGGGGCATTGGAATTGTACTAGGTTTATCACTATTTTCTGAGACACCGATACACCGAGTCATGTGGTCAAGGTCTCTATAAACTCTTAAGTGGCAAGAATAGAAATGGGTCCCAGGCCTGACTCCTCAAAAGCCATGGCTTAACTGTGGCCTTTGGCTAAAACCTTCCCTGAGCCCCAAGGTAAAAGTCTAGTGAATTTCTAGTGAGTGCCCATCACTTCCTCCCAGCACGGCGGGGAAGGACGTTGCCCCGTGCCCGGCACACAGAAGGCCCTCAGAGGGCTTGCACTTGGCCTTTCCTCCTGAGGCCAGGCCCTCAGTCAGAATCGGAGCCTGTAATGGCCATGCCTGCCACGTGGTCTACATATGCTTCCTGGTCATAGCTGCTTTGCTCGAACGTAGACCTGAGTCTGCCAAGGTTTGTATGACACACAGATCAAGGGACACGCCAGGTACTGGACACACCCTGTCTGGACCGATGAGTCAAGAATGTGTCCTTGGTGGGTGATGAAGGATTGTAGCCGTATCTGCCGTGTGACTTGGCGTTTTCACAGAATGTGTCACCAGAATGAAAGGCACACGTCTAGTGGCGGGGTGAGCGGCAGCCTGAACATTCAGTCCCCACTTTGTCACTTTTTTTTTTAAATATTTTATTTCTAGGAGAGAGAGAGACAGCGTGAGCAGGGGAGGGTCAGAGAGAGAGGGAGTCACAGACTGAAACAGGCTCCAGGCTCTGAGCTGGCAGTCAGCACAGAGCCCGACGCGGGGCTCGAACCCACGAACCGCGAGATCATGACCTAAGCGAAAGTCGGACGCTTAACCGACTAAGCCACCCAGGCGCCCCCCCCCACTTTGTCACTTAATCAGGACGGCCTTAGGGGAAACCACAGGGCCGCCCTTAGTCTCTGCCCTCAGTCTGATGGGTTGTTCTGTGGCTAAAATGAGAGGTTGAGAAGAAAGCCCGAGCACAGTGCTGCCCCAAGAACAGGCACTCGAGACATTATTCCATTCACTCATGTGTTCAGCACGCATTTATTGAACACCTCCTATGTGCCGGGCACAGTTCCGGAGTGGAGGAGGGTGGACAGAGTATGGCCCGCAGGCTAATCTGGCCCGCGGTCCAGTTTTGTAAATAAAGTTTGATCTTGGAACCCAGCCACGCTCCTCGTGTACTGTCCGTGGCAGTCTGTGAGTTACGAGGCAGAACTGAGTAGCAGACACAGAGGTAGCAGGGCTTACAGAGCCTAAAAGGTTTACTTAGGGGCCTTTTTTCCAGAAAGCAGAAATTTGTTGAGCTCCGTTCTGTATGATCGGGACAGAGTCCTGAACCTCAAAGGCAATGCTCTGGGCTTCTCACATTACAGAGTGTCAAGGAAATGGTACGTCTGGGAAGAGCATGAAGGGATAGTGGGGCTCGGGGAGGGGGTGGAGAGGACAGCTATCTAGACAGCATGGCCTTTCTCCCGAGGTGACGTTTGAAGACAGACCCGCCTAGGAAGCCACTCGCTTCACAGACTGGAGATGTCAGTGAGGTAGCGGTAAAAATTCCAGAATTTATTTATTTATTGAGTATCTATTATGTGCGTCATGTTGGTGTCCTAGAAATGCACAGAATCGGAATATTACTTAGTGTCACGGGATTTACATTTCGGAGCCTGTGACACATACAGGCAATGAAAAACTGCCAAAAGAACAGCAACAAAAAAACCCAAAACCCCAAAACAACAACAAAAACCCAATAAAAAAACCCCTTTGTCTTGAATTATATGGTGAAAAGTGCAATGGAATGAAATAGAGGAGGCTAAGGGGGTGATCAAAGTGGGGAGGTGGAGAATGTTGCAGTTTTCTGAAGGTAGAGGCTGCCCGAGGCTTGTATCTCACTGAGCAGATCAGGGGGAGTCCGCATAGGCATCATTGGGATGGTGGCATTTGAACAAAGAGTGGAGGGAGATGAAAGAGTGAGTCAGGGTGCATGTGGGGTAAGATACTCGAGGGCCAAGGGAACAGCTAGTGCAAAGGCCCTGGGGTGGAAATGTGCCTGGCATTTTTGAGGAACAGCACGGAGGCTGGTTTGGCGGGAGCGGAGTTAGGAAGATGCGGAGCCATAGCAGTTGCGATCAGATCGGTAATGGGCCGTGAGCAGGGCCAGAAGGTCAGCACAATGTCTCTATTTTGAAACTCCAGCAAACAAAGAAACAAACAAACAAAAAATGGAGATTGGCATTTGGTGGGGGCTTTAGAATGGGTCCTCATTGTTCTTCTTTATGGTTTAAGAAACACCCCGTGTCCGCACACACCCTCTGCTGCACCGGAGGCGGTTTCCAAACCAGCGGCTCCCCGGGCCGTGTGACATCTGTATCCGAAGCAGTTACAGCCATTTGCCAGACTGGTGGCTGCGGAATGGTGCCCGCCGTGTGGGATGTGGTGCAGAAGGCTGGCTGGCATTTGCGGAGAATAAGCCTCAAGGGGGTTAGAAAGTTGAGGCAGGGCGGGGGGTAGCTGTTTGGAGTCTCCTGCTGCGGGGAACGAGATGTTTCCTCTCCTCTGATTGCTGCAGGCTGGGAGGGGACATGTTCCCTGGGGAGCTCTGGGTGTGCCCGGGGCAGCCGTGCAGGGCGGTTTGGTTCTGTTTCAGCTTGACGGGTTCCCCAAATCCAGACCAGCCATCGGAATTGGTTGTTATCTGTGTCATTCTCCAGCCACCAGCCGGGTGTGGGGGTGGAAGCATTGTGTGGCTGAGCACGTGTTGTGAGTCGGGGGCTTTTGTGTCCCTTATCTCGGTGCGGTCTCCCCGAAAGCATCAAGGACGCACGAGAGCTGCCTATGTCGTCTTCTTCATCTCGCAGGCACAGAGGCTTGGCCCTGGCCACCCACCCAGTGAAAGGTGGAGGGGTGTTCAAGATCTGGCCTTTTGATACCCGGGTCTGGAGGGCTAGCATCCAAGCTGCGGACTAAATGAGCCTCAGTCCAGGAAGCCGTCAGTGCCCATCACCACTCGGAGCACATGGTAGCCACTGTCGGCCGGATCAAGAAAGGAAGGATCGTGGGCGCCTGGGTGGCTCAGTCGGTTAAGCATCCGACTTCTGCTCAGGTCATGATCTCACGGTTCGCAGGTTCGAGCCCCATGTCGGGCTCTGTGTGGATGGCTTGGAGCCTGGAGCCTGCTTCAGATTCTGTGTGTGTGTGTCTCTCTCTGCCTCTTCCCTGCTCGTACTCTCTCTCTCAAGAATAAATAAACATTTTAGAAGATTATGAAAAGAAAAGAGAAAAGGAAAAGAAAAGAAAAGAAAAGAAAAGAAAAAAGAAAAGAAAAGAAAAGAAAAGGAGGATCCAAGCATTATCTCTGGGGGATTAACAAACTTTAATTTAGAGGGTGGGTCCCAGATGGAAACATCCACTTAACTCCACCACTACTTCATCTCTCTGGGTTCTGAATGACATTTCACTCTTTTCTGAAATGGAATCTCCCCCCTGTTCCCAGCCCCCAGCTGCGGGTGATCCCAGTCTGTCCTGAGCTTACGGAAACCAAACATTTAGTAGTAATAACATTTGTTAAGTGCCTACTGAATGTTTGGCCTTCTGTTGACCCCTTCGCTCCTATTATCTCATTTGAAAAAATGACACGTACTCCTACTTTATTATTATTAGACGCCAGCCTGATGCTTACTGAGCACTTACAATGTGCCGGGTAACTAAAACCCTCGTGGGTATTGGCATTTGTAATCCTTACAGCGTAGCTTGAAATACTATTATTGCACGGATGCTGTACAGAAAGAGGAAACTGAGGCACAGAAGAGTGTTCAGGGTCACAGAGATGAGGTGAAGTGGAGGTGACGTTCAAGTTCAGATCACCCACGGGACAGGTACTACTGGCTCGCGTGCGTTGCGTCCGTGCCCCTGGGCCCTCAGGCTGCGTGGGAGTCACGTGGGGCGTGTCTGAGAGCGCAGCAGGGACGCCTTCCCGCACAGTCGGGACGGCCCACATCAGTATTAATGTTGTTCCTTCCGTGCCTCCTTTTATTGTGATTAGGACACCCAGGACGAAATGCGCGTCCCACCAATGTGCCGTTTTGGGAATTAACGTAGAGGGGACACCTTGGTCGCCGCCACCCGTGTAAGAACGGTGCCAGCACCTCAGAGCTCCTACACGGTCCTTTTCCGGCCGTCACCCGGAGTCACCCTCCAGAGTAACCACTGTGCTGACTTCTACACAATCACCTTCTTGCTTCTCTGTGTACAGTCAAACCTTGGTTTGCGAGCATCCTTTTTTCCGGAAACGTGCTCGAAACCCAAAGCACTTGCATATCAAAGCGAAGTTTCCCATAGGGAATGATGGAAACTCAGATGATTCGTTCCACAACCCAAAATGATTCATATAAAAATGATTACAATACTGGAATATAATAAAAATGATAAAATACAAAATATAAAGAAAAGTAAATGAATCTACATTTATTTTTTTAGTAACTTTTAAAAATGTTTATTTATCTTAGAGAGAGAGAGAGAGATGGAGCATGAGTGGGGGAGGGGTGGAGAGAGAGGGAGACACAGAATCTGAAGCAGGTTCCAGGCTCTGAGCTGTCAACACTGAGCCCGACGCAGGGCTCAAACCCACAAACTGTGAGATCATGACCTGAGCTGAAGTCGGACAGTCAACTTACTGAGACCCCCAGGTGCCCCAAACCCCATTTACTTTTGTAAACCTTCATGGCTGGTGTGAGGGCAACCAGAGAGAGGGGGCTATTGTGTAGGGCTACTTCACTATCACTAATGGATGTTGACTATGGTACAGTATTTGCCAGAGGCCGCGCCGGCTCCGACAGGTCCAGGGGTCCCTGAAGGATGGACGGTGTCAGGATGGACGGTGTCGGCGAGAGAGAGAGTGACAGAGCCCCGAGATTCTTTCTGATCACCAGGCCGGCATCTCTGTCCTGTCGGTTTTTGGTGTCTTTATTTAAAGGTTCAGCAACAACATGAAGTCAGAGAAAGGAATTTCTTACAATGGGAGGCCTTTTATGATATCAGTTGCAGAATTATTTTGACCAAGGAAATAACAGAATGTTCTTAGTGAAAAACAGCATAACATACAAGTTAAATTGTATATAAATAAGCTAGGAGTTATTCTGTCTGGCTCTCAAGAAGATAAATGTTTCTGAATTGGTTTATTTGTGGAAACTAACATGGGGACCCTAAATGTGTCCGTCTTTGCACCTGGGTTTATGTTTTGGCTATTTTATCTATCCTCATCCCAGCTGCCAGTGTAAGGGAGGGTGTTTGTGAAATGTAGGCCTTGAGGAAGGGACTGCCATGCTTCACCAATTAGCAAAGATATATGTAGTAGCTGTGTTCTGCTCTTAACCCCAAAATAGGCTCTTTGTCTTGGGGCCAGGCTCAATTGTAACTCCTGTGTTCTTAACCCCCTTTATTATCTAAGCCTTGGGTCTGCAAGGCCCATAGGAAGAGCCTTTTGACAATTGCCCACAGAGCTTTCATCTAAAGTCTCTTTTATAAAGGCAGGAATATGTTTTTCCTCATGAGGTATCTGTGTTCAGAATGATGGTCTGATATGGAATATTGTGAGGCCTGGTCAATACCAGCACAACATGAGCCAGTATTAGCAGGAGATACAGTTTTCATTTCTCATGGCTGGAGCTGTGCAAACGCTACCATTTCCTTGCTGTGACTGCCATCCAGAGAGGCCGGTGTGGCTCCCGGCGAGTATTAAATAAACTCTTGCCATACACTGTATTTCATGTACCTGGCAATAGGCAGCAGGGAAAAGGGTCTATATTTGCAGGCAGCCTGACTTAGGAGGAAGCAAAGCCTTCCTAAGCTCACTCTTGTCTGGAAAAGCAAAGGACTGTCCACAATGGCTTTGAAGTGACGGAAAGCACACTAGTGCCAGTTGTGGGCACCTTCCAAACTTCTGAAGAATCACTGATTTCTGCCAAAAACCGTGGCCTGAGACTGAGCATCTGAGCATGGGAGATGATCATCCACCATTCCACAGTGAGAGAGAGAGGGAGAGAGAGAAAAGAAACATTGGCTCAGTTTGATCATGTGACATTCAGAGTCATGTCCTACTTGTACTGCAAGTATGTTCGTTTATCGAGTTACAGTTTATTACAAATGTTTACTTGGCTTCCGTAGCCTCGCAGAACAAGTCACTCACCATCCCAGGTTTTACTGTGCTTTCATATTGCGAACGTTCATTCCCAAACACTGGATAGTCAGCCTTTGCCTGCTTGGGGACTTCATGTTATTGCAACCATGGAGTAAGTGTTATTTTTCATCTGGTTTCTTTCATTCAGCCTTCCGTGGGCGAAATCTATCCATGTTTGTGCTTGTTGCTGTATCTCATTCATTTCCATTGCTGTATAGAATGCCACTGTGTAACCCCACCGTCCATCACCATTGATGGACATATGGACTGATTCCCATATTGGATTATCACAAATTATGCTGTTAGGAACTTTCTTGTATATGCTTTTCAAGCATATATGTATGTGTTTTTGCAAGATCTTTGTCTAGGAGTATAATTATTGCTTTCAAGGGTATGTTTACCTTCAAATACGGTGTCTAATGTCTGTTTCCTAACGTGGCCATGTCAGTCTGTCCTAGTAACAGTACAGAAGAGTTCTCCACACCATATCTCAACGATCCTCACGTTGCCAGCCGTTTTAAGTTCATCCGTTCTGATGGGCATATGGAAGTATCTCCTCGTGGCTTTGATTTGCTTTTGCCTGATGGCTTATGAGATTTCTCACACTGATGGGTTATGAGATGTCTCACTTCATTTGATTAAAAGCCATCCGGAGGGGCGCCTGGGTGGCTCAGTCAGTTGAACATCCGACTCCGGCTTAGGTCATGGTCTCATGGTCCGTGGGTTCGAGCCCCGTGTCGGGCTCTGTGCTGACAGCTCCGAGCCTGGAGCCTGCTTCAGATTCTGTGTCTCCCTCTCTCTCTGCCCCTCCCCTGCTCCCTCTCTCTCTCTCTCTCTGTCTCAAAAATAAATAAACATTAAAAGAAATTTTTTTAAAAAGCCATTTGGAGATTCTTTTTAATGAAGTGATTGTTCCGATCTGCACATCGCTCTTCTGTTGGATTGCCTGCATTTTTCTTGTATATTCTGGATAAAAGCCTGTTATTAGTTATATGTGCAGCAAATTTCTTTGCTCACTCAGTGGCTTCACTTTTGTCTTTCTTAATGGTTTTGGTGCTATTATTTTGTTTTATGAACAATGGTTCTTAATTTTAATGCAGTGAAATTGGTAAATTATTTCCTTTATGAAAAAAGCCAGGAAGATCATCTACGTCATTTTCTTCTAGAAGTTTTATTCTCTTATCTTCCAGGGAGAGGTCTATCAAGTTGGAACTGATTTTTGTGTATTGTGGGAGGTAGAGGTCAAGTTTCACTTTTATTTTTTTTCTGATTGATACCAAAGTTTCTCAAGAACATTTTTGGAAAAATGTTTTATCAGCTTATATGTTAGTATCTGTTGAAGCTTCCTAGTAAAGTCCAAATTATAGCCTAGAACGAGAACGCCCGGACTCTGCTGAAATCACATTTCATACGGAACATTCAGGAAAAAAGTATAGAATCTCAAAGAACAGAAAAATCACTGCTAATCCCACCACCTGGAAATAAGTCCATTCATTTATTTCACGAAGACCAGCATCTAGCCTAGTTTATGTGACGGCACCCGGACCCTAGCCCAGCATTCTGTAGACACTTAATATGTTTTGAAAGCATGAAGACTTTCATTTATCTCCTTCCATCTCTTTTGGTATTTGCATATTTACACAAATTCAAGGTCATGTTCTACCTGCGATTAGCGACACGATTTATTCCCTTAACAACAAATCTTCCCTGTTTTCTACTATTAACTTCTAAGTGATGTCTTTTATTGGTTATGTGTTATTGTCATCCTATGTGGAACGTCTTTACGCAGTGCCTTACTGTTGAATTTGTACGTTATTTTCCAGTTTTTAACGAGTATAAATAACATCATCTGTCCTGAGGTCCTTATATGCTCTCAGGTGGATTTCTTCAAAATGCATTCCTACAGGTAGATCAAGCTATGGATATTTATGAATATTTTAAAACTTATTTCCAAATTTCTTGTCAAAAACTTTTGCATCATTTCAGTTTCTCCAAGCAAATGATAAATAGTACCTTTTACCCAGAATCTTCCGAACTACTTGCACCATCAGTTTTTAAAATGTATTTTAATTACTTTACTTATTTTAATGTATTTTATTTATTTTTCATATTTTTTGTAATGTATTTATTTTAAGTGTATTTTTTATTATTTAAAAAGATTTTTAGGCTTATGAAAGAGAGAGCATGAGCAGGGGAGGGGCAGAAAGAGAGGGAGACACAGAATCCGAAGCAGGCTCTAGGCTCTGAGCTGTCTACACAGAGCCCGACATGGGGCTCGAACCCACAGACCACAAGACCATGATCCCAGCCTGAGTGGGGCACACAACCAACTGAGCCACCCAGGTGCCCTGCAAGCAAATATCTAAATGATAATATAATTCTTTATGGTTCTTCTTTTTTAACTTGTTGAGATCTTGTAAGAGTTCTTTATTAAGGACAGTAATATTGTGATTATTAGATATATTGCAAATATATTTTCCAAATTGTCACTGTTGTTTTCATTTTCTTTGAAAGTTTTACGTCATTATGTACAAGATCTACACTGTGAAACTTTTGTTCCGTGTAGTTTTTTTCTATGAGTTTCTGCTTCTTCAAGCCCTCTCTGCATTTTCCCCGTGGGGGTATCTCTAGTTTTCTGCATTAAGTGAGATGTTTCCTGTTGGTTTTAAACAATTTTCTCATAGTGAGGAATTCTTTCAGGACTACTAATTTTCAAATGAACGGAGGCACCTGGGTGGCTCATTTGGTTGAACATCCAACTCCAGCTCAGGTCATGATCTCAGTGTCCCGGGATCAAGCCTTGCATCGGGCTCTGTGCTGAGTGTGGAGCCTGCTTAAGATTCTCTCTCTCCCTCTGCTCCCTTCCCCACTTTCGTGTGCTCTCTCCTTCTCTCAAAAAAAAAAAAAAAAAAGAAAAGATGGTGTTGGGAGAAATGGACAGCAACATACAGAAGAATGAAACTAGATCATTTTCTCATACCATGCACAAAAATAAACTCAAAATGGATAAAGGACCTGAATGTGAAACAGGAAACTGTCAATACCCTAGAGGAGAAAGCAGGAAATAACCTCTTTGACCTCCACCGCAGCAACTTCTTACTTGACACATCCCCAAAAGCAGGGGAATCAAGAGTGAAAATAAATGATTGGGACCTCATCAAGATCAAAAGCTTCTGCACAGCAAAGGAAACAACCCACAAAACTAATAGGCAACCGACAGAATGGGAAAAGATAGTTGCAAATGACATATGAGATAAAGGGTTAATATCCAAAATCTATAAGGAACTCACCAAACTCCACACCCGAAAAACAAACAACCCAGTGAAGAAATGGGCAGAAGATATGAACAGACACTTCTCCGAAGAGGACATCCAGATGGCCAACAGACACATGAAACGATGCTCAGCATCCCTCCTCATCAGGGAAATACAAATCAAAACCACACTGAGATACCACCTCACGCCAGTCAGAGTGGCTAAAATGAGCAAATCAGAGAACTCTAGATGCTGGCGAGGATGTGGAGAAACGGGCACCCTCCTACACTGTTGGTGGGAATGTAAACTGGTGCAGCCCCTCTGGAAAACAGTGTGGAGGTTCCTCAGGAAACTAACAATAGAACTCCCCTATGACCCAGCAATAGCACTGCTAGGAATTTACCCAAGGGATACAGAAATGCTGATGCATAGGAGCACATGTACCCCAATGTTCATAGCAGCACTCTCCACAATAGCTAAAACATGGAAAGAGCCTAAGTGTCCATCAACGGACGAATGGATCAAGAAGATGTGGTGTATCTATACGATGGAATACTACATGGCAATGAGAAACAATGAAATCTGGCCTGTGTAGCCACATGGATGGATCTTGAGGGCGTTATGCTGAGCGAAATAAGTCAGGCAGAGAAAGACAAATATCACATGTTTCCACATACAGGAGGGTTAGGAGGAACTTAACTGAGGACCATGGGGGAGAAGAAGGGGGGAAATGGTGGGGGAAAGGGAGAGGGCAAACCATGAGAGACTCTTGAATGCTGAGAAACAAACTGAGGACTGATGGATGTGGGGGGAGGGATGGGCATGGAGGAGGGCACTTGTGGGGATGAGCACTGGGTGTTATATGGAAACCAATTTGACAATAAACTATTTGTAAAAAATAAATAAATAAAATAAAATAAAATTACGTAATTAAAAAAAACAGGAACAGGTATCAAATTTTATCAATTGCCACTGGTCATTTATTAAGATGATTTTATTGGTTTTTCCTTTGACTTATTAATGTAATGACTCCCACTAATAACCTTTCTAATGATAGACTGTCTTATTTTCCTGGCATAAAGACCTTATTACTTTTGGCATTAATAAACATAACATCCTTTTTGGATGTAATAAGCTTTGTTTTCTTAATGTGCCACTTGATTAGGGTTAGGATTTGATTTAGAATTTCTGTACTATAACTATTTGATAGAATGATCTTTCAGTTTTTAAAATCCTGTTTTGGTTAGTTTTTTCAACATGATGCTATTCTTGTTTTGATTAATTTTTCAACATGATGCTCTCCTCCTCAAAATGGATTAGGAGAATGTCTGCTTTTCCTGAGAGCCAGAGGAATGATTCATAATCCATTCCTTGATAGTTTAAAAGAACTCATAACTTTTTATTAGTCTTTCTGCTGTGTTGAGTTTTAGTTTTAGTTTTTCTTGGTACTGACTTTAGTAATTCAGATATTTCTTTAAAATCATCTACTTCATCTACATTTAAAAAGAGAACAACACAGAACCAACTATAAAACATAGTTATGTGATTTAAAATTGTATCTATTTCTAAATACTGCTTATAAAACCTTCTTATTAAAATTGTGTTTGCTTATGATTAACTGGCTTTAATTTATATTTCAATTTTACTCTTAATTTATGCTTTTATATTTTTCATTCCAATAAGCTGTTCCATAATTTTAAAAAAATGTAATCTTTATTTATTTTTTTAGAGAGAGAGAGACAGAGCATGAGCAGGGGAGGAACAGAGAGAGGGAGACACAGAATCTGAAACAGGCTCCAGGCTCTGAGCTGTAAGCACAGGGTCCAATGCAGGGTTTGAACTCACAAAGCTCTGATATCATGAGCTGAGCCTAAGTTAGACACTCCACCATCTGAGCCACTCAAGTGCCCTGAAGCTGTTCCAAATATTTTTTAATATTTCATTTTATTTCTGAAAGAGAGAGAGAGAGACAGTGAGCAGGGGAGGGTCAGAGAGAGAGGGAGACACAGAATCCGAAACAGGCTCCAGGCTCTGAGCTAGCTGTTAGCACAGAACCCGATGTGGGGCTCAAACCCACAAACCATGAGATCATGACCTGAGTTGAAGTCAGATGCTTAACCAAATGAGCCACCCAGGCGCCCCTGTTCCATATTTTCTTAAATTATTCAGTTGAAACCTCATTCCTTTTATTTCAATCTAGACTCCTCCAATATTGCCAGCCTTGAAGGCTATGTATTTTCCTCTGAAAACAGTGATGGACAGCACTGTTACATTCTGATATGAGATGTGCTCATTATTATTTTCTTTTTAGTCAGGAGAGTATGCTGTCTTAGGAAAGAAGTAGATTTCAAAATAACCTACAGGGTCTTTCCAAATACCATAAGCAATCTCAGAAAGTCTAATATCCTCCCTGCTTGCCTTCCAACTCTTTATTTTATTTTTTCCTTTTACTTTGTCACTTTGTTTTCGTTTTGTTGCTAATAGATTAAAAACATATATTAGACTTGATTTTTTTTTACCCTCTCAAGAGTGTTTTAAGGAGATTTAAGCCCATTTGCTTTTACTATCTGACCGTCTGTCATCATCATCTTGTTTTATTTTAAGCTTCTGTAGATCATATTTGCTTGCAATTTCTTGGTGTTCTGTGTTTGGATGTGGGTCTGCTTCTGTACTTACTTTGTTCCAAGGTGGATCCCTTGGTCTGATGTGATGTTATGGGGGATCCATATAACAGTGCTGGTCAACCAAACAAGTTCTTAGGTCATGGTGCTGGCTGAGGTCCAGAAGATAGGAAAGTCCAGAAAGTGCGTCTCTTCTGTCAAATGGAATGGTTACCCGCTCTGGACAGCTGGGCTACCATATCCACCTTGCTTCCCAGTGGCTGGTTGGTCTTCTCATGTGACCATGCCGTATGGGATCTCTGTGTCGGTCTCCTGCCTGGCAGGTTGGGTCCCCAGAAATCAAACTCCGAGGACATTAGGCTGCAGGATGTTTGTGAGAACCTAGCACTTGTGGGAAGGAAGAGAGGAAGCAGCACTGGGCATAGCGAGAAGTTGGGAGCAGTGCGATCTCTGAGCAGGCCTTAGCCGACTCCACCAGGATCTTTGAAGCTGCGGTGACCTTTCACAAGACTGTCCCAAGTTGGAGCAAGGGTTTTAGGCCTGTGCTCCCCCGTGTCAGTCAGTCGTTGGCTGTGCACCACCTCTGGAAAGAAGCATGGTCTTGGGCGACGAGTGATCTTTGCCTACCTTGCATCCTCATGGCACAGGTGGATGGCAGTCTTCAGAGGAAAGTTGCTGGCCGGGTGGGGAAAGAAGATAGAGTCATTTTGGGGTGGGGTGTTTTCAGCCGTGGGCTTTTAGAAGACATGGGGACTGGATTTTTGTCACTTTTCATCGAGAGACTTTTAGGAAGAACTGGACGCTTCTCATGAGGATGCTCTAGCCTTGGTTCTTTGGGGACCCTGTCCCCTTTGGTCTTCCCACAAACTCTCTGAGGCAAGTACTTGCCTTCACTCCATTTCAGAGATGGCAATACTGAGGTTCAGAGGGTCAGCATCTTACACAACTGGAACTGAGCTAAGAAGTGGCAGTGAGCCAGGATCTGGTTGCAGGCCAGCGGGCCCCTTGGCCCCTAGCTCGTCCACGGCGTCACGCTGGGAAGGACAGCAAGCCCCCGCCACCCTCCCTCTATCTCCTCCCCAGCTCCTCAGCAGCTTGGAGCCTGAGTCTAGAAACATCTTGAGGCTAACAGCTTCTCTCCTGGGGCCTTGTCGCTTGTTTCCCTGCCTCACTTCTAAAAACCCTGATGCTCACAGTCAGGTGGCACAAAGCCCTGGAAAATGTCGTGGCAGGTGAATTCTGTCTCAGTACAATTGTTATTTTTAAAAACTGGCAGAGGTTCAAAACTTTGTATTATGGCCAACTCCCCTTTCTCTCCCTTCTGCTTCCCTGAAATCCAGTCCTGCATTGGTTGTGATTTTTGTGTCTGTGCCAGTAGAGTCCCAGTCAGTGCCATAGTGACTGGGACAGGAAGGGAGCTCCCCCGGCAGGGGGCTTAGGCTTGCGGTGAAGTAGCACTGGGCTGTCCTGCGTGGTGGGCGTCCACTCATGTGTCCGAAGGTTCTCGCCCCAATTTTGACTCTAGGGTCAGCCCGGCCACGGTCAGGCCTGCCCTGGTCTCTCTGGTACCCCCAGAGGGGCTGAGCCAGAGTGAAGGGACACTGTCCCCGTGAGTGCCGGATGGTGGTGTTCGCTCCTTCTGCAGCCACCGCTAGAATGTCAGCCAACTTCTGCTGTTTGGTTCACGGACGTGCTCCAAGTACGAGAGTGGGGCCTGGCACATAGCAGATGCTCAGTAAATATTTGTTGAGTGACTCAAGTCCCAGTGCAGGCTGATGGCAATGTAAGTAGGAGTTAGCTCTCCAAGGAATCTTCCATGTGCAGGAAAATCCTCTCCTCTTCCTTGCAGATCTCTAAACACGGGGGTCCTGTGGAGTGGGAGCCCTCACCCCCTCGCCAGGACGTGGCCCCAGTCACATCGGTGCCCTGGTGGGAAGGGCTGTCACTGCTCAGGAAAAGCCTGCTCAAGGCTCTGTCCACAGGCACCGAAGACTTCCTTCTTCCACTTAAGTCTTCCTGCTTCCGGGGGCACCTGGGCAGCTCATTCGGTTAAGCTTCCGACTTCAGCTCAGGTCACCATCTCATGGTTCACGAGATCGAGCCCCGCGTCGGGCTCCGTGCTGACAGCTCGGAGCCTGGAGCTGCTTCACAGATTCTGTGTGTCCCTCTCTCTCTGCCCCTCCCCTGCTTGTGCTCTGTCTCTCTGTTTCTCTCTCTGCCTCAAAAATAAATAAAACATTAAAAAAAAAAAAAGGACTTCCTGCTTCCATAGTAAGAGGGCGTTAGTTCCTGCCAGCTCTCCTTGCAGCTCTGCTGTGGTCATACCTTCTTCCTGATGAGCTGGGACTCCGCCCCCGCGAAGGGGGAGCTGGGTTTGCCACACTCAGCTGTAGGACTGCCTCCCTAGGAATCAAGCTGGACGTCTTCCGTTTGGTGAATGTGGCTCAGATTCCTGTAGCTGTGTGTGTGTGTGTGTGTGTGTGTGTGTGTGTGTGTGTGTGTGTGTGTGTGTGTGTGTTGGCCAGGCAGCTGTGTTGAGGGAAGGACCTTAGGCGTGTGCGTGCAGAGGGCGGGCAGGAGAGTGTCTGGCCCTGGGCATCTTGGGAAGTGGGCCAGGCAGGGAGGCTGACTTCTTAGTCTCGAGGGGCTGTTTTGTGCGGGTCCTGGCACCTTCTTCACCTGGCTTGCAATCTGTCACTTGAGCCACCAGCGTTGGGCGAATCACCCTCTTGCCTGTGGAGGTGACCGTATGTATACAGTAGGAGTTGAGATGCTTGCCTTCCTCTCACAGAACCAGTCATGAGGCTGGAGGGGCCACTGTATGCGTCGTAGCCGGAAGAGAGCCCATCCTTTGGGCTTACGCTGGCCTGAGCCCAAAACTCCCTTCTTCTTTTTTTTTTTTATTATTATTATTTTTTTAATTTCTAGGAGAGAGAGAGAGACAGCGTGAGCAGGGGAGGGTCAGAGAGAGAGGGAGTCACAGACTGAAACAGGCTCCAGGCTCTGAGCTGGCAGTCAGCACAGAGCCCGACGCTGGGCTCGAACCCACGAACCGCGAGATCATGACCTAAGCGAAAGTCGGACGCTTAACCAACTAAGCCACCCAGGCGCCCCCAAAACTCCCTTCTTCTGACGCCCCCGCTGAGTGCCTGGTGTGGACACGTAACTCTGCTTCTCTCCTCTTCAGTTCTTATCCGAGGGGATGAGAGCATTCCATAAGTAGTTCTCGAATAAGAATGAGAGAACGGGGTGAATTTTTTCATGCATCCAGCCCAGTGCTTGGCACACAGAAAGTATTCAGTAAATACCATTCGTATGTTTTCCTTTTAGATCCAGGCACCCATGGCTGTGCGTCTTAACATTGTCTTAAATTACTGTTATCGTCCCCGGTAATGACAACTCCAGGATTTGTTGGCCTTTATATCACCATAGGTAGGCTAAGCCAAAAAAAAAGGAATTATTTTTAAAGATGCCGAGGTTTCCTCAGGAGCTCCTGGAAGGGAGATGGGGAAGGTAATGGCCCCAGTAGTAACAGCAACTAGCAGATACTTAATTTGTTACGCTATATTCCAAGTCTTTGTCTCTTGAACAATTAGCTGGATGAAAAAAAAGCAGAAACAAAACATAATATGCAATTAAAATGGAGGACTTTCTATTTGAGGGGACCTGTTACATGAAATGAGAGGCAGAAGCAGTCAGGGAACATTATTGTTTCGCATCCTCAGGAATTGAGACAATGGGAAGAGAGTAAAGAGCAAGGGCCAGCTGGAGGGGCTCTGCGGGGGGGAGGGAGAAAGGCCCCACCTCCCGGGAGTGGGCCATTGCTGGGGGGGAGTACTTGGTTACATACAGAAAATGGGGTATTTTGCAGCTGTTGTCAATGATGGGGTGAATTCTGGGGGCTCTGCTTATGGGGAGAAACTTAGACTCTTGACAGAATGGCCCAGGTTTACATTCTGGAGCCTTCATGGGTGCTGTGTTTTTCTTCCCTTCCAAACTTTGATTTCTTTTTCATCTGAAAAACAAAGTCATCTTTCTGGCCGTAGATTTGTCATGGAATTAAAAGTGAGACCATCCTCGGGCGCCTGGGTGGCTCAATTGGTCTGACTTCAGCTTAGGTCATGACCTCACGGTTTGTGAGTTCGAGCCCCTCATCGGGCTCTCTGCTGACAGCTCAGAGCCTGGAGCCTGCTTCAGATTCTGTGTCTCCCTCTCTCTCTGTTCGTCCCCTGCTTGCACTGTCTCTCTCTCAAAAATAAAGATTAAAAAATAAAAAAAAAATTTTTGGAGCTCCTGGGAGTGGCTGTATCAGTTAAGCATCCAACTCCAGCTCAGGTCATGATCTCACAGTTCATGGTTTCAATCCCCGCATCGGGCTCTGTGCTGACAACTCAGCCTGGAGCCTGCTTCAGAATCTGTGCCTCCCTCCCTCCCTCTCTGGCCCTCCCCTGCTCATGCTTTCTCTCTCTCTCTCTCAAAAATAAAAACACTTAAAAAAATTTAAAAAATGAGATAATACTCATAATATACTTCCTAAATACTTGCAAGTAGTAAGTGTTCAGTAGACATTAATTTTATTATTCTGTCTATAAATGTGCAGAGATATCCACATATGATAGAGAAGGTGAAAAACAAACACATAAACCAGGTTACAAACAGTGCCTGGATCGTGAGGATGTCTCTGGCTTTAGGTAAAAGACAACCCAGCTGAAGGGGACTTGTACACAAGAACAGGAGTTCCCATTAGTAGGTGGAAATGGGGAGTTACCAATCAATGGGCCTAAAGTTTCAGTTACGCAAAATGAATAAGTTCTAGAGATCTGCTTACAACATTGTACCTATAGACAGCAGTACTGTGTCGTTATACACTTAAAAATTCATTAAGAGGGCAGATTCTGTGCCAAATGTTCTTACCACTATAAAATAAAACTAAAATTATAAATGAAGGAAGTTACCTAAGGGGACCAACTCCCCCACATATATAAAACAGTAATGACAATAAAAAAATAGCAATAACAACAACAAAAACCCAAAGAGCTTGGGCATCTCTGGCATCTGGACAGTCACATCTACAGAAGTAATGTTTTTTTCCCCCCAGATCATGTGACTCCAGACTAGCTGTACCTTTCTCCCTTTGTCAGTGCTCAGCAGCTAAGTTTCCGTGCCGAAAATTCTTCCATTCCTGTCTCTCTGACCTCTGGCAAGTTAATGAGGCCATGCGGGAACAACGTGAGGGGTGTGGAAGCCCATACTTAATGGCATAGTTGTGCGTTACCAGCATCATATTTGGAGCAAGGGAATTATGTTGATAAAAAGTAAAATGCTGCTGATTGTAAGATAGACCGTCAATTTAGCCACAGTTTTTTGAGACGAGAAAGCAGAAATGTTAAATGTACACATCAGTTTAAGGCATCCTGATCTCGGAAATACAATAATGCGAGGAGAAGGAAGTGCATCTTTCAGAATTGAAGGATTAGAATAAAACCCGTGCGGATGGGAATTTGGACAGATGGAGTTCTGCAGAGAACTCGGCATGCTAGGCAAGGGTAGCGAGGTAAAGGACACGGATTGACACGATGGTTCCGTGAGAGTCTGTCACAAGCCGGGCCCGGGCCTCCATGCTGAGTCATATCCCTGCCCTCAAAGAGCTCGCAGTCCGGAAGTGATACTCACTCCTTACCTGGAAACCGCATTCTAACCTGGTGAGTGCTAGGGTGAGGTGTGCAGAGAGTGCTAAGTGAGCTCAGGTGAGCACTTACCTGGCCTGGCGGGGGAGGGGGGGGATGCGGGGGAGGGGGGGAAGGAGAGTTCCTAAAGGAAGCGGGACCTGTGGCGCATCTCCAAGGTTAAGAGGTGGACCAGGAAGATCTGAGCCAGTACTGCAGAGAGAAGGACTGACCCAGGCAAAGGCCCACGGGCCGGAATGTGGCTATTCATTCTTTCTTGGGGGTGGAGGGCATGGAGAGGAAATCAGTGCCTCCCCCCACCCACAGGGTGCTAGAGAGAGGAACCTGAGCCGTACTTACCCTGAAAGCAGTGACAATCAGCAGACTTTAGCCCCGCACAGAACAGACCAGCAGGGAACCTCATCACTTGACAGTCAGTGTGCAAAGAATGGGGGCAAAGCAGGTATTCTCAATGTGGGGTCTGGGAACCTGTGGGCTCCTGAGACCTTCCAGGGCGTCCGAGAGGTCAAAACTATCTCCTTCATACTTCTCAGAACTCAGTTGCCTTTTCTAGTCTCACTGTCTCATGCACGTTCGTTTCTGAGCATCTGTACCAAGACACACTGAGTGCAGAAGCAGGAGTGTGTCTGGCCGTCTTCTGTTAAGACGAACGTCAAAGAGGGTGAGCAAAGGGGCAAAACAGTGCTCTTCTCAGGAGTGATTCTCTGCTTTGTGAAATATAGCTATTTTCAGAAAAGATATGTATGCGACAATGTAATATGATTATTGTTTTTAAATGAATTAGGCTTGTTAAAATATCTCAGCGAAATAGAGTATATATTGATAGATTGAGCCAGTGAACAGAAAGCCCCCCTATAAGGGTGTCAGACTTGGAGGACCCCTGGATTAAAGGTTAGCTTCCTGGGAGAGCCTGTTCCAGGGAGTGCCAGCAGGGGGCGGTGTTGGGTCCAGGCTCTTTTGGCACAAGGCTGGGAGGAAGGGGGCAGGAGGGAGGGGAGGAGACCCCAGCAGCCCAGGACACAACTTCCTTAGATAGTTTCTCCACTCTGTGTTCTAGATGTTAACGCCTCCCATTCCCTAAAGCCCGTGGCACTGAAACTGACGTGTGTTTTTCATCTTGCTGATCTTGGCAACGTCACGAGGAAGGTGTCCGCAGGGTTTGGGTTTTACAAATGAAGCAACTGAGGCTCAGAGAGGGCAAGTGGCTTCCCCAAGGATGTGGAGCGAGGCAGGGCAGAGCCAGGTCTCTCCCAACTCCTTGATTTGTGCGGCTCTCTCCCACGACCCGTCACCTTCATTGCTGGGAGGGTGTTGGAGGCCCCAGTCCTTGCGAGCTGTGCCAGGGCTGTGGGCCCCTCTCCCTTGGGTGCTGGCGGTCTCACATGGCGTGTGGAGAACACTGTGACCACGGTTGGTGGCAGACTATGGACACTGGATCTGGCAAAGTGGCTCTTAGCCTGAGTTTTCACCGCTTGCAGGGGCTTCTGGGAGGAAATGTGCAGCCGGTTTTGAGCTCATCCTTGGGCAGATGCGGCTGGCAGCTGGGGAGGGGGAGACTCAGCTTCCAGGCAGCCGGCCTGCCTTCAGCACGAGCGGAGCACCCCACCTGTCTGTCACATGTCGGTACCAAGCGTGGTCCGCTGACCAAGCACCGAAGAGGAGAGAAAGGACGAGTATTCACGAACCTTGCACAACGTGGGCAGCAAGCAAAGGTCGAAACTGCCCTGGGGCTGTGAGGGGCTCTCAACCCCAGAGCCCTGACTTGCCGCTTATTAGCTGTGTTACCTTGGGCGTGTGACCTAACCCTTCTGTGCCTCAGTTTCCTGTAAGTAAAGCGGAGATGCAAGTACTCGCCTCACAGGGTTGGCGTGAAAATCTGGTGAGTCAGTACCTGTACAGCGCTTAGGTCTTGGCCTGACGGATAGAAAGCACTCGAAAAACGTCCCTCCTAACACTTGATTATGCCACACAACATCGGAAGATCAATGCATCTCCTTGAGTGTGTGTTAGCTGCGTAAGGCACACCTTGCCACATCATTTTACCCGTAGCCCTGCATGTTAAGGGTTCTGTTATTGCCCCAGTGATTTTGCTAGGTAAACTGAGGCTCAGAGAGGCTGAGTGACTTGATCCAGGTATAGGTGTCCAGGGCCATCTCTCTCCTATTAATTCAGACTGTAGGTGGCTAACTTCAATGCCCGCTTCTGCTGCTGGAAGCCTGGATGTTGCCATGACTTTCAACTTGCATTCTTCTTGCATGGAGAGCATCTTCTTTGATGGAAGAGGCCTGCATGGAGTGGGGGCGGGGGGAACCCTTGTGGAAAGTGGGAATTTACTGACCTCATCTTTGGGGACAAAAAAGAGGGTCGGGGGGGGTGCTTCACCTGAATGAGAGACCCAGGATCCCAACCAGAGACTGTGGCCATGGCAATGCTGAGATTCCGCTGCACCGCATGTTTTCCAGTGCTTTCTGTCAGTGTCCCTTTCTGCTCCTGAATTACCACAGTTAATTTCAGGGAGCCCTTCCTTCCAGGAGCAGGGCTATGCAGTTTCCCTGATTTCTGCCCGTACTACTCACAAGGGACCCAGGAGGCCATACATAGGATGAATGATCTGTGCTCCCCTGAGCTCCCCCTGCAGGCCTCCCTTTCCAGATGCTTCTATGCCCTCACTCACTCCAACCTCAAAAGAGCCTTGAGGGGTGGGAACTGTTAAGGGACCCATTTTACAGATGAGGAGCTCCAGGCTTGGGGACAGGCAGGGGCCAGTGCCCAACGACACCTAGCCGGTGAGCCACAGTGGTGGAACACTGCACAGACACAGCCTGTTTCCGGAGCCCCCCATTAAGCCACAGTCCGGGACAGAAGAGCCCATCTGGCTTCCCTCGGTGGGGTGAGGGTCTGTAGGGGGGACACAGTGGACCGAGTGGGGTGTTGGCAAGGCCAGGCCAAGCCACTGAAGGGCTAGACACGCGCCTGCTGTTGGCGCTGGGGCTGCGAGATGAAGCAGGGACCCTGGGGGGGGGGGTCCCCGGGGGGCAGGAGCAGGAGCCAGCAGGGTGGGGGGCCTGGGAATCTCTTAACTCGCCCTTGGCTTTGTGCCTGCCGTGTGCAGAGCAATGACGTCTTATATGGTGACCAGCCACCCTGGAGTGCATCTCAAGACTGGACCACAGGCCAGCGCCGAAGGCGGGTGCCCACCAAAGGGCACGGGCATCGGCGTGTTTGCTGTGTGCAGAGTGGGGACCGAGAGCCACAGGCCTCCTCCGCTGATATTTGCTCTGGAATTACTGCTGTTGACGCTGGAGCCAAGGCTTGCGAGGCTCCAGCTGTGCGGCTCAAGTCTTAAAGGAACAGGATGGTTTTTTCCGTGATGGGGGTGGGGGGTAGAGTGTTGGTTTTGCCTGCGTGCACTGGCTTCGCATAGAGACAGGCACCTTCGCTGCCTCTGGAAAGTTCTTCTCCCTGCTCTAAATGGGGCATGCCTTCAGGGAGGTTTAACCTTAACCCACCCTATCATTCTGAGAGCACCAGTGTATTGAAAGTAGCCATAAATACACTCCTGCCAGCCATTTCCAGTTCATCCCTCCTGTCTCAGGCGTATCCTCCTCCAGGAAGTCTTCTCTGATAGCCTTGGCTAGTTTGAGGCTTCCCCCCATGTTCTGTTGCACGCTGCAAAGTCAAGTTCTTGCCCTCGCTGTACGTTATTGAAGCCTTTGGTTTACCTGTCTGCCTCCCGCAGACTTCTCAGACCAGGGACTTGGAACTCAATAAATATTTGTGGCCTAAACTCGACAACCCTAGGAGGTAGGCTGTTAGTCTCATTTGGAGCCATGATAGAGTTTCTGAGAAATAAGTCACTTACCCACATTATTAAGTGTCTGCGTTGGGATTCACAATCATTTCCAGTAGATGACAGTGGCTAAAGGCTCCGGAGGAACAAGGAGGCCCAGCAAGGGGCCAGTGACACAGCCGATCAGCAAGTATACCTTAGGTGTCTACTGAGAGCCCTCGTGTACCGAGCGAGACAAGACGCCTTGATTCCTGCTGTCAAGGAGAGTCCGACTGAAAATGAGGCTCTGCTGTGAGCTGATGTGGGCACCTTGCCGGGCAGTGGTGGGGAGTGGGCGGGGGCGGGCATGGAAGGGACTCAGCACAACTCCTGGCACGCTAAGTATTCCAGAAAGCCTGCCTCTTGTTCCTAACACAGTTGTTATTTCCAGCAGTACCAGTAAGAAGGGCATTCCCGGCATGGGCCTTGCTCCTCGGCGTCGTCCCCAACTCAGAGTGCATGGCTCCCAACCTTGCCAGCTGTGTAACTGGATCCCCTATTCTCCACCACCGAATTCGGCCAAGCACCCTGGCTCTCCTCTTCCAATTGATCGGGGCCATCTGAGGCCAAAGAGAAAGCACGGGGCTCTAATGGCAGAGAGCGCTTGCCGGAGGGAGCAGGCGCCTCCCAGCCACGGGCCCACGGGAGTCACTGGGGAGCACTGCTCCTGGTGGGCGTCAGGAGAGCATTGCCGGCCACCTTATTGATTCCTGTTCCTTCTCTGGGGTCAGGTTTCTGCAAGGCTCATTCATTCATTCACCCACCCATCCATTCATTCATTCATGCACACATGCATGCTGTGAGTTCTTTATTAAGCACTTGCTGTATGTAGCGCTGGAGCTTGGTGAGCTTGGAGGTCCAAGCCACTGGAGATCCTGAAGAATGGAGGGTGCCTATGTGGAGTGCTGGCGGAGTCATGAACACAGACTCAGCCAGACTCAGAAGAGACTTCAGCAGGGCCCAGAGAGGGGGAATGGGGGGTTCTGGGCATGCTCGGCAGAGGGCACAGAGCAGCCTGGGGAAGGCCTGCGGTTGGGAAAGCACAGTTAGAGAGCCGCGCTGGGGTGAGGGAGGTGATGCTAGTGATGCTTGCAACAGTAGACTTTGATTGAGAGCCTGGTGGTACTTCCGGCCTCCACGAACACCGTGTGCGTGACTCAAGGGCTGTGTGCGGATATACTGATAGGAACTTGTTTCTAGGGTTGGGATGTCAGGGTGTAAGCCCTAGCCCCACCCCCATTCGCTGTGCGATCATGGGCAAGTTACGGAGCTTTGCTGAAGCACAGTTTTCTCCTTATTGAAAAGGGACAATACAGTCGTGTATCTATGTCAGTATGGACTCGTGGGCATATATTTTACACGTTGGGTTATAATCTAATTCTGATTATATATTTTGTTGCTCAGAATGCTGTAGCTTTGGGCATTGAGAGCTTCCAGATTGTTCCTGTGTCCCTTTGACATACTTCCACTGATGTGTGTGTGTGTGTGTGTGTGTGTGTGTTCGCATGCGCACGTCTTTAGTTTCCAATGCTGTGTGGTGCTCCGGGCTCATCCCATGTAGAATCAGCCATTTTTCAAAAGATCTCTGCTTCCTTTTATTGGACAACGGTATTAGAAATCAAAATCTGCCTGGTGTTGAGCTCATGATTATTGGGGTATTGTTGCTTCTAGACAGATCTCCAGAGGAGAGCAATTCAAATCACCTACCCAGAGAATCCTCTTCAAGGAGGTAGAGCGTTACTCCCCACCCCTGACATGGGGGCTGGACACAGTGACTTCCTTCCAATTGGTGCAGTTGTAAAAAGAGAAAGCAAGGACAGGATTTTCAGTGGCGAAACCTGACACACACAACCTCAGCCAGGTGGTCAAGACCAACATGCAGTATTGACAGGGTGTGCCTTTGATGGGATATGATAAGAATGGTGCTTTACCCCTTGCCCCCAAAACCCGTGGCTCTGGTCTACTCATGAGAAGAACACCTTAGGAATCCAAAATGGGAGACACTCAACAAAATACCTGACCAGTTACCCCCCTCAAAATTGTCAAGATCATCAAAAATAAGCAAAGTCTGAGAAACTGTGACAGTTCAGAGAAGCCCAAGGAATGTAACAAAATATGACATGGTATTCTGAATGGGATCCTGGGATAACAAACCGAAAAAAGGACAGTGGTGGGGAAAAAATGGCGATACCTGAATAAAGTAGCACTTCAGTTATTTAGGAACGTATCGATATGAGTTCATTACTTGTGATGAGAGCACCATAGTGACATAGGTTGTTGACGACAGGGAAGTTGGCTGCAGGTTGGCTGCGCTGTCCTCTTTTCACAAGCTTTCTGTAAATCTAAAATTTTTCTAAACTAAAAAGTTTATTGTAAAATGTAGGTAATACTGTTGTTATCAAGTAAGGTTCTCGTGAAAAAGGAATGAGGCGTTACAAATCCAACACAGAGTAAGTCGTCTGTTCATGCATGTTCTTAGTGTCATTATTGGCACTCAGTCCTTGCTAATCTGATGAAGGCAGCTGATATCTCATATGACCCTTTGAAAGAGGTGGTTCTGTGCCCCTTTGAGCAGTACCACATATCCCTTATGCCAACTCGAGGTTCATGTAGTTGAAGGTCACTATTTTTCAATATGCAACTACTGTGTACCTGCTTTATTTCTCTGGGAGTGGCACATTCTGATTGTTAAATATGGCCTGGAGGGGCAGAGCTGCTGGCAGCCATGGCGTTGCGACAGAACACAGTGACATGTGCGTATATTTCATTCTGACAAGCGATGTGACACGTGTTAGCGGAAGATACAAAATGACCCCACAGCACGAGGTCTACCAGAAATAGTGGTGGGACTCAGAGTCTACCACTGCCTCCAACCAGTCCCAGTGATGACTCTTGTTGGTTTGATTTTATCTTGAAGTTTTGGCTGTCAGACACTAGAGGTTGGAGAAAAATATGCGGGGGAAACTGTTTTTGAGTTGAAACAAACAAAAAAATCCATCCAGTAGCTTAATTGTGCAAAAGTAGGACAAAGCCACCCTATTCTTCTTTTCTAGGTTTGGAGGCCTTGAGTGGAGGGGCTGTATCTGATTCTTCCAGGTCTTGCAAACAGACTTAATAAATGCTGGGTGACTGAATGACTGAATAAGTGTGAAAATGACTTAATTTATTAGCCCAGCTCTTTATACACTGGTGTGCTGTTGGAGTTTAAATTAAGAACTTATTCTTTTCGGTAAACAGAGGGTCTCATAATCTTGTGGGAGAAGGAAAAAAAATACCAATATAGGAAATAAGTATTGGATGAGTGTGCAGAAGAAAACACTGATATGCAGTTGTCTCTGAATGGGCATTAGGGATTGACTGGGAGTATAAGTCTGCAGGGTTTGTGTGGCCTCAGGCTCAGAGTCCTCTAATGTAAAGCTTCCTTTTTTTTTTTTTTTAAATCCCTGCAACATCTTCCCCTGGACTAATTCCTAGTCATCCCTTAGGATGTGCAGTTCAGAAAGAAAAATAAGGAAAACGTCCAAATTCTTGTTATAAAGCAGCCATAACAATGGTGCCAAAACATATTGAAGGCTGCATAGAAACAGAAAACGGTAGACCAATTCCACTTAGGAATATCAAGCAAATATCCTAAATAAAATATCAGCAGAGTTCAGCAGTCCATTAAGAGATCCCGTGATCAAGTGGGATTTGTTCTGGGATGTAACATTAAGAAAACTATAACAGTTTTCACTGTAGCAGATTGATCTGAGGAGAATAGGTACAGGGTCATCTTGGTAGATGCTGAAAATGCCTTTGGCAAAATCCAACATACATTTCTTGAAAATTTTCTTAGTAAAGTTAGGATTGACATGTACTTTTTTTTTTTAACCTGATAAAAAAGACCTATCTTAATTCAAAAACTAGCATTACACCTACTAAGAAAACACTGGAACATTCAGAGTGAAGATGGGTGAAAGGCAAGAGCATCCATTGTTAATGCTGTCGTTTAACATTGTACTAGTGATACTAGCCAATGTGATTAGACAAGAGAAAGGAATTGGAAGTATGAAAATTAGAAAGAAGGTAAAATTATTGCTATTTTCAGAGAACATGATTAATGCCTGAAAACATGAAAGAATAAAATTAAATATGCTACAAGAGATTCAGGAAAGTGGGAGGGCAAAAATTAACACACAGAAATCAATATGGAACTTAAAATGAGACCACAAACTTATATACCATAGTATAAAAAAAAAAAGATCAAATACCTAAGGATAAACTTAACAAGAAATGTGCAAGAGTTACATGAAAAGAACTTTACTCTGAAGGTTGTCAACAAAAACTCTAACAAATGGGAGGGTTTGGCATGCTTTGGAATTAAAAAGCCTTTACATAAGGATGTCAATTCTGCCTGTGTGCATCTATAAAATTAACTTAATCCCAATATAAATATGCTGATACTTAATCAACTAGACATGGATATTCATACATCAAAGGTTTATTTTGTTCTGGATTCTGTTTACATGTTTTACTAGCATTTACCTTTTTAATCCAATAACAAACCACAACACATAGAATGCTATTACCAACACATTTTTTCTACAGCTGAGGAAACTGAGTTACATAGAGGTTGAGTAACTTGCTGAAGGTCATACTCAGCTATAAAATGGTAGAGCGAGCCTGAAAATCCAGGAGGTTCACGTCTGGCTCTCCCCCTCTTCAACCATGGTGCTACATCATGAAATGACAGGAAACAAATACTGTGATAGGAAAAGCATGCATAAGCACCCAACTCAATGTCTTTTTCTAATGGGTAAAATACAGGAAAAATGCCTGCCTCCTAGAATTAATGTAAGAATTAAATGATTTTACACATGTGATGCATCTACTATAGTGGCAGATGCAAAATAGCTGCACACTCAATGTTAAGCCCTCTTTACCTAGAAAGGAGCCCAGCAGAAAATAGGCTTAACCTTTATTCATTAATGTGTTCAGTACAGTCTTTATGCTTGGCTCTGACATTTAAAAAAAGGACAATTATAAAATGAATGCATGGAGAAATGAAACAAATAGATAGTAGAAAATTAAAAACAAAACAGAATCAGCATCAGGACTGATAGAATAGCATTTACCACCTTCTCCCTAATATTCTGTCACCATATTGAAATGGACATTGTCATTATGTTGCTATTCTTTATCACCAGATAAAGGTGGAGAATGGGTGATAACTATTTCCTAGCTACACGATTTTGACCATGTTCAACTCCAAATCTTAGTTTCTTTTTATAAAATAAGGCAAAAAAATCCTAAAACTGTTCACTATATGGTGAAATAATCTCTATCAAAACGTACCTAGGAAATTTATCAGTGTTCATTATTACATGCTTATTATTATTTGGAGTCATTGTATAGTAGTTTAGCCATGAACTCATGCTGACCTTTGCATGCCATTCATTCATCTGCCCATTTGTCCATCCGTGCATCCATCCATCTGTCCATCCATCCACCCACCCATCTGTCCGTCCATCCATCCATCCATCCATCCACCCACCCATCCATCCACCCACCCATCCATCCATCTACCCATCCATCCATCCATCCATCCGTCCATCCATCCATCTGTCCATCCATCCATCCATCCATCCATCCATCCATCCATCCATGTATTGAACCCATTTGTTAAATACGTATTAAGTGCATACTACGTACCAGGCTTATGCAAGGTCCTGCACACAATGATAAGTCAAACACTCCTGTATCTCTTTTTCTGGAATTTGCAGTCAAGAGCGGTGATAACTCCTCCAACCTGGGCTCTCACCACCTTATTTCCTGAACCTCCCAGGATAATCAACAAGGCAAGCTCCCTGAATGATGGAAAAGTTTTTCATGGTGAAGAGGCATATTCAATGGAGAAGCCTTTGGGAATCCATTGTAGCTACATAATGTGAAATCATCAACTCAGAGCTATCTGTTGTATAGGTGTGTTGCCAACACTTAGATACCTATATTAGGTATTCTTTTTCTTTTCCTCCTGAAGTAATTTCCTCCTTAAATGTTTTCAAATTATATCTGCTCCAGTATTGCCTTGCACAATGTTAACCACATCCTATGTCTAATCTGTATTCTACCTGCCCTGAAATGTTTTAATTCAATTTTTGCATTATGTCCGATGTGATGAATTAGAGCCAGGGAATCATTGACTAAGTGTCAGGAAAGATGGATTTAGGAGTTGAAACTAATGGCATTTGGGGACAATATTTTTCCGCAAATATCAGAGTCACAAATGAAGAGGTGAATTATGTTGCAGCCAAGAACAGTACACAAACTTCAATGATACACGCGGACTTTTTAGAAAAGAGGGTGAATTGCATCTGAGTTTAGATTCTTTGAGAGATTCCAGTTTGAAATATAAGGTCAGTTAGGGATAAAGAGTGAAGTCATCGGTCCCCGGAACTCAGAAAGTGCAAAGGGTGGACAAAAGGAAGACTGGAAGAAGAAGAGGGAACCGAGAGGGTATGGAGGATGAGGTGGGTCAGATGCGGAACGTGGTTTGGAAAGAACAGTAGTGACTGAAGGAAGCACTCTGCAGCCGTGCGCTGGAGGGGCTGCTCTTGGCCCCTGCCTAAGTTTTCAGGCTAAAAAAAGCCACACAGGGGCGCCTGGGTGGCTTAGTCGGTTAAGCGTCCGACTTTCGCTTGGGTCATGATCTCGCGGTTCGTGGGTTCGAGCCCCGCATCGGGCTCTGTGCTGACTGCCAGCTCAGAGCCTGGAGCCTGTTTCAGTCTGTGACTCCCTCTCTCTCTGACCCTCCCCTGCTCACGCTGTCTCTCTCTCTCTCTCCTAGAAAAAAAAAATTAAAAAAAGCCACACAGGGTAGTGGTGACAGAGCTGCCACCATCAGAAGGTCACCCTGGCCCAACACCTTCTGAGATGTGGATTTTTAGGAACACATCGATGAGCCCTCCTTGACACGTTGCATCCCAAGTGTTCTTGGGTCTTTTCTATGTGAATGTCTCTATCGCACCATATCCCGTATGCACGCACGCACACACACATAACATGGCCTGGTAACATTTCCCAGAATCTGCTCCCAAGTATGCCAAACAACTGTGGAAATAAAGTTTTGGTTGCGAAATCATTTGGGAAATGCTTATCCATCAAATGGAGGGTCCTACTACAGATGAGCTCATTAAAGGCTCTGATAAGTCCAGCAACATCTAGCCTTTCACAGAGCCACCTGCCACATGGGACCTTTTTATGTTTGAGGGTTTTATCCGCTAATATTTTTCAGAATTAACGTTTCACTTAGTGCTCTGGGAGGGATTTGAATCAACACATCTTGTTAGCTCTCCTGCCAGTGGCCAGGTTGTGCAGAATGAAGGGCTTGCTTTCTTACCCTGTGCTCTCCTTTTGTCTGACTTATTCATAGCATTTACTTACTGAGAGCACCTTCCTTTCACTATTCAAATCATTGCCTGATGGGATTCCTACCTCTTGCCTTGCCTCACACTAGCCTCTGAAACCCGGACCGGCTGTGTGCGTCCCAACCAGGCTTCCAAACTCCCCATTACAAGTCTCATCCACATGGCCATAAAGCCTGGCCACCTCTTGTCGCCTCTCAACTCATTACATCTGCCCTCCCACCAGCTGTGAGTGTGAAGACCACGCACCCTTCAAGCCTGCTTGCCTTTGCACCTGCTGGACGTCTCCTTTGTCACGCTCTCCCTTCTTTGCCCGGCTGATCCTATAGCCCCTTCGTATGTTCTCACATGTCCTTGGAAGTACCAAGCATCAGGGGACCTCAGTGACTGTGCCGTCCAGCCGTGCCTTTGAGACTTCCTCAGAAGTGAGCGCCATCCACCCTTGGGCTGGGGGGGTGGGGTGCGTTTGCTTCAGTGTGTCATCGTCTCCTTGTTCGCCTCCCCCAGCTGACCCGGACTTCCTTCTCAAGGGCAGGCTTTGGCTTATTCCTTTCTGTTTTCACTGGAGCTGAGAGGTACTCAGTAGATGTTTACAAATGACTTGGCAAAGTGGAGTTTTGACAGGTCTTTAAAGCGTGCTTTGAATTTGGATAAGGGGTAGGATTAAAGGGTTTCCTCGGGTACAAATGTGGCTTTCTTAGCAAATAACAGATCCTGTGTTTGGAACCTTCTGGTAGACCTAATTTAAGACGTAGGAGGATTTTGTTATATGCTTTGGAGCTATGTCTTGAGGGCTTTAAAAAATTATGCTTATTTTCTAGTATGGAATTAGTAGCAATCGCTTTTGAAATACTGGAAAATAAATAATTGATAAACGATTGATAAGGAGAAATCCCCCAAGCCACGCATGAAAGATAAAACACTAATACTTCTTAGAGGGTTTCTTTCGGTTTCTCTTTGTTCAACTTTTCATCATAGAATTCAATCCTACTCATTTCATTTACATGAAACAGAAGTGTTTTACCACATTCTTATTTAATGTGGCCGACATCACTTTGTTCCTGTAGCTTTAATTGGTTTGTACTATTTCTCCCCTTGGATTTCGTTTAAGGGAGTTACTATTTTTCATTATTATGTTGTTGTAAATAAGACTCAGAGCCTTCACTGGGCTTGGTTTTAAACTTGTTTTTAAACTTGATTTTAAATATGTAAGAGGCCAGTTTGCAAGCCTAAATACGCTTGGCCTGGAATAATTTACAAGATATAATTACCAGGGTACTCTCTTTTAATCAATAATTGAGAATTCTGTTTCACCGCCTTCATGACTTATTTTATGGGTGCGCAAGGAAATTTACTTCATTTTCGTTTCTTTTGGTTACTATTAAGGCTGCCCATTTGGAGTATTCGTCATCTCTTCAGGTCTCTTATTTAGGTATCAGAGAGATTTCTGCCAAATAGAAATTCCACAGGCTGATAAGCAGAGTTGCTATTCTAAACAATTAAAATGACCGTGATCAGGGTGTCAGCACCCTGAAGAATGCACAGGATAAAAAATACTGATTTTTTTTTTTATAACATATCCATACAAAAGAACCATGCTGGAAATAAAAGACCTTTGCCTGGGAGCTACCACCAGGCACCAGGCGCGGATGTCAGTGGGGAGTGCTGTGCAGGGGATCTGGGGGTGAGAGGCTGGGGAGGTTAAGCCAGAACAAATACCAGGTGAAGCCAAGCTTTCTGCTTTGGGCAAGGTGTTCCCGGCGCAATTCCATTTGCGACCAAAGTGGTTATCTTCAGAGTAGCCACTTGGGAGTGGCTGTAGAGTCCGGCATCCCAGCTCACGGGCTGTGTGTCATAGTGCAGTGAGTTCATTGCTCAGGCTTTCAGCTTCTTGCTCTGTAAAATGGATTAATTGGCTGGTGGTGAGGATCAAAGAATAAAGTAGTAGGCAACCTCTAAACGTGAATCTCACACTGGTTGTTTCCTGGCTTGGTTTCAGAACACACTTGCTCTATTTCTGGAGCTATCAGTTGGTTAAGAGTCCCCCGCAAAGGTCCCCCAATTCCTCTGATGGTTCTGAAGTGATAGTAATGTGTTGCATTTTTAGAGTGCTTCGCAGGGTGGAAAGCACTTTCATATCTGTTATTTTCCTCGGTCTGCACACTAACTTGTGAGGAAGGCGCCATCATCCTGTCTTTAAGTAGTATCCTTGGCATTTTCTAGCCAGCTGGCCTTGGGAACAGCACCATCTCTCTGGGGCCTCAGTTTCTGCCCATTCACCCTGACTGGTGCCCTTGGGACCCAGCACAACATTTCTCTTCTATGGCACCATCTCCAACCCCCCAAATAGGTTGAGTCTCTACATCGTCTTTGTATCCTTTTGACACCAGCATCATGTCTTTTCTATTGTTTTCCAGCACAGTGGCCAGTATGCACTTGATGAAAGAATTTGTACTAAGGAAAGACACCCAGCTGAAGACTGAATGGGCTGGTGTGTACAAAAGGGCATTGGAGGTCTTTGGTCATTGTTGACTGAACACATGTGAATTCCTTCTCTCTGCTCTTGGGGTTACAGGATTGGGCAAGACTTTACTGTTCTCTCATCAGATTTCCCAACCAGGGGCACCTGGGTGGCTCAGTCTGTTAAGCGTCTGACTTTGGCTCAGGTCCTGATCTCGCTGTTCATGCGTTCAAGCCCTGCATCAGGCTCTGCGCTGACAGCTCAGAGCCTGGAGCCTGCTTTACATTCTGTGTTTCCTTCTCTCTGCCCCTCCACTGCTCACACTCTGTATGCCTCTCTCTCAAAAATAAATAAACATTTAAAAATTTTTTTAAAAAATTAAAAAAAAAATTTTTTTTTAAATTTTTGCACATCCAGTGCAAAAGCCCTTCCGCAGTTGGTGGATAATCAGTAATTCCATTCCTCTCATGGGGACTGCTATTTTGTGCAAGGTCTTGAGGTAGGGGATGTGGCGTCCTCCACTCTGGAGAGCCCAGCCATGAAGGGACCGCAAACAAAACTTTCGTCTTCTTCCAGTTTTCCTGATGATAGCTTCTGTCGTAGACCATACGTACATCTAAGGTAGTCAGCGTAAAAGTGAGAAAACATGGAAGCAAGCCTTTGGGGTCTGGCATCAGAGGGCCTGGACACAGCTCTTAGCCGCTGTCAGGTATTAGGTCGGGTGATATTAATGCCTGTTGTGTAACCTGTTTTGGGTGAAGCAAGGCCAGGGAAGCCAACCACTGGCTGCGATTTGGAGAACTTGCATTGGGGGCTAAGTGGGGGGTGGGGGGGTGAAGTGAAAACCAGAGAGATAAGGGAAATCAGGAAAGTACACTCTGGTGGCGTCTGGGGTGGGGGGTTCAGTTGGTTAAGTGTTCAACTTCTTCGGCTCAGGTCATGATCTCACGGTTCATGAGTTCGAGCCCCACATCGGGTTCTCCACTGTCAGTGCAGAGTCTGCTTTGGATCTTCTGTCTCCTTCTCTGTCCCTCCCCTGCTTGGGCAGTCCCTCTCCGTCTCAAAAATAAATTAACAGATAAAAAAGAAAAGGAAAGAACACTCTGGACTTAATCCCACAAGAAGAGCCTAGCAGAAGCCCGATAGAAGCATCACCCTGAAGGGCCTGGGCACCTAGACTGCAGCCAGGTTACACTTCTCCCCTCCCTTCTTTTCTGGCACAATTCTTTTTATAAACAATCACTGTACACCCAGCACTGTCGTGGACCCCAGGGACACCAAACAAGTCTCCACCTTCATGACATTCACGTTCTAAAGAGTGAAACCAAGAGTGAAGGGGAAAATAAGGGCATAAGCCAGAGAAGGAGAAAATAAATTGAGGTGATGCCCCAGGGAGGTGGGAGGTGGGGGAGCTGGACAGGGAGGTGTCTGGAGAGCCTGGTCTGCGGGGCAGAGGGAGCAGTGCCCGGGAGCTGGCCCCGAGCTGGCTGAGTGGAAAGCCTCGGCCAGTGGCAGGAGGGATGCGATCGGGGCTGACCCTGCTGTCAAAGGTGGTTTTTTCTGTGAGGTGTAAAGTGTGATCCTCATGCGTGCTGCCAACGGTACTTGCGCACCTACTATGTGCCCGAGACTATTCTGGCATTGGGAGATAGCAGTGAATAGAACAAGGTCTCAGCCCTCGCAGAGCTGACCTCCTGGTTGGAGGAGACCCAGGGTCGTAGATCGGGTGGGCGTGATGGCCACCACGCAGAAGAAAATGGGATGAGGGACAGAGTGAAAGGGGCACGGGGAGGGAGCCGCAGAGAAATCCAGACTGCGAGGTGGCCTGGCTGATTCCAGGAACAGCAAGAAAGCCAGCCTGGCTGCAGCATCATGAGCTGGAGTGAGGGGGTCAGGAGACAACGTCACAAGCTCTGAGATGAGAACTTGGCCGGCCACAGCAGAGGGCTTCTTCATGTGGCCGGTGGCCCAGTCAGGGGCCCTAGGATCGTTAAGACCTGAGGCCATGTTGGGCAGTAATTAACTGGCAGAATCTAGGACAGAAGTTAAAAGTAAACGGTGTCAGGAAGATGAAGGTACCCAGGTTTGGACCCGAGACATTAAATTAGTATTGGATCCCAGGGTCTAGTGCAGGCCCAGGAGTGTAGATGGAAGTCAGCGGCTGGGTTAACACAGGCAGGGAGTAGGAGGGAAGCAGAAGACAATTCTGTGAATGTTGGCAGAGGTGGGGGCTGGGCTTCCTATGAATGCGATCTTACTCACCTGCCTGGTGGGTGCCTTGACCTAGGCTTGCCAAAGGAGAACCTTTAAAAGACCACCAGGGTGCTTTGCGAGCTCCCATTAAATCATTTGTTATGTCAGCGGCATCACCATTAATTCCTCTAATGGTCTAATGGGATTAGGAAGCACGACTCAACTCTCTCACCTTGTCACCGGGCGGGGGTAGCTGGATTTGTTTCAAGGTGGTTTTCCAGAGCATGTGATCAGATTCAATTAGTTGCTCTCTTCCTGATGCAGAAATCCAGCATTCCACTGCCCGCAGACCTCTAGCCCGCTAGCTTGTCCAACGACCCTGGTGTCCAAGGTGCATGGTGAAGCCATGTAGCGAAGTTGTTGCCACTGGTTTGACCCAAGCAGAGGAGGCTGAAGCAATGACACACCCCTTTCCTGAGCTCCCAGCAGGATGGAGCCTGAAAGGGCTCCAAGAATACGAGCCCATCCAAGATGAAGGCCATGAACAATGCTCTAAGTCGGAAGCAGTTCCAACAATTAAAATGTGTTCCATTATAAAAGGTAAGGTACAGGTTGCCTAACAGGATAAACTAGACCTGAATCGCAGATGAGACATTTTTCCCTCCTAGGCTTAAACCGATGAGCGAGAAGTTTCTTGGTCTTTTAAATGGTGGGTAATGTGGTTGACGGCCCACTACAATCAAGCTGGCATGGTCCGTGACACTTTGTCATCCTACTTGACTCCCACAATTATACTGGGCTGTTCCCAACTGACAGATGAGGAAATGGGGGCATGGAAAGGCTAAGTACGGGACCAAGGTCAAAGAGATGGCAAGCAAGAGTGGGGTGAGTGCGGGAGAATTTGTTAATGAGCGCACAGGAGGAATTCGAGCAACAGACAGAGATGGCCCCGTTGTTCTCCCTCCTCTGTGAGCTGATGGTGTGTGTGTGTTTTCTGTGGATGCGTGAACTGCCAGCCTGGACCATCAGGGAGTCCAGGGGCCCTTAGCCTTTGGGGGCTCACAGGCCCCCTTTAGAATACTTTGAAAGCACCTGAGTCCTTTTCCAGGAAAAACGTGCATCCACGCAAATTAGTATTTATCTCAGGGTATTCATACTCACCCCGTAAGCACATCCCTGAGCATAGAATGTATATTCTCAGATATTGTCCAATTCCCATCTTGGAATTCCACGTCGATGCTGCTAATCCCTGGCAGTGTTCCTGTATTCTTTCTGAACACCTCCAAGTCATGGTTCCCTCCATGACTCACTGGCCCATCAGCTTTGGAAAGCTCTGTCAGAACATTTTCCTCGGAATCACTTAAATAAGTCTGTAATGTTCAATTTGGCCCGAAGTTGATGGTGCTGGTGGCATTCTTGAGCTGGAAGGAACCAAAGGCATCTCTAGGCTGACTTTACCCAGACTGCCTTCTTGATGTTCTCCTTCCTCTAGATGCTCTTGGGTTTTACAGTGAAAGCCTTCTGTGGCTGAATGAGTCTGGACATTGCATCCTGAGCCCGAGCTGGTCAGGACTCCCTGCAGAGCCTCAGCTATTCTCAAAGGGGGCCCGGGGAGGGAGCATCCCCCCCACACAGACTAGGCATCAGCGTGCGTTCCTCGGGAGCATCTTGAAGTTCTGGTGCTTCTCAGAAGATACTTGAGTCAACTCTGACCCAGCCCAGCCCCCTCCCTCGTTATAAGTGGGGGAAACAGAGTCTAGAAATTCATGAGAGTGCTCGTCTCCTCTGCCAGAGTCACCCATTGTCTCCTCCACGTCGGGCCACACACATGGCAGACGACCTGGCTTATATCTCACTCAAAAGGCTCCTTTTTTTGTGGCAACACAAAGAGACAGATGATCACCGAAGCCACAGGCATAGCCATGAAGAAGCAGCTTCCACAGGGGGAGTGACGTGTCAGGTGGGCGTGGGGATGGGGGGAGCTTGGATGGAAACAAAGCTAAAGGCCCTTCCAGACAGCGGGACCTTGATCAGACCACAAAGACCTCTACGGAGGGCCATGTCCAAGTCCAGTTGTGTTTCCCAAAACCCCCAAGCAATTTTGCGACATCGCCTGGGTGTCCTGTGGTGTAACTCGATTCTGACACCATACCTGCAGACAGCCTCAGCTCTCCCAGGTTAAGGGCTTTGTCCCCCGAGACTGTCCCCACTTCAGGTGCCAATTGCAAATCCAGGTTGTCACCTGTGCCTTTGACCTACCAGCTTGTAACTCAGGTTCCCGAATGCCCTCCTCAGATTCAATTAATTTGCTAGAACCCAGGAAGACCATGTATTTACTAGATTGTTAGTTTATTATGAAAGGACATAACCCAGGAACAGCCAGCTGGAGAAGACACATCAGGCAAGTGTCTAACAGTCCCCAGTGCAGGAGCTCCTTCCTGTCCTCTTGGGTCTGGAGTGCATGACCCTCGCAGCAGGTGGATGCGTTCATTAACAGGAAAGCTCGTCAAATCTCGTTCAGGAGCTCTTGTAGGGCTTCATCTGTGGCCATCCCCCCTTCCCCTTTCCAGAGGTCAGTGGGGCGGCTGTAAGCTCCAGCCCTCCATCACTTGGTCCCTCTGGTGACCGGCCCCCTGCGGAGGGTACCTAGGGGCCCCACCCTAAGATGCCTCATTGGCACAGACTCAAAAGCATGACAAAGGACCCTCCTGTCACTGAGGAATTTCAAGAGTTTGAGGATCCTTGTGCCACCACCTGGGATAAAGACAAAATATCTTACTATTGCAGCAGTGGGAGGAAAGGCAGGTGGCTCACTGTGCAAGAGGGGGTTGTAGCTGCGCAGGAAGAGCCCGAGGCTGAGATGAATCAGGGGGTGGGGGTCGCCTCGTGAAGGGCTTCAAGTGCAGCACCCAGGATCTCCGGCTGGCCTTGTAGCCGGGAGGGTGTGGGGCAGGCAGACGAGACCAGCACGCACGGCTGTGAGTTTGGGGCACTGGAGGGCAGGACGTAGGGTGAGAGGCTGGACGCGTGGCCGTGAGTTTGGGGCCAAGGCTGCCTCTGGTGATCCACGTCCCTCCCCGCCATCTCCTTTCCATGGTGGCTGCCTGGGGCAGCTCTGTGCTAGCTCACACTTGCAGACTGACCTTGCATGGCCTGCGTGGATGCAAGCTTAGTCCGCAGTGCGGGGCATTGAGCGATCCTGGTGTCCACACAACCGCTGTGTGGAGAGGAGGCGTGGGGCAGTGTTTCAGGCTCCTGCCCTTCATGCGGATCCCTCTGGGAGCTTCTGGGAGTTTCTCAGGTGGTGCTGGGGGGGAATGGATGCCCCCCTGTTCTCTGCAGCACATGTCCATATTGGCTTTCCTCCCTGCCTCTCTCTCCCCACTCGCTCCCTCACTCTGGCTTCCTGGACTTACCTCCCCAAAGAACCGCCCACCCCAGGCCCTTTGCTCAGGCTTTCCTTTTGGGGAAACCCAAACTGAGACAGGGACATAAATGAAAGTGGGTGTTGTTTTTGTTTTAAGTCAAGTGCATCTCATACCAGATGGCCTGACTGGGTGACTAATATGGTATTCTCTGGCTCACTCAAAAAAGAGATGATTTTCAAGATATTCACTGTGCTCCCTGGATAAGTGACTCAACTTCCAGAATCCCAGGGCCTTTTATTACTATTATGATAAAAACTTGTTTTGGATTTACTTCATTTTCTCCTAAGCCACAAGCCTGTAGAACCTCTCACCTGACACATATTTAAAATGCTATCTAGCCTGATCCTAAACATCATACTTAAGTTGTCTGTGTATCATTTTGGTTAGGGACCCATTTCCCTTTGTTGTTTCTCTCCTTGTGACATGGGCAACTCACCACCTTGCAGACACATCACCCCCCTTCCCAGGCAATGACTCCACAACCCGGCCTCAACAGATATTTAGTTCAGGTCTGGTAAGAGCTCGGCATGGGGGTTTTTTGGAAGGAGCGTTCATCACAGTTCACTTTCCTCCAAGTTGTAAGGCACTTGGGAAATAGCGCAGGAGTCTGATGGGCCCGTGTCTCCGCTTTGCTGCTGAAGAGCATTCGTTAGGAAATGGGGTTTTGTCCTGAGCCAAAAAAGCTTCTTCTGAACGTTTTTCTTTCCAAATACAGAGCATGGGACTTAAGGAGGAGAGGCAGGTCTGCAGAGTGGATGTACATCCGGCCAGTCTGCCTGGTGGCTCTCATGTACTGAGGACCAGGTCCCCAAAGTAGGATGGTATTCATGGGTGGCCTCTGAGTAATCACGCCCACATGGTAGGGAAGTGCACACCAAAGGCTGTCAGCCTGCTACCCTCTCCCGGGGGGTGTCGGCCTCCCCTGGGACCAGCGTGGGACAGGAAGGAAAGAGGTAACACATGCCCTGCTGCTCTCACCCCAATCCCAGTGATCAGATGTGTCAAATGAAGAGACAGACACCGTCTGACACTTGCCCCAGTGCACAGCCTTGGGAGTCAGAGGGCAGTGTGAGAAGTTTGAGAAATGTGACCGTGACAGTGATGTTGAGCCCGGAGGGCTAGGGCCCTGAAGATCATTTCAGCCAGCGATCCCCGCCGGGGACACTCGGCAATGTCTGGAGACACCTGTGATTGTCACAACTGGGAGAGAGGTGCTGCGGGCATCCAGTGAGTGAAGGCCGGGCCGCTGCCAGCCATCCCACAACGCGACGGAATAAAGGAGCCCAGATGTCAGGAATGCTGAGGTCCCCAAGCCCTGGTGGAACCCAGCCTTCTGTTTCCACGTACCAGATCTGGAAACAGACCCCGACATGTGACAAGATAGCCTGAGGTGGCCCAGGGGAGGAGCAGGGCCCCAAATCACAGTGCCCCGCCTCCAAACCAGAGCTCCTCGGAGTAAATGGCGCCCAGGAGATGCGTGCTTGGGGGAAGAGGAGGGGACAAATCCAGGAGCCCACCGCTGGACGATCTGGTGCCATGCACGTCTGGCTGGGAGGGTTTCCCAGTCCCTAGGCTGACAGGGAGCCTAGGGTGCAGGAGCGTGTGCTCGGGGCAGGTGCCTTCGTCTGTGGGAGGTTAGGGGGCGGGTGAGGGTGCGAGAGCGCTGAGGCAGCTCTGTACCCCTGCTGTCCAGGACAGCCTTGGGGGAGCAGTGGCCATACCAGCTCTGGGCATCAGCACACTTAGCAGTAGGAGGGGAGATTGTGCGGGCGTGCACGTGTGTGTGTGCTCGTGTGTGCATTCTCACGGCAGTGGTTAAGACGCAGGTCCTGGGGGGCGCCTGGGTGGCTTAGTCGGTTAAGCGTCCGACTTTCGCTCGGGTCATGATCTCGCGGTTCGTGAGTTCGAGCCCCGCATCGGGCTCTGTGCTGACTGCCAGCTAGAGTCTGGAGCCTGTTTCAGAATCTGTCACTCCCTCTCTCTCTGACCCTCCCCTGCTCATGCTGTCTCTCTCTCTCTCTCCTAGAAATAAATAAAAAATTAAAAAAAAAAAAAAGACGCAGGTCCTGGAATCAGACTGGGAATGAACCCTGGTTCCCCCACTTGCTTCTGATTCAAATGTAAAGAAGCCACTTAGCCTCTCTTTGCCTCAGTTTACCTGTCTACAAAAACACGGAGAGTGAGTCCAGTTTTCATGTGGTTGCAGTGAGGCTTACAAGGGACAATGGCCAGAAAGTACTTAGGGATGCATGAGCTCTCAGTAACCACCGGGACTCCCTGCCTCACTTGTCCTGAAAAGCAGGGCATTTGGGGCTGAAGGGGCTTCGGGGACACCCCAGCTCCCTCAGTTTACAGGGTATGAGGCTGTGTTTCAGAACACAGGGGCTCACTGTCTCACTACAGCCCAGGACAAGGCCTCCTGCCCCAACCCAGAAGTCTTCCCAGAGCATTTAGCTTGGAGAAACTTGGCCTTGAATGGACGCTTACTTTTTCCTGTAGTGCCAATCTGAAGGTGGAGGGTGAGCAGCCTGATAACAGAAGGCATGTCTTCTGCTGCTTTCTGACTAGCAGGGAGCAAACCTTTAGGGAGCCTCCACCCAGTGCCTGGCACTGTGCTCGGTCTCATAAAATCTCCCACCAGCCCTGTGATTGGCTCCTTCTTGCATGGGAGGAAACTGAGGCTGAGAGGGGAAGTGTGATTGCCTGAGGCATCGCCTGCTTGAGGGGCTGCGCTGACATGTGAAGCTGGCCTGCCCTCACAGCCTTGCATACCCTACTTCCTGGAGCCCATGCCTGCCTTTTGCTGTTCCACTTTCCCCTGAGCCCAGAGGACCACCTGAGAATCAGTGCCGTCTTTGGTTTACAAAGGCAAATTGAGAATCAGAATAGTTAAGGGGCTTTGCCTCAAACATTTCGGGGGGTGAATGTGCCCCCGAAGTCCAATGAGCCTGGATCGCAGTTTGCAGGTGGCAGAACCGTCACTTGCACTAGCTCGAGTACAGAGGGAAACACCTTGGCTCGTGTCAACAGACCGCGGTGGGCAGGCTCGGTGGAAGCCAGACACCCTCAGGACCTGTCGGTCTTCTCTCCCACCCCGCTTCTCTCTGCTTGCCAGCCTTCTTTTTTCGGACCCCTTTCCGCCCAAGTGTGGAATTGGGATTGCCGCGAGCTCAAAACTGCCCTTGTCATGGCTTTGGGTTCTTCCTCTTCAGCTCATTTGGAAGTTCCCAGGGAGGGGCTCTGATGGGCAGGCTCGTGGTCACATGCCATTCCCAGAACCAATCACTTTGGTAGAGAAGCAGGATATGATGATTGCCGCTCCCACCACAGGTCAGGACCTCCCCCTGGACAGGAAAGTCTGGAGGGGTGCGGCCAGCATGACCCGGGTGAAGGGAGTTCCCCAGGACAGCCTTGGTGGTGCCTGGTGGTGCGGAGGCACTGAGGGGCTGGCGGCCACCTCCGTCCCTACTAGAAAAAGCAGAGTGCTCTTAACTGGCTGCGTGAGCCCTGCTCGCCACAGGTAACGCATAGCCTTGAGGTCTTTTCATAGCAGTAATTTATGCTCACTGAACCCACAGCTCAGCAGTAAGGTAAAAAGGGAGGCATTCTACATCCTGACCTCAGTCTGGTTTCTTGGAGGTGCTTTGTGACATTTCCGCAAATAGACCGGTTCTTTTTTTTTTTTTTTTTTTAACATAGTTTATTGTCAAATTAGTTTCCACATAACACCCAGTGCTCATCCCCACAAGTGCCCTCCTCCATGCCCACCCCTCCTCCCCCCCACATCCACCAGTCCTCAGTTTTTGTCAGCACTCAAGAGTCTCTCATGGTTGGCCTCTCTCCCTTTCCTCCACCATTTGCCCCCTTCTTCTCCCCCTTGGTCCTCTGTTAAGTTCCTCCTAATCCTCCTATACGTGCACACATATGATATTTGTCCTTCTCTGCCTGACTTACTTCGCTCAGCATAACACCCTCAAGGTCCATCCATGTTGCTACACATGGCCAGATTTCATTGTTTCTCATTGCCATGTAGTATTCCATGGTATAGATAAACCACATCTTCTTGATCCATTCATCTGTTGATGGACACTTAGGCTCTTTCCGTGTTTTAGCTATTGTGAGAGTGCTGCTATGAACATTGGGGTACATGTGCTCCTATGCATCAACATTTCTGTATCCCTTGGGTAAATTCCTAGCAGTGCTATTGCTGGGTCATAGGGGAGTTCTATTGTTAGTTTCCTTAGGAACCTCCACACTGTTTTCCAGAGGGCTGTACCAGTTTACATTCCCACCAACAGTGTAGGAGGGTGCCCGTTTCTCCACATCCTCGCCAGCATCTAGAGTTCTCTGATTGGCTCATTTTAGCCACTCTGACTGGCGTGAGGTGGTATCTCAGTGTGGTTTTGATTTGTATTTCCCTGATGAGGAGGATGCTGAGCATCATTTCATGTGTCTGTTGGCCATCTGGATGTCCTCTTTGGAGAAGTGTCTGTTCATATCTTCTGCCCATTTCTTCACTGGGTTGTTTGTTTTTCGGGCGTGTAGTTTGGTGAGTTCCTTGTAGATTCTGGATATCAATCCTTTATCTGATATGCAAATAGACCGGTTCTTAATTATGTAGTATAAAGAACAGGCACTCTGTCTCTTCGCCTAGAGCTTGATGCTGTTGCTGCCCTGAGGACTGTTTGAGAAGGCACCCTCTTGCTGATTGTCTTCCAGGGCTGTGCCCCGGGGACGGCGGTGATACCCCAGGCAGGCTGCAGGGGTGCTGAAGCCCCGCACCAGCCCTCCCCACGTCAGAGGCTGCTTGCTGGGACACTAAAGGGCAGTGGCGACCGAGGAAGGAGAGCTGGGGGTGCACGGTATGCCCCGCAAGCCCTGCCGTACAGGAGAGGAAGAGAACTTAGGTAGGAGTTCAGCCCCTAGAAGGGAAGAGCTGGGAACCTGCAAGGCAAGATGGCCCTCCGTCCAGAGCAAGACCAGGCTGCCTTCTCAAAGAAGGTAGGAGTAGCTCTAAAGAAAGCCTTTGCCTACCGGAAGTGGGGTTGAACCCCCCCTCCATGAAAGTCTGGATTTGGAGAGTCAGAGGAGCAGAGTAGGAAGTGCCCCCTGAGCGTTGTCCAAGGGAGAGGCTGTACTGGCCCAGGAACACGACCTGTCGGGCTTTGGTGGCTGCATGTCCTTGGGGTGGAAGGTGGAAACGTCAGGCTGGCTAGAAGCTAGCACCAGAAAATACTCAAATATGTAATTAATTCCACGTGTTGTTTCCTGTCTCATCAACACAACTTCTGGTTTGCTGCTGGCCTGCAGGGATAGGCCGTCCTGGGCCAAGGAACTAATGTCTACAGTATCCTTGGCAGTTGTTCTTGCCGCACAGTAATTATTTGGCATGCCGGTTTATACATCAGTCTTTTTGAATTGTGTTAGTGTGAGTCTGCCAATGATGGGGGAGACCCTCAAGATGGCAAAGACATTAATGCCAAATTCCACCCTGGAAGGGTACATGGCCACCAGCTGCCTCTCCTAGAGATCCCTTTCTTAGCTTTTCTTCAAACTTACACGGTGGAGATTCAGTGAGCGCTCAGCAAAACTCGGGCACCGGGAGAAAAGTCCAACAAGCTCTTACATCTGCCATGACTTACACAGTTCAAGCCCCCTCTACTTCGAAGCCCTGAGCCAGGGGCTGCAGCGCATGAAAAGACCAGAATATCATCACAGCCCCCAGGGAGCCAGTAGACAGCTAGGGAACACACGCGCGTAACTATAAGGCAGTGAGGGTCTCCACCTGTAGCCATTTTAGAGCTTACACTGCTCTCTCTTGCCTACAGTCTCACCCTGTCACTATTAAAATTCCAAAGTTCGTCAAGACAGGTATTGCTAACTCAAATTACAGGCGAGGGAATGAGACAGAATGGTTGACCAGATCTGTCCAAGAGCCAGTTTGGACACACGCTTGTCCAGCTCTCCAGTTTTGACCCTTTCTATGTGCCAGTAGCTTCCCTGAGTTGTCTATCAATGTTTTCTTTCTTTTCTGGTAGTCCTTCTACCTGATAAACTTCTCCCTCTCCCCTCCATCCCCTCTCCCTCCCTTCTCCCTGCCCCTACATTCTCCCAGGTGTCCCAGTCAGAAATCTACCACCAACCCTTGAGTGAATCCAAACCATTTGTCCGGGGATTTATCAGGCATCATGCTAAGTGTGGGACTGGGGTCAGGACAGTGAGGAATAGTCACGATCCCCAAAGTTCCCCAAAGAGAGAAAAGAATACTTAACTGTAAGAACCATAATGGAGCTGTCAAAACCTCATGAAATCAGCCATGAAGTCACGACATATGAGTCACCAAGTATTTCCTGCCCTACCAGGTTAAAATAGCATAACCTCCATCAAAAGGAAAAATAAAATCAAAGAAAAAACCAGATGAGCGCCCTTGACATAAAGGAACGGTTATTGTGGTCACGTACTGGCGCCATCTTGTGGTTAGAGCTGATATTCCCAGAGCTAAGCAACAACACCTCGGGTCCCTGGCCTTGTTTTCCCCAAAACATTAAGGTGTCGCGTGTCCATGGGCGGCATCTGACTGAATCATCACAGCAGCCCTAGACAGTGACTTCCCTAGGTCCTTCTTGCTCTGCTTTCCTTAAGTTGCCATGGCTTTTCAGCCTCAGCACTACTGAGATTTCCAGCCTGAGAATTCTTTCTCGTGGGGCCAGTCCTAGCATTGTAAGGTGTTTAGCGGCATCCCTGGCGTCTGGTTACTGGATGCTAGCAGCACCACCACCAAAAATATTTCCACACTTTGCTAAATGGCCCCCTGGGGGCGCAGACATCCTCCCTTCACCCCTCTGCCACCACGGTCACCCCACCCCTGGTGAGAACCGCTGACTCGGAGCTCTGCTTAGACGTGAATCCCAGATCGATTGCTCCCTTATTCTGGCTTTGGACACGTTGCTTAGTCACTCCGAGCCTCTTCCTCCAAAACTGGGTTAATAGCAGCGTGGGCCTCCCAGTGTGTGGGAGGTTCGTTAGGGTTAAGTGACCTAATTCATAAAATGAACCCAAACCATGGCATGTTTTGAATAGAGATCAGTGGTTATGATGATGACCTGCTGGCCTCCCTCCTCTTTGGGGGGCGGAGAGGGTCTTTTGCAGCCTTCTCGCATAGAAACACCACTGCCCACTGGCAGGTCCCCATTTACATCCGTGTCTGTGGGAATCAGGAGTCCTTTCCTTGCCCATCGTAACCACTGCGTCTTGGGGTGCAAAGGTAAACTGAGGCAGAACTGTGCCTGATGCTGCTCAGGCCACAGCCCCAGTGACAGGTCACTTGTCTCCGGGCAACCCGGTTGGCTACAGCGCCACCTTCAGAAAGGGCGAAGGCACTTCACCTGCACACAGTCTGGCCTCCTTGTCAGCGGGGACAAAAGAGATTTGTCCCGTCTGGGCTTGTCCTACGGCCTGCGTCTGCCCCATAGATAACACGAGGACGTTCGCAGAAGCCATGCAAGCCGGAGCGCGGGGACTGCGCGCGCATTGGACTGCGCATACGCGCCCGAGCTTTGGCAGAGCCCTGGCAACCACGCGCCCTGGCCCACTTCCCAGCTTTGAGCAGGACTTGCCAGTCTGGTGGTCCAGTCAGATGGGGGGGGCCCTTCCATGACGGGGAGAGGAAGATGGTCCTCCAGGCCCAGGACCCGCGCTGTCCAGCAGGGTAACCATTAGCCCCAGGTGGCTGTTCACATTTAAAGTAGTTAAAATTAAATATAATTAAATATTTAATTTCTTCATCACCCTCGTTGCGCTCCAAGGGCTCAACGGTGTCTCGCACCTAGTGACAGCGCATTGACAGCACAGAGAGAGAACGTTCCCTTCATCACCAAAGGTTCTGTTGGACGGGGTAGCCGTAGCTTTCCCCCACAGCATGGAGACCCCGAATTGTAGGCCCTGCCAGATCCGAATGTAGATATCACCCAGGAAAACTTAACTTCTCACAGCCGGTGTGCAAGCCAGCAAACCCTGTGGTGTGAATTTACACGGAGATAGTTTCAGTGTTAAGTAACCACCTCTGAACGTGTGGATTCCAAATTAGGGCAGTTCATACCCTGGTTTTTCATCCCCGAAGTGTTGGTTCCTGATTAGAAGCTGCAAATAGTAATTCACTTCCCCAAGGGTGTGAATTAGAGTTCACTTGTACGAACAAATCCCAGTCTTTATAATGCAGTGTTTTTTTTAAAAAAAATAATGTTTTTTTATTTTTTATTTTTTTGAGAGAGAGACAGAGTGTGAGTGGGGGAGGGGCAGAGAGAGGAGACACAGAATTCGAAGCAGGCTCCAGGCTCTGAGCTGTCAGTGCAGAGCCCAGGGTGGGGCTTGTACACATGAACCGCGAGATCATGGCTGGAGCCAAAGTCGGCCGCTTAACAGACTGAGCCCCCCCCCCCGCGCCCCTATAATGTACTATTTTAATGTGAGTGGCATTGTAGGAAATGCCGCAGAGGCTCTGAGAAGTGTCAAGTCCTGTCCTGCCTCTGAGCATCCTTATGTGCTGGTCCTCCTACCTGGATAACTCTTAACCTAATCCTTCCTGTCTTGATGTAAACATCATTTCTCCATAAATGACCCTCTTTGATGTGGCCACCTAAGCAGGTTCACTTGTTGCTGTCCTTCACTCTGAGGGTCCTGTTCTTTTACCTCCCAGCACTTGTCACTATGTATCGGCTGGAGGGTTTAGTGTACCCTTTTCTGCTCTCCTCCCCCACTAGCAGACAATTCCACAAGATAAGAGAACACAACCATGTAGTTCGCGGCCGTGTTTCCAACAGAAGGATGTTCACTATCACAAGCAAAAAGCAAAGCAAACAAATAAGTTTTTGCAATACTAAAAAATAGTCTGGGACATCACCAAAGGGTCCTTACTGGGCCCTGAAAATACCGCATGGATAAAGGGAGGGCCGGGGACCCGGTGGGGTCACTGCTTACTGGTGGCCGAGTCAGAATTAGAATCCGTGCCTGTTGATGGCTCGTGCTTCTTTCCGAGAACCTCAGAGCCTAGGGGCAGAAGGGATCCTTAAAATTCACCAGGCCAGGGGCTACAGGTGCCAGGCTGATAGATACACGGGCGGACCAGCCCCCCCCCAGGATGACAGAGGATGGTGAGAAGCTGTCAGCGTCGCCAGTTAGAGTGAACTCAGTTCGACTATGTAAAAGCGAGAGCAGCTGGGGGATGTGGGCCACTGAGCTGACTGTTTTGCACTAGGCCCCTCCTCCCCAGCATCTCCATAGGTGTTATTAGCGTCCATTCCTCAAAAAGCAGTGCTGGGGGTGGAGGGTCTTTGCCCGAAGGCCATCTCCCTAGAGGACGCCAGACTGGAAGGAGCAGCTTCCTATTCTCCGCCCCCCACCCTGACTCTGGCCTGCAGGCTGGGTGAGACACCCTGCTTCTCGTTGAGCACTGGTTTGCTTTCCAGCCCGTGCCTCCTGGGAGATTTTTCCAGGGAGATATCGAGGAATTTGCTCCATCGTTTTGGAGGCAGACCATGAGTTGCAGCTCAGCTATATAAATCATCCATGTTCCCTCGCTAGACCTGCTGAGGAAGGGAAAGACATGGTGAGTCAGGCTTCCGAGCTGTGATGGAGAGTGGCGGAGGGAGGGAGCTCGTCTTCCCTGGGGCTGACAGTGCCACCCTCCCAGATCAGCTGAGGCTTCTCAGAGGACAGCTGAGTCATCCTGGCCTTTAGGGGTGCTCCCGCCCCTGCCTCCCTAGGCTCTGCTCACCTCGAAGACGCTGGCATTTTCTCAGAGCGAGGTGGCGCTTGCCTGAGCAGAGGCTAGAAGAAGAAATGTAGCTGGAGAAAACCAGTGTGGAAATGCCAGTCTGCTCTTTCTGGAAGCTGACAGCCAGAGCAAGGTGCCCACGTGGCTTCGAATTCCAGACTCACTTGTAGAGTATCCCCTATGTGTCCTCTGTGGTGGGGAGAGTGGGACCAGCTGTGGTCAGGTCCTGACAGGCATCACCACCATCCTCACCATTACCATCACTGTCATTGTCACCATTACCATTATTTGCACCATCACCATCATCAGCATCCTCACCATTACCGTCACCATAATCCTCACTCCACCATCAGCATCGTTACTCTCATTCCCATCATCGTTATCATCACTGTCATTGTTATCCCAGGAGCATCGTCAATATCACCACCACCATCCTCATCATCTTCATCAGCACCATCACCATCTCATCGTTACCTCCTTATCTACCATCATCATCACCGTGACCATCACCTTGTCATCACTATCATCCTCACCATCATCATCAGCACCACAGTCATTATTCCATCATCATCAATATCATAATGGTCACCATCACCATCATCATCTCCATTACCATCCCCATCATCACATCATCATCATCATCATCATCTCATCATCACCATAATCCTCACCATCACCATCACCATCACACCGTTAACATCACTACCGTCACCATTACCTCATCATCATCATCACCACCGCCATCACACCGTTAACATCACCACCATCACCATTACCATCATCATGGTCATTGTCAATGTTGTTATAGCCCTTGTGGATAAGAAATAGTAACTATTTATTGAGCTCCTATTTTGTAGCAAGTTCTGGGACTACCATCTCCTTCTCCCATCATCTCATTCTCCATAGCTCCTGCATTTTAGAAATAAGGGCACTGAGACTAAGTGATTTATGTAATGGGGAGAGAAACATCCCAATGGTAAAGTGTCAAGATAAGATTCAACCTAGATTGTGGCTTGTGCCAAATTGTGCGATCTCAGCATACATGAGATTTTTCCCTTCATAGTGTTTATCACAACTGTACTATTCATGTGGTAATGGTCTTCCTGACCTGATGTAGGCTTCATGGGTGAGGACCGCCTTGTTCCCTGCTACATCCTTTGTGCAGAGCCAGCCAGACCTGGCACACTGTGGGTGCTCTGTACCCACTAGTTGCTCACACAGGTTCCTGGAACATCCCACTTCTAGAGTTTTACATACTCTGTCCCAATTCCAAGTGTATTCACCTTCATTGTATCTCTTTAATCCTTAAGGCAGATCTAGGGCAAGGAGGCAGCATGGGTATTCGTGACCACCTTCAACAAATGAGAAGCTGAGTGAATGTAGTTACTCTGTACTTAGACCAGAACTCCAGTTCTTATATCTGATCCCTGATTCAGTGATCCTCTAAATTTCATCGGGGTCATAAGTGTCAGTATCTTGCATGACAGAGAGGAGTAGGGATTCACCTAAGGTCCCTCAGCAGATTAGAATTGCCACACTGTGCCCCTTGATCAGCTCACCACTGGGAACATGGGCTCGCCAAACTGCACCGTGGGCCATGTGGAGCTGCATGTTGCCAGCTAGGCTGACCTTGAGAAATTGATCACTTTATCATAGCTCTTTGCCTTCTTCTTTGGGTCACCATACATCTTTTGTTTCTGATGTCTTTTCACCTCCTTTTTTCCAAACCTCCAGGAACCCCCCACCAAGTTGCCCCAGCCAAAGCACACAGCCCCCTTCTCACCGCTGGACTCCACACTTTCTTCTTCTCCCACCTCCCTTACTTCTACTACACTGGCTTCGACTTGCCCATCATCTCTGTGAAAGTGTCCCCATCAGCCACCTAATCCCTGCACCTGTAGCCTATGCGAGGTCCTTCCCAACAACATAAACAAAGTCACTTATTATGTGTTAGTTACCTGGACTGTGGAGATTCAAATTCTTTGGATTCCAACCCTGATAAATTATGTGATCCTTGGCATTGTCCTTAACTCTTCGGAGCCTCAGTGTTCTCCTCTATATAATGGGGATTATAATCACCACTGCATAAGGTTTTCTTTTTTTTTTCTTTTTTTAATGTTTTATTTATTTCTAGGAGAGAGAGAGAGAGACAGCGTGAACAGGGGAGGGTCAGAGAGAGAGGGAGTCACAGACTGAAACAGGCTCCAGGCTCTGAGCTGGCAGTCAGCACAGAGCCCGACGCGGGGCTCGAACCCACGAACCGCGAGATCATGACCTAAGCGAAAGTCGGACGCTTAACCGACTAAGCCACCCAGGCGCCCCTGCATAAGGTTTTCTTAAGGAGGCAGTGAGTCAATATGTGTAGAGTGTTCAGGACAGCATTTGTACCTACAACAAACTCAGTAAATGTCTGTTTTTTTCAGCTCTGAAAATGATGAGTGCTCCGCACACACAAAATCTCATTTAATCCACAGGACACCTATGTGAGAGCAGTACTGTTATTTACAGTCAGATTTAGATCTCTCTTCTTCTAGTACCCATGTCTTTTTCATCATATTAAAAATGAATTTAGGGGAGCCTGGGTGGCTCAGTCGGTTAAACATCTAACATCGGCTCAGGTCATAATATCACAGTTTATGAGTTTGAGCCCTGCGTTGGGCTCTGCTGACAGCTCAGAGCCTGGAGCCTGCTTCCAATTCTGTGTCTCCATCTCTCTCTCTGCCCCTCCCCCACTTACACTCTGTCTCACTCTCTCTCTCTCAAAAAAAAATAAGCATTAAATTTTTATTAAGGAACTCATTCATTCATTTAAGACACTTTATTCTTTTCTCCATATAATGTCATGATCCTATAAAATATCAATTTGTCCCTTTAGGGAGGCTTTTCAGGAGAGAGTCTGGCCAAACATTTTAGGCCCCGCTACCTCCTGATAGAGTAGATGCCTGTGACGGACACAGAGAGACAGGAAGGCACTGCAATTTCCCCCAGATGACATGAGATAGGCTGGTTCCCGCTCAGCCCGTGCGTGGATGTAGCTTGTTGGCAATGTCTTTGAATGTGACACATTTATGAAATTCCTGGGGAGGCTAAGTGTTTAGCAAAGGTGAGGGTTCCTTCTAACGTATGTTATATTGGAGAAGAGGATACTGATCCGACAATACTCTATAAATACTGGGGCTGTCTTCCCTACCTGGGCATCTTTGGATGGGATCACAGCATGTCACTGTAGAATTCTCCTTCCTCCTTAGGCATATTTCATAATATACCTCCCCACATACTGAACTCATGTTCCCAAAGGGGCCTGGATAATCCCCCCCCAAAGTACCTGTACACACCGGCCAATTATTGCCCAGCAACAGGTTTGATGTAAGCACAGAGGACATGTGCAACGTCTCAGAATATTTTTCCTCCGTTTAGCCATAGTCTTCAAAATGGAAAAGTGAGGAGCATCTTGTCTGCAAATCTTATTTCATTTCCTGTCTTCTCCACTGAATAGATCTGACACAGATATGCCTTTCATTCCAGGGTAGAGGGAAGAATATGTCATTGTGAACTGCATACTAAAGGTTGGGAGAACCACATGCAGTCATTCAGGACGTCACATGGTGGGCCCCACAAGAATGTCCCCCCTGACTTGAGAAGTCAGGGTGGGAGTATCTCTTGGGCGGTAGGGGTAGCTGGAATACCAGCTTCTCATTGGAAGGTCCCTGGGGAAGCCACAAGCAAGTACTTGGGTGGCCGTCCTCTTCTTCCGGAATGATCCATTGTACCTCATCCCAGATGGCCCTTCGTGAGGCAGGCTGGAGCCTTCAGGTTAATTCCTGTGAGGCCAGTGAGTTTCATCTTCTGCAGTCTCTACCTGCTTTGCTTCCACAGGCCCAATCTCATTTCATAACATTGATGTGGCTTTCCTGGGTGTATTTCCCCAGCGTGGTGCCTTGGACACAGATGGGTTCATCCTGGGCTCTGGTTCCAATCTGTGGTGCCAAGACCTGAACACAGAGGAATGTGCTCAGAGCAGTGTGATGTACCCTCCGTAGGATATAAGCTAAGGTGTGTCTTCCTTGTGCCTAGCACGGGGTCTGGAACACAGGGTGCTCTCAATGAAACTGTAGCTACTCAAGGCATGAATAAGCGATAGGATGGATGGACAAGTGACTGAATGAGAGAAATGGAGGAAGCAGTCAAACCCACTGACTACAGTAGCCCACCAGGGGATTGGAGCGTGCCGAAGGATGAAGAGGGAGCCATGTAAGCAGGACTTCTACAGGGTACGTGTTAGAGTGGGACCAGCTTAAGCCCCGCCCTTCGCTATGGTCTTGGTCACTGAGACAAAGCACCAGCCTGTAGAAAGAGCTCACAGACCTCAGCACAGGGCCCTCGAAGAGGTGACCATGTGCTTTCTCTTCCTCCTCTGTAAGTGACATTTTTAAAGGTATGACGTACAAGAAAATTGTTGATAGTGCTATAGGTAATAGGGGAAGAAAAGCCCTGTCTCATGAGCAAGAACTACACATGATTCATGGTCCATGTGTTCAGTGATGTTTAGATTTTCATGACTATCCCTCGAGCAGTATTGAAACATTTTATTGTAAACTAACCACAGGGGAAAAAATAAATTATTGTCCGTTTGAGACTTTGTAGCCCAGGAGTTAGAAACCCAAATGTCTATAGGGGCCTGGCAAATAAAACAAAAGAGTAATGTGACCAATGTGAGACAGTAAGGAGTTAGTGGGGCTTGTGGGCAACTAGTAAGGTCTAGTTTCTCTAAAGGGAGAAAGCACTGTTACTGCTGACTGCCACCAAGGGGGAATGGAAGTGCAGTGTTACCAGGTCTCAACTTTCACAAGAGAGGGCAAATCTGGATTTTTGTGTTCATTTTTTTCAGTCTAAAATACCTCATCCACTTAACAGAACAGATTCAGGGGCCAAATTCTGCCTGCAGGCTGCTCGTTGGCGCTTCCTGCGCCCTATTTGTCCCTCTATCTATTCTGAAATGACACCTGAGAAGGAGGGATTGGGGAAATTAGACGATGATTTGGGTAATGACAATAGAGGCAGTGATTCCTCCTGCAAGTCTCAGTAGATGAGAGATAGAGTCAGTTTTCTGGGTGAGTGGGAGGTGAAGGAGTGGCACCTCTTTGAAGAGATTTCATGTCCTGGTTTGGGCTCGAGCGAGGGGCAGTCAGGTGAGTTTAGGGCATATAGAAAGAGGCTAGGGGATCAGCAGCCTCTGTCTGAATTGATGGAAAACCAACTGTGGGCAATAGTGGATGTGGGGTTGGGCAAGAGAGAGGTCAGTGATTGATGGATCAGTAACCACTGGGGTCATTGATTGGATCAAGGACACACGGAGAGAGTTTGTTCAATACACAAAAAGGACACTTCTACAAGTATAGAAAGAGCAGAAATAAGAAGAAGAGGGGCTCTGGGTAGAAGAATCAGGATGCCTTTGTACATTGGAGAAAAAGCATGACTCACGAGAGCTATTTTCATCTAGTGAAAAGTGCATGGTTGTGTGAGACTTTTATACTGGGTGATTAGAGGTAGATAAGCCCCGAATATCTCCTTTTCCATAGCTTTCTAAGATTAGAGAGATGCTAACTACACAGCTGACACAGAACTCTATACTCTCCAAATTCAACAGCAAATGGATAGGTTTACAACAGAGAGACCAGGTCTGGATTAAACCCACAGAGGAATGAGCCACTGTGCATGCTTTCATTCATTTACTTTTCCACTCATTTTTCACAGACTCGTTCAGTTATTCAGTTATGAAATTGTCGTGCTGGGTACTGAGGATAGAAACTCCTCACAGCTGGGAGAGGGGACCGCAAGACATGTACATACACAATTGTGATCCAAGGTAGGATGTCTGTGGATGTGGCCAGAGGAAAAAGATGAAGAGTTCAGGAGTTAGGGGCAGAAGCATCTGGGGAAAGGAGGCAACTGAGTTGAACCCCTCAGGATGGAGAGAATTTGTATCCTCATGCATACATGGCACTCCCATCTTTTTTTTTTTTTAATTTTTTTCACAAATAGTTTATTGTCAAATTAGTTTCCACATAACACCCAGTGCTCATCCCCACAAGTGCCCTCCTCCATGCCCATCCCTCCTCCCCCCACATCCATCAGTCCTCAGTTTTTGTCAGCACTCAAGAGTCTCTCATGGTTTGCCTCTCTCCCTTTCCCCCACCATTTCCGCCCTTCTTCTCCCCCTTGGTCCTCTGTTAAGTTCCTCCTAATCCTCCTATACGTGCAAACATATGATATTTGTCCTTCTCTGCCTGACTTATTTCGCTCAGCATAACACCCTCAAGGTCCATCCATGTTGCTACACATGGCCAGATGTCATTCTTTCTCATTGCATGGCACTCCCATCTTACTTTATAGCTGGAAGAGTCTAAACATGTCCACTCTCCAACAGGCACCTCTTGCCATTGAATTTCATCAGTGGCCCCTGCCTGCGAGGTAGTCAGTCATTAATGTGGAGCTTAGGAGGACATTTCTACAGCAGTGCTCAGTGCTTTGCCTCCCAGCCGGATTAGCTTTCTCTTCCCTTTCTCTTTGCTCCTTTTTAGACCAGAGCTGTCCAGTAGAACTTTCCATAATGGTGAAACTCTTCCGTATTTCCACTATACAATATGGTAACCATTAGGCATATGTGATGGATAAGTACTTGAAATTTGGCCAGCGCAACTAAGAAACTGGATTTTAAATTTGATTTTATTGTAATAAACTGAAATTTAAATAACCACACGTAGCTAGTGGCTAGTGTATCGGACAGCATGGTTCTAGATTAAGGACTCCTTCCAGTTTTCTGTATCCACGCGGCCATTTAGCTCAGCTCTTGGTGTGTGGTCAGGTGTTCAACATATGTGCAGTGAAGGAAACTATATATCTTGCTGCTTAAAATCTAGACTGTTGCTCTAGAAGAGATAATATCTTATTTTTTAAAGTCTTTTTGTTTTAATTCCAGTATAGTTAAGATAGTGTTATGTGAGTTTAAGGTGCACAACATAGTGATTCAACACTTCTGTACATCACACAGAGCTCATCATGGTTAAATGTACTTTTAATCCCTATCTCTTATTTCCCCCAACCTCCACCCACCTGCCCTCCGGTAACCTTCAGTTTGTTCTCTAGCATTAAGATTCTGTCCTTTGGGTTGTCTCCTTTGTCCTCTGTTGATTTGTTTTGTTTCTGAAAGTCCACATATGAATGAAATCGTATGGTGTTTGTCTTTCTCTGACTGACTTATTTTGCTTAGCATTATACTCGTCAGCTCCATCCATGTCATTGCAAATGGCAAGATTTCGTTCTGTTTTAGGACTGAATAATATTTCATTGTGTATATGTATATACCTCATCTTCTTTATCCATTCATCTCTCTTTTTTTTAATTTTTTTTTTATGTTTTATTTATTTCTAGGAGAGAGAGAGAGACAGCGTGAACAGGGGAGGGTCAGAGAGAGGGAGTCACAGACTGAAACAGGCTCCAGGCTCTGAGCTGGCAGTCAGCACAGAGCCCGATGTGGGGCTCGAACCCACTAACCGCGAGATCATGACCTAAGCGAAAGTCGGACGCTTAACCGACTAAGCCACCCAGGCGCCCCTATCCATTCATCTCTTGATGGACCTTTGGACTGCTTTCATAATCTGACTATTGTAAATAATGCTGAAATAAACATAGGGGTACATATATCCTTTTGAATTAATGTTCCTGCATTTTGGGGGTAAATACTCAGTAGTGAAAATCTTTGGGTAGTTCTATTTTTAACTTCTTGGGGAACTCCCATACTGTTCTCCAGAGTGGCTGCACCAGTTTGCATTCCTACCAGCAGAGCAAGAGGGCTCCCCTTTCTCTACATCCTTGCCAGCATCTGTTGTTTCTTGTGCTGTTGACTTTGGCCATTCTGACTGGTGTGAGGTGATATCTCATTGCAGCTCTGATTTGCATTTCCCTGATGATGAGTGATGATGAGCATCTTTTCATGTGTCTGTTGGCCATCTGGATGTCTTCTTTGGGGAGCTGTCTGTTCATATATTTTGCCCATTTTTAATCCGATTGTTTATTTTGGGGGATTTTATTTTTTTTTGGATTGGCTGTGTTGAATTGTAAAAGTTCTTTATAGATTTTAGATACCAACCCTTAATCGGATATGTCATTTGCGAATATCTTCTCCCATTCCGTAGGTTGCCTTTTAGTTTTGTTGATTGTTTCCTTTGCAGTGCAGAAGCTTTTTAGCTTGATGTATTCCCAGTCGTTCATTTTGCTTTTATTTCCCTTGCCTCTGGAGACATGTCTAGAATAGCACTGCTATGGCCAGTATCAGAGATATTGCTGCCTGTATTGTAGAAGACAGGATATCTATAGAGAAGACCTTTTTATCTCTGAGCATGTCCCCTCCCATGGATTGATTTTGTAAGTTTGCCAGTAGAAGGCACCCCGTCTATGTTCTCAAGGTCAGCGTGTAACAGGAGACTCAGGCTTTGGGGGAAGGGGAGTTGGGGGAAGGGCAGGCTATTCTCCCCGAGGAGGTAGAAAAATTGGAGCTTATGGTCAGGCTAAGAACCCTAGAGAGAACGGACAGGGTGGAGTCAAGAGACAAAGGCCATGTTCTTGTCACATCCCCATAACCTGCCCCAACCAATCTTAACGATCCAACCTCATAACATGTTCCTTGTGAGTAATATTTGGAAGAAACCAGTGAAGAGGCTGACTCTTGTCCCTGGGGGTGCAAAGCAAAACAGACACCCCACCCAGCAGGAAATCCTGGGATTAGCAGGTTCTTTCTGGCAGCAAAACAGAGCACTATAAACTCGATAGGTTATTAACAGAAAGTTATTCCTCAAGTTTGGAGGCTGGAAGTTCAAGATCAGGTGAGGAGAGGCCCCCCTCCCCCACCCCCACTCCAGTCCTCTGTCTTCTTGCCGTGTCCTCTCCTAGCAGCAGGGAAGGAATTGCTCTGGGGTTTCTTATAAAGGCACCTGGCCCTTGCATAAGGACTCCATCTCATGACCTGAGCGCCTTCCAAAGGCCCCATGTCTTAACACTGACACATGCAGGTTAGGATTCCAACATGTGAATTCTGGGGGGACACAAGCATTCAGGCCATTACAGCAGGTACCTGAGGGAACGCAATGCCCTCCCAGGCATTTAGAATTGCTCAGGACACACTGCCTCCGTTTAGAGTTTTGAGGGCCGAGGGGGTCTCCAGGTCCCCTAGTTTGACTTGGTGGGATGGATGGATACAGGAGGAAGGACATAGAGGAAGAGAAAGAGTTAATAGATCATAAACTATGTAGACTCCTGTTCCCTTAAAAAAGTCATTAGTCCTCCCTGTGAGGGCCCTGGTCCAGCTCTGGTCCAGCCCCTGCCTTGTTCACAGCAGGTGCCTGGGCCCCAGCAAGTGTCAAAGACTGGCCTGTGGCCACATGGCTCCCTGATGGACGGTGGGACAGGAACTGGTTCCGTGCCCCCCCACCTCTGATTCTGATGGGTTTTCCATTGTATTCCAGGAGCTCTTATGCTGTGGGAAATGGGATTTCTTCAGTGCACAGCTCCTTTCATGGCTTTGCTGAGGCTCCCTCCCCGTGCTCTGCCCTGGCTTCTCCCGAGCTTCGCCGAGCCAGCTGACCCCACATTACATATGCTTGATTAAGAGACAGACTCCTTGAGAAGGGGCCAAGGAACCCTCGGAGCTCACATCGCTGGGAGGTCTCCACATCCATTCTCCCCCCGCCACCGTCGCTCACCCCCAGAGCCACTGTTCTGCCTGCCTGTGTCCTGCCCCAAGCAGCTCGCTTTTCTCGGTGTCAACATCTCACCAGGAAAGGGCATTGCTGACAGACATGAGGAGTGTTTCTGAGAGCACAGATGGGAATTCTGGGCGGGCGCCGTTTGGGGCTGATGATAACAAGTGTCCCCTTCCACCCTCGGCTCCCCCCTCCCACCCCCACACCCCACTGTCGAACCACCGACTCCCCAAGAGCAGTGATAAAAATAACAGCCGTGATAGTGAAACGAACCATCCCCAAGTGCCAGGCACCCTTGTGAGCACTGTCAGAGATGAACCCTCCAGTATCCCCCTGAAGTGGGTCCCACAGTTATCCCCACTTTACGCAGGGGGCTTGTCCAAACTCACCCAGTTAGGAAACGGCAGAGCTGGGATTGGAACCCAGCCGATTTGACTCGCATGGACCCCGGGATCTGTGCCCTGAGCTGAGTAGGGGGAGTCCCGGGGAGCTGGGGAGCCCTGGTCAGGCTCTGCCTTACACATTAGCATGTGACCTTGGGACCACGCAGAAGCCCTGACCTTCAGGGTCTCTCAACGTGGTAACACCTGCTCTTACAACGTCGCCGTGAGGACTGGAAGGAGCACCGTGTGCCTAGTGATCCCTCCACACTCTGCCCAGCACCCCACAGGTCCTCAGTACACAGAAGAGGGAAAAGTACAGAAGTCATCTGTCTCTCTAGTGCTTTGGCCATCTGGGGCTCGCCACTGCGTGTTCCCTCTTACTCAGCTCGCCCCTGCGAAGCCCCGATTGGTTCCCATCTTTCCTTGGTCAGGTTGATTTGAAAGAGTATTTGGATGATAGGAGTATTTCATGCATTTTATGGGGTTTCTCTCCGGACTGGTGTTTTGCAGAGCTCATTTCTATCCTGTCAGACTTCCAAGTTCAGCTTCATAGCACAGAATCAACCCTCCAAAGGGCCAGGGGAAGGGGAGAGTATAAGGGTATGTTGAGGATTTATTATATGCCGGGCGCAGGCTAAGGCACGTTGGTTTTTAGCCTCACACTCAGTCAAACGCATGTTCCCACAGCTATGATTTCTGCATCGTGATTCCTCCACTGCAGAGTCTATAGCTTCAGGGCTTGTGCTGAGCCCTTGACACTCTGTGAATTCTGTGTCTATAGAATGTGTTCTGAGTCCCAAGCTATTGACCAACTCAGAGCATGCTGGTACCAGCCCATGATTCATAAATGGGAGCTGACTCTGTGTCACTCGACCTGAGGAGTAGTTATGTTGCTGTTCAGTCCATGGACAGGCTTCGGGGCCTCTGCTCCCCTTGAATTATATGTACATGTCATTGCCAAGACTAGCTCATAAAGGAGCTTTATACAAATTAGAAAAAGGTGGATCCCAGCAACTTAAGGAGGAATAATTGCAAAAGGGGTCCTCATCTTGGGTAAATTCATTACCAAACTGGAATTCCTGCCCCAGGAGACTCAGGGTTGGCTAAGTGGCATGTGAGCTGGATTCAGCCTCTGCTGGAGGACTTGTGTGCCCTTATGCAGTGCACAACCTGAACAGCCCTGCAGGAAGCTGTGTGAATTGTTGCCCGTGCATATGATTATTTTGGAGAGAGGGCTGCATTGGGGCATCTCTGATCCAAAAAATAATCAGTAGTGATATTTGATCACTATATATATACTATATATATATACAAATTTGATAATCAGTAGTGATAAGATGAAGGATGCTTAATACTGAGAATAACTATGAGGAGGCAGAAGGAGAGCTGGGAGGAAGGGGTGACAGGTCAAGGGCAGGGAGGATTTGGCCATGCAGAGGGAGGTGGAGGACACAGGGTTTGGGCTCAGGACCCAGAGGGAAAGTGCTGCCATGTTTCAGATCCTTGTATCCTCCTGGCCATGCTCCTTAATTGTTATCTGTAAAGCAGGGATGATAAATCCTGCCTCCTAGGTGTTTCTGAGATTTAGACAAAGGAGAAGGAGTACCAAGTTGAGCCAGACAAGGGGAATTCTGGGTGGAGGGTACATCTCGAGCCAAGGCTTGCTGTCCTGGAAAAAGACCGCATAAATCTTTAAGTATTATGGCAACATGAGTGGATGCTGGGAGCGGGAAAGTCAAGGATAGAGAGGGATTCAGGAACCAGCAGGAAAACATGGCCTAGAGCAAAGTAACTAGGGGAGTAAGGAAAACCTCTACTAGATCACCTACTTCAGACCGGTGAAGGGCTGGTGTGGGCCTTCACAATGAATCAAGGGGCTGATTCATTGTGTCTCCAAAAGATAGAAGCATAGCTCAAGGGTGGGGATGCCACACACTGTGGCAAAGCTGTCCAGCCATGGCCAGGTGCCCCTGAAGGCAGGAGCGTGCCACTTCCAGACACAGTAATGCACCACCAGCCGGCCTCTCTGATGGGACTCTCTGGAACTCTGGCTTACGGTCCTGGCATGTCACCGTGGGGAAGTTGGGTGATCTTTGGTGAGCCCCACCAACCTCTCTTAGCTCGGTCTGTCACTGCTGAGAAAATTGGCCCAATCACAGTGCCTGTCCCACAGAACTTGGTAGACTGTGAGGCATGTCCGTAGCCATTGGGCTCACCGGGTCTTCAGATATCCCGAGAAAGATCCAGGCACCATTTCCACTCCACGTGTGTGGAAAATGAGGCTCAGAAAAGTTAAATGACTTGCCCACCTTCCATAGCTAAGTAGAAGTTGGAGAGACTATCTTTATTAGTCGTCCCACTTTCTCTCCCATGCTGACCTTGACCTCAACTTGTTTCTGCTGAGATTATTTCAGGGCATTAGCCAGGTGGGTGGTAGGCAGTAGGAAGGTGGGGAATGCAAACCAGTGACTATGTCAATGCCACTCTGAACTGCATTTGTTATCTACGTTATGTTCTGCTGTTCAATAAATAGTTCAAAGATTTAGTAGTTTAAAGCAAAAAGTATTGATTGCCTTATAGTTTTTCTGGATCAGGAACCTTGCTGCAGCTTATCTGGGGGCCTCTGATTCAAGATCTCTTACCTATTGCTGTCAGGCTGTCTGGTGGGGCTGCATTCTTATCTGACGGCTAGTGTGTGGGGGAGGTCTGCTTCCAGGCTTACCCTCGTGAGCATCTTTGGCAGGCTTCTGTCCCTCCTCACATGGACCTCTCCATGGGCTATCTCACAACAGACTTCCCCCAGGGCTAGTGATGCAAGGAAGAATGTGACAGTGACAGAATTCATGAGAGGGTCTTCAAGAAGGATGTCATAGTCCTCTTATCATCTCATCTTGGAAGTAACATCCCATCACTTCTGCCCTGTAATGTGCATTTGAAGCAAGCCACTAAGTCCAGGTGACACCCTCAGGGCAGAGTATGTATGAATGTGTGATTACCAGGAGGCAGGGACAGTGGGGGCATCTTAAAGACTTCCTCCTCCATGACCATTGACCGGCTTGCCCTGACCATCTGGACTCCTCAGGAGAAGGCAGCTGATAAATCTGGCACATTCTCCAGTGCTTTGTCAATGGGCCACTGACCTGACTGTGGCACAGGAGTTGTTCTGCATGGCCAGTCTGATCTCCTTTCTCTCTCTTACCATGTCAACTGTGTTCTCAACACAGGGCCTTTGCACTTGCTATGCCAACTGCTTGGAGAGGTGGCATTCTCTGGGGAGAATTTGTTTGGGGTCATCCTCTCTAAAGCACTGTCCCCTCCTTCCCACCTGGCCCAACTACTCTGAAGGACTGGTTGTACTCTATAGTAACTACACATATGATTTCTTTATCAATAACTTGAATAATAATATATTATACATTGTTAACCATTTACTATTACTCTTTGCCCCAAGTAGAATACGGAGGGCTTTATTTCCCTTGCTGGCTACCATCCCTTAGCAAATCCTCACTGAGAACCTATGGTGCTCTGGATTTGGAGGTGTGGTTTTTAGCTCTTACCTTCCTAGGAGCTCACCAACTAATGAGGAAACAGACCATCTAAAAACAGTTATAGGGAAGGTTCACATCTTCTCCTCTCCTTTCGTGTGAACCATTCATTGGTTCCCAGGGGTGGGTAAATAAAATAGACTCCATGCCTCTGCTTTAAATAGAGCCAGGGAAATTGGATTTTTTAATCTCTTAAACAGAAACAAGTCCAATTTCAAGAAGTTCAGGGTTATTACCCTCATTTACAGATGAAGAGAGTGTGGCTCAGAAAAGTCAAGCTTTGCCCCCTCCTTTCATAATTAGAAGTGGAATTTTGAACCCAGGTCAACAAAGACAGTGGCTGTCCCACCTGCATGGGCTCGCCTGCACCCCCATCCCTCAAGGCCCCACCCCATGGGTGCACCGACACCCACAGACCCACCCAACCCCCACCTGCAGCAGCTTCAGATCACATTCCCTCCTGTCTCCACTTGCTGGAAGTTACCTGTTCCCTCCTCTTCCCTGTTTTTTCTCCTGGCTCCTCTTTTCTGTAACATTATTTTTTAATTTTTAAAATATTTTTTAACATTTATTCATTTTTGAGAGATGCAGAGAGACAGAGGATGAGCAAGGGAGGGGCAGAGAGAGGGAGACACAGAATCTGAAGCAGGCTCCAGGCTCTGAGCTGTCAGTGCAGAGCATGATGCAAGGCTCGAACTCACGAACCATGAGATCCTGACCTGAGCTGAAGTCGGACACCTAACCGACTGAGCCACCCAGGCGCCCCAAGTAACATTTTAAAAATTGGACATGTTTCCACTTACAGGATTAAAAATTCCAATTCCCTGGGTCTTTTTCAGGCAAAGATGGAGAATCTGTTCTTTTTGCCAACCCATGGAAATTGGTCAACGCTTCGTACTGAAGAGATGAGCCGCTTAGGTTTATAGGGATATCTCTATAAAGAAAAGAACATGAAATCCTAAAGACCCTTGAATCGGTAAAATTTCATTCCCTGCAAAGTAGCTGGAAAGGAAAGTCGTAGTTCTGACTTCCAGTTTACACAACCCAGCAAAGCCGAGAGAAGGTGGATATGACAGAGCCCACAGCCCACCGCCCAGACCCATCCAGCCTAGCATGTTTCCCTCCTGTCATTTTCCTGTGCAGTTGGGTATCCTCATTAGCACTTTGTGTTATTTTGAAATCACCGGATTTCGATTAAGATGTGGAATATATGGTTTTATTTAAGAGACGAAGCAAATGTTTTTTAAAAGCCTCTTAGTTATGTGGAAGGCGCAAGGCAGCGACGAGGGAGGGAGACAGACAGCTGGACAGAACCGCCAGCCTGCGGGGGGGCAGGGTTTGGTCCTCCTTCACGTAGCATCAGGGTCCGTTGCCCAAGCTGTCCACTCCCAGGCAGCCCGACTGTGATGCCAGGCTAGTGCCATCCCCTGGGGCAGGAGGCTGGGCGGGCTGGGAGGGGCAGATGGGAAGGCGTGGGGGCGAAGGACAGAAGCCTGTGCCTTATGTCACTTCCCCTTCTGGGCGTTTGCTTTGGTCCTGCAGGCTCATCCTCACGGCCTTCCGAGATCAACCTTTTCCCCTCCCTGGTGCAGGTGAGCACGAGAGGTCAAGCCCTGCTTGTCCTGTAGAAGCTTCCAGAACAAGCATCCCGCTTGCCTTCCCCCCAGTCTGGCTCTTGGTGGGGTAGGGTATCGTCATGGGATGCAGCCTGGTGATTAAGGGCCCGGGCCTGGAGTCCCACAGACAGGACTTCCCCCTCCCCCCTCCCCCCAGCATTTGTGAGGCAGGGGTTGGGGTACAAATGGGGCCTTCCAGACCATGGGCTTCCTGCTCCCATCCCCCCGCAACCCCGCACCATCAAGGCCTTTGTGTGCATGTCTGTGGATCCCCAGCTGAACAAGTCCACGCTCCGCCACTGCGTGTCGCCTCCATGTAGCGTCCCCTCCAATGCTCTCCTCGACCTCCTCATCTCCCCACGGGCCTGGGCTGCCCCGGAGAACACAGAGCCCAGGGGAGGCTCAACCAGCCTCTGAAACGTGGGCAGAGGATTTGCATCTGGGTGCAGAACCGTAAGACCAAAGGGAGAACGTGGACTCCAAATTGGCAGACTCCCTTGGTCTGGGAGACTCTTCCTCCTTGCAGGGACGGGGGGCACACAACAGAGGACCCCAGGAGGGCCGCTGAAGTTAGAGCCGGGGCAGATCTGGGTTCAAGCCCCACTGCTGCCTATTACCATGCAGTTTAGAGCAAGTCACTTCATCTCTCTGAACCTCAGTGTACGTCTCTGTACCATGCGGATAATCACAGCATGTAACTTCGCGGAGACTACGGGGATCCACAGAAACAAGGTATGGAAGGAGTTAGCGTGCCTGGCACGCAGAAAGTCCCCGTAGCAGCTCTTGCTCTTTTCTCAATGTCCTTTGGTCGGTGTGTTTTTTGGCCATAAAAACATGGACCGGATTTGTCAAGTTCAGCACCTGCCTCGTACCTGTGCCCAGAGTCTGGCTCAACCGTAATTTGCTGACTTTTTGGGTTCTGGGTAGAGCAGTGAATAAACCAGTAAAATGATCAAATCCCCTTTGTCTGGTGCATTCATCTTAGTGAGGGAGTTGGAAAAACAAATAAGCACCAAATATAGAATATGACTGGAGGGTATACGTGAGCAGGTAAAACATAAAATAGGGAAAGGGGCCTGGGAGGTGCTATTTTAGAAGACATCATCAGGAAAGACTCTTTGATGAGGTGAATGAATGAGTGAATGAATGAATGAGTAAATGCATGAATATTAAGGGCAGGGACTGGGTCTGTTCTCTGCTGTGTCACGAGAGGACAGAAGATGGTCACGTACCGATCAGAAAGCAGATCTCAGCAAGAACTGAATCTACCCTGATCTTGGACTCTCAGCCTCCGGAACTGTGTGAAACAAACCTGGGTTGTTTAAGCCACAGTCAGTGGTAGTTTTGTTCAGCAACTGGAGCTGACTAAGACCAGTTTCTTCCCATGGGGCCCAACCATGGTCATCTTTGTTACATGGGACGTGTGAAGGAAGGGTTGTGGTTCCCTGAGCCTTCTCTCCTCCAAACAAAAGAGTCCTAGTTCCATATCTGGCTACCTTTTCCGACCGTATAATCTTGGTTCCCTTGGTTGGGACCACGTGTCAGTGGCGGAGGAACTGGATGTCGATTATGTTCAAGTGTATTAGTCTCCTGCAGCCGCCATAACACATACCACACGCTGTGGGGCTTACACGTTAAACACTTATTTTCTTACCATTCCGGAGGCTAGAAATCCAATATTAAGGTTCCAGTAGGATTGGTTCCTTCTCTTCTTGGTTTATAGGTGGTTATTTCCTAGCTGTGTCTCCAGCTATCTTCTCTCTGTATGTGTCTGTGCCCTAATTTCCTTTTCTTATAAGGTCGTTAGTCATATTGGATTAGATTCTACCCATATGACTTCATTTTAATGTAATTACCTCTGTAAAGACACTGTATCCAAATAAGGTCACGCTCTGAGGTGCCGGGGTTAGGACGTCAACATATGAATTTGAAGGGGGACACGTTCACCCCATATCAGCCTAGTGTCTCCTTTCTCAGATGGGGAGACTGAGTCCCTGAGTAGAGAAAGGTCTTGGCCAAGGGCCCAAGTCTGTGTGGGGTTGGAGCCTAGAAGGGATCCAGTGCCTGCATTCCCAGCACACTGTTTATCTGTTCCATCCATGTGACTGACATTTTCTGAAACCCATCTGCTGCCCTCACAATTAGCCACTCCCCAGTACCCATCCCCCCACCCCTCACCCGCCCCTCCAGGGGCATCAGCGAAAGGCAGGAGGAAGCCAGTCTGTCCCTGTGTGGGCGGTGGCTCCGCCTACTCCCAGCTCCTACTGAGCTATGGTGTGGGGCAATCCTGGAAACAGCCTGATGAAGGCCAGGGAACATGCTGGCCTGATTTTTTTTTTTTAAAGAAAAAAAAAATTAACTAGGACAGTGAATACAGCGTTATTCTCGGTTTGTGCAGGCTGGGAAGCCTCGAAGTTTGCTTCACAAAACAATGAAAGAACGGTAGAGCTGAATCCCAGGAACATGGCAGGTTATAGCAGCCAAAACTGGGTTCTGGAATCTTCTGTGCCTTCACCTGCCAGCTCAGAGTCCCTCCGAAGGTCACTGTCTGGCCTCAGTTTTCTCATCCGATAAAAATGGAGCTGATGACCCATCTTCCTTTTACTGCCAGCGGGATGATTTGAGGTTATCTGTATGTAAAGAAGTTCGTCTATGCCTGGTACCTAGTAGGTGCTCAGAAAATGGCCCTTTAATAAAAAAAGAAATTCATGTTAAACTGCGATCACTTCCCTTTCCCTCGAGAATGGCCTTTCCCTAGAGGCCCAGTTAATGATATCAGGAAAGGGAAGTGAGGCCCGAAGACTGTCTGGATGCCTCCCTTCATTCATTCATGCATTTGTTCACATAATCCGATTAACAGGTATCTGCTGATTCTAAGACGTTGTGTTTAGGGATTAGGGGTACGGATGTAAGTAAATAAAGGCCCTCCTCTCAAGCATTGTAGACATCTGCGCAATGCAGTGCAGTGAAGGGCATTATCATGAGTGAGGCATGCCCATACCGCACAGAGGGAAGGCTAGCTAGACTGGCCGTGCACTTGGGGCCATCACAGAGAGGGCTTCCTGGGGTTGTTGATCTTTGAACACGGCACTGGTAGGTGTGTAAGGTATTTCAGGTGGAACGTGTCAAGGAGAGTGTTGCAGACTGAGGGACTGGCACCAGGAGCCTAGAGAGGGATGAAGGTAACTGGACGACAGTTTCAGAGAAAGCACGAGCATACAGTGCACCTGCGAGACCATCAACGGTGATGCAGAAGTGGACGTGGGGGAGGGGGATGGAGAGAGTGTCTGGGATCAGATTGTGGGAGACTCAGAGGCTGCGGTCGCGAGCTTTGGCTTCCGTGGGTAAGTGATGCGAGCATATTAAGTGTCAGGGAGGAAAGGACACAATCAGATGTGGTTTTTAAAAAAAATTTTTTTTAATGTTTTATTTATTTTTGAGAGAGAAATAGAGATAGCATGAGCAGGGGAGGGTCAGAGAGAGAGGCAGACACAGAATCTGAAGACAGGGTCCAGGCTCTGACCTGTCAGCACAGAGCCTGATGCAGGGGCTCAAACCCATGAACCTTGAGATCATGACCTGAGCTGAAGTCAGATGCTCAACCGACTGAGCCACCCAGGTGCCCTGGATATTTTAAATAGACCAGTTGGACAGGGTGGTGGTGAGGTTGCAAGTGGGTAGGGCTGAGAGTAATGCTTGTCTCCGTGGCTCAGCTGACCACGTGATAGGATTCAACTCACCTAGTGCAGGGACATGGCTCAAAACGTGGAGGTGAAAGCAGTAGATGTGGAGACTTGAATTAGGGGAGAGATGAGAGAGAGTTTTGAAGAATAAACCCAAGTTTTGATTCAGACGGCAAACTCAGTGATGCTGCCATTTCCTAAAAAAAAAAAAAAAAAAAAAAAAGGCTAGGGATCAAGTTTAGGGGGTCTATGAGACTCCCCTAAGATTCCCCAGAATGGAGGAGCCAGGAGAAAGGAGATGTGGGCCAGGTCTGGTGAGTTCAGGCACGCACACCATCAGATTTGGTGCCCGTGGACTATCCAGGTGGGGGAGTCTGGTAGGTGGTTGGGTTTAGGAGTGTGGAGCTCAGCAGAGTGATCAAGGCTAACAAGAGGGATTGGGAGTCATCAATATAAGGAGGGGAAGGCATGAGAGAGAAAGGAAGATATTCAGGACTGTGAAGGCTGAGAGCACTCAGGAAACTCAGTTACTTGTAGTTCATGGAGTGGAAGGGAATCCTGGTCTTGGGTGATGATGCTCCAGGGTGTCCATTCTATGAGTATGAGATGCTGTGGGGCCCAGGTTGGGGTGGTGCCTCTGGGGTACCATGGTTACAGGTGGCCAGTTCCTCCAGTGCGGTACCCTTGTAGTATTTGCCCCTTAGAAAAAGGCCTCTGCCTGGGGCGGGGCCTGGTTCAAGCCAGCCTCAGGTAGTATCAGGTTGGGTTCATAGCAGATAGGTTAGTGACAAGGGATTCAGTAAATCTTGGGGCAGGAGCCCCACAGTTAGGATCAGAAGCATCACCCCTCATGAGATGGCCCAAAGCTCATCTCAGACCCAAGGAACTAGGCAGCCAACACAACTTACTTTAAGAGCCTTCAGTCTGATGGGCTGGGGACTCCTGGGTGTTCAGTGTCCTGACTGGAATTGGCTGGTAAGTTGGGAAGGACTGAGCCCACCGGAGAAACCAAGCACAGCTCCAGCTGAGTGGGCCTAGCAAAGGCAAGGTGCACACACTTCATCTGGGCCTTGGCATCTCCATCGGAAGGTGACGAGATTGGCCCAGGGTGACCTCAGGGACCTAACCTCTTGTAGCTCCAGCTCTCAATGGACTGTGTTCTCTTTCCCTAAGGAGGGTGTGAGTGTGGAGGGCAGAGGCAGTCATGGGTATTTTTGTAACTCTACTGTTGATCCGAGCTTAAATCCCGGCTCCAACTCTTGAAGCTGTGTGACTCTGGACAAATAACTCTTATGGGGACAATCATGTTCACCACTGGCTGTTGGGAGGATTAAGTGAGAAGTATCTGGATGCGCCCATAGCAGGATGGTTTTGGCAAACCAGAGGTCAATGATCTTCTTCTCTAAAGGGCCAGATAGTAAGTAAATAGGCTACTCTGTGGGCCACAAGCAATTTCTGTCACAGTTGCTCAACTTTGCCTCTGTAGCATGAAAGGAGCCACAGACAATCCATAAATGAATGGGCATGGCTGTCTTCTGAGAAAGTATGTGGCAGGCTGGATTTGCAAGATTTGACTCATGGGCTGCAGTTTATGGACCCCTGACTTAGATCCCTCAGTCTCCTGTTGCCTCTCCTGAGGCCATGGGATCCCTTCCCCACACTCCTCCTGTCTTTATGTGAACAAAAGCAGGATTTGGTTTGGGAGGAAGAAGGCAGTGTGAGGCTCAGTACCAAACAGAAAGTCTGGTACAAATGGAAAATGCCTTTCTTGTTTCCTCGAGGAAGAGGAAGCATCACTGAAGGCATGTCCAGGAGAGGGATGCCGGGAACACTGTGTGTCCTGCAAACATAATCACTGCTCAACTCCACCCCAACCTAATAACCTTGAAAGTGGCACATTCTGTGCTTTTCCTTGGGCTGCATGGCGAAATGTAATTATTTTGGGAAGCTCCATTCCCCCAGATGGGTCATCACCAACTGTGTCCAAAGGCCTTCACAACATGCCTGTTCTTCCTCGGTTATATAGAGGTTGGAAGCCGGCACAGTTCAGAGCTGGCATCTGAGGGGTGAGAAGAAGTCACCTTTCCCAGGATTCCTAGGCACATGGATCTGAGCTGAACAAGTGAAGGTAGAAACCACTTGTCGGCTATCTGAAGGCTTGGTCTGGGTGGGACTCATGGTTTGACACATTCAAGTATTTATTGGGGTCACCCCATCTTTGAGATTTAAATGAAATGCAGGTCCTACCTACCTCTCTTCCACATATGCAGATATGTGGAGAACACCAAATGAGCTATTCTTCATTCTCCCACATCCCTGCCACATGGTAGTGGGGACAGGACTCCCTTCTCCAACAAACACTCCATCTCAGTCTTTCCTTGCCTACCACACCCATTTGCCTCTCCCCTCTGAGCTAACAGAGATGACTGACTCAGCCCCTTGCCTTGATTTCTCTCCAAATTTCTCTCTTTTTTTTTTTTTAAATATTTTTATTTCTAGGAGAAAGAGAGAGAGACAGCGTGAGCAGGGAGGGTCAGAGAGAGAGGGAGTCACAGACTGAAACAGGCTCCAGGCTCTGAGCTGGCAGTCAGCACAGAGCCCGACGCGGGGCTCGAACCCACGAACCGCGAGATCATGACCTAAGCAAAAGTCGGACGCTTACCCGACTAAGCCACCCCGGCGCCCCTCTCCAAATTTCTCTCTTGAAGCGTGTGTCTGTAGAGTTGACTTTGCTTAGAGCTCAGGATACCAGCAGAGACAGGAGAAGCAAATTAAGCACTAAGCAGCAAATAAAACTGTATTAAATATTTCTGTTAGTCCATTAATGTGTCCCCAAGAATTGCCCATTTGCCAGAATGTCTTTGTTAGGCCCGCCCTCCCCAGGCCCATGGTGTGACTCTGACTTCCCAGCCATCTTCCCCATCTTCTTTCACTCCCCTCTGGGCTCTCTCACTCCCACCAAACCATGCCCTGAGGCCACATCCAAGCCATTTTCCAGAAAATCTGCTCTAAAAAACCTTCTCTGTGTTGGTCCTCCACCTGCCATGTGGGCACAATAACAGTACCCATCCGCCAGGGCGCAGGGAGGACCACCAGCACAGGTGAGGGGGGGCCGGTCAGAGGGCTGCCTGCCCAGGGCTCCTTATATGAGGCTAGATTCTTCCTCCATAAGCACTAGATTGTGAAGAACAAGGAGGATTTCACCTGGCACACTGATGGGGATGACTTTCCTAGCGAAAGGAACAGCCCGGGCCAAACCACAGAGGTATGGTAGTGAATGATGTGTTCTAGAAATGGAACAGGGAAGAGTTTGGCTCAAGTGTAAATGGCATGGGGAAGCCACAAAACAATGTGATTGGGAAATAGGGGGCAATCGTGAAGGCCTTGCTGAGACTGTGAGTCATGCTGAGAAGTTTGTCTTTTATCCCGTAGGAATCCGAGTCCAGCCCGGAAGTGACACAGTCAGATTTTCTGCTTAGATGCAGCTTTCTGTGTCTATGTAGAGGGAGAGCAAATGAAGGCAGGGAGACAAACAATGGCACAAGAAAGGGAGATGAGGAGGGCCTCAAGGAGGAATTAGCAGATGGAGAAGACTGTGTTTTTGGTAAACCAAGATGGCGGTACCACGGCCAACCAAGATGGTGGTGCCAAAGCTGGGTTTTTGCTGGGCAAGATGGTGGCCCACGGCCAGGGTTTTAGCAGAGCAGGATGGTGGTGCCTAGGCAGATTTTCACAGGATGAAAAGGAGGGCTCTACCACATGTTCGTAGTAGTAGTAGGGTGATAAGAAGCTGGTGGGACCTAGAAGGAGATGGGGGACAGTTTGTATGCATCGAGCATCGTGAGTTTCTGTGGCTGACTGACCCTCTACAACTCTGCAACATGGGACAACTTTATGTCCCAATAACCGACCACTCGGTAACTATGACCCATTTTGGTGGTTCCCACCCCCCAGCTGCATGTTTCATTCGTCAGAGAGCTTTAAAAATGCAAAGATCAAGTCCCACCTTAGACCATTTGAATCTGACATCTCTGTAGGTAGGTCTCGAGCACATGTGCTTATTTATTATCTGTCACGTGCCACCCAGGTAATTCTAATGTGTGGCCATGGTTGAGAACCACTTACGAGTGGAAGTGTGGGTGAAAGGAAGTTCTCACGTTTGCAAGTGGATAGAGTGGCTTCAGCAGGTGCGGATGGAGGAGCTGATAAGTTGCGAATGTTCTGAAGCTTCCCCAGGCATGAACATTCATTTGTTTTCTCATCTGCTGTAAATAACAGAGGCTCGTGGATTCATTAAGGCTTCCCTCTTCCACTTGGTGCTGAATATAATTTCAGGAGCCCTGGCTCAGAGCGAGTGCTGCTGTCAGGATGTATTTATTAGATTTCCTTCTGAAAGATGAAGTTCTGGCTTCTCCTCAGAGTCGAGCGTGAGTTGCTTTTTGCCCTCAGAATTAGGTGGGATGAGAAGGTCAGAGAGATTTACCAGGATCACAAACAATTTGGGTAGATTTCAGGCTGGAAGGGGGCTCTGGCTAGTGTACAGTGGTGAGCCAGATGTCCTGGGTAACCCTGTGACTTTGTTGCATCACCCAGTCTCCCTGAGCCTCAGTTGCTTTGTCTTTCCAAAGGGCAGGAAATGCTATTCCCACTATACAAGGCCAGCGTTCCAATGAGATGGTGACCATGGTGCTCTTTACATATGTTTGTCTCAGGTGTTTTTTTACATCAGCCCCGTGCACCCAGGCACTATCATCCCCATTTTAATAGACGAATAAACTGAGGTCTGAGAGTCTTATAACTTGACCAAAGTCATATATCTGATAAATGGTAATACCAAGAATATGACCTTGGCCTTCAGGCTTCAGAGCCCATAGTGTAAATCACCAGATAAAATGATTTGTGCTGTGGAACCTGGCAACTATATATAAACCCAACCATATATTAATTCTTGAAGGGTAATACTTTCAAGATTGACCACTTTACTGTTTGCTGGAAGTAAAATCTTGTGGATTCGATAGACATCATGGTGGGCGTTTATTCATGTTTTATTTCGTTCATTCATGCAACATGCAGTTCAGGAAGGAAGCTAAGTTTGTCCAAGGCTGGCCATCATGGGTGCCATGGGAATGAGGGAGTGGTCGTTTCTGAGGACCTGAGAAGGTAGGAAGAAGTTTGGCCTAAGTAAGCTCTTCATTTTGCCAAAAGTCTCCCATCTCAGAGTCCTGAGCAGGCCCCGGTGTGCCTGTTTATGGAGTGATAAATCCACACTGACAGGCCAGACCATTAGAGCAACGGAAAGCCCATTACATCATGCTGTGCCGGTGACCCAGCCATTATAGATGAACGTGTGAGCAAGAAGGAGCCCAGAGGGTCGTGTGGCCACCATCCATCACCCCCAGGCGGTGCTGCTGGTTCATACTAGACGTCCGGTGGCTCTTCAGTTCACGGACCCGCATCCCGGGGTCAGACAGACCATGGGGGCCAGTCTGGCTCCGATCAGCGAGGAGCCTGCCTCTGTTCTCTGTCCTGATCTCAGGCATGTTCTTAAGGCGCCTGTGTTGATTTATTCTTTCAGCTCACTCAACCAAAAAGTACTGAGCCTGCTGGGTGCTTGCTAGGAGGGGAGATGAGTGAGACCGGGGCGCCTGTCCTCATGGAGGCCACGCACGACTCAGGATGAAAAGGAGCCCGCCGGCAGACAGGCGTCGCTGTGCTGGCCATGGACTCACGGGTAGAGCTGCATTGAGGAAGACGTCTCCCTGGTCGTCTTGAGCATCTCCTTAGGGAGGGGACCCAATCCTGTGAGCTCACAGTGTTAGTTTCCCAGGATTCTGGAGAAACATGGCTAGCCAACCCAGGCAGACCTAGGGTCCAATTCCCATCCCATTGGCTGTGTGATCTGGAGCTTGAACAACCTCCTCAATCTCTAAAGCCTCAGTTTCCCCAAACGTCTGCTGTCTGTGTGATCTGATGTGCCTCTGGCCTCTGTAGTATTTCCTAACACTGGGACACGTGAAGACATATTATCATCGTTTTAGGACGCCTTTTGCTCCCCCAGCGTGCCCTATCATTACTTTCCCTGGTTCTGGATTACCTCGGTTTACCCCACTACTCTGTGTGTCAAGGGCATTTGGGGATCGTAATCTCGTTATAATTCAGCCTTCCCCAAACCTTCCTCCCTTGCTTTTAATATTTATCTCTTTTTGCATCTCCAACCCCTGGCAGCTTCCTGTGCTCACACCTTAATACTTCTCTCGCCAATCTAAGTCACTGCACCAAGGTCATGGGGTCTAAGTTTCCTTAAAGAGAAGGACCCAGGATTCCTTGGGGCAATGGATTCAGGCCCAGTTGATGCTTCTGCGGCACCCAGCAGTGTCTCGCATAGAATAGGCACTCGGAAAATAAGTTTAGTGACTGCCTGCATCACATCCATTCTCTCAGTTTGCTGTCTCGAAATGGTTGCAACAGATTCAGAGAGGGTGGGCAACTCACCCTGGGTCACACAGCTAAGTGTCCAGCAGAACTCAGCCTCAGGCTGCACAATGTCGTGGGATGCCATGTGTAGAGTACAGAGCATTTACCCTGGGCTGGGTGCTAGACCAATACTTCTCCAGGATCACACATTGAGCCTCACAGTGGCCCACAGAGAAGGAACTTATGCCATCCCCACTTTGCAAATGAGGAGTCTGAGTCTCGGGGACATCAGGAGCTTGTCCCCAAATCACAGAGCTAGGGGACTGGCAGAGCCGGGGTTCAAACCAGGTCTGACTTCAGAGACTTTATTCTTTTTTTTTCTTTAAATAATTTATTGTCAAGTTGGTCTCTATATAACACCCAGTGCTCATCCCCCAAGTGCTCCTTATTCTTAACTGGTGTTTCTCATCTCCTTCCTAATACCCAGCTCGGTGAGGTGGTGAGTAATTAGTGGCAGTCACAGTGATTCAGAAGAAGAGACAGGAGAAAGTGTTGAAGGCAGACAAGGTGAGTAGAGTATTTAAATATGAGCTTTCAGGACAGGATGATGCCGAGGGAGTTTATGCGGCAACAAACCACTGAAATCAGGGAGTTTGGATAAAAGGTGCCCAATTTACTCACTGCACTTCATCTGGGGACCAAGGGGGTCTTTTTTTAAAAGGACTACATTCAGGAAAAGGAAATAAGCAGAGAAACAAACAGTAACTGATACGTTCAAAGCCTGAAGCAGATTTCCTGTCCCAGGGTCATTGTTAGTAAAAAAATGTTTCTATGAAAGTTTCCAAAATTATAGACGCCTCAAAAATATTCCTTGAGCTACATTCAGGCTATTTTAAGGTGTCTCCCCTGCCCCCCACCCCGCCACTGCCTCTAAAAGATTGAAAACCATTCAGAAGCATGAATCATAGACCAATAACTTCTGATACATGAGAGAGACTACTGATAGTTTATAATTCAATTTCGGCCTGAAATGAAGTTTAATAATACATAGAGCGGCCTCGTTTTCCTCTTATTAAAGTGAAGGATATGGCTTCAGGGAGAAATTAGCTAATCGAATAGAAATATTTCAGCTATAAGAAAAATAAAGGACCCAGATTGCCCTCCTAAAAGGAAAAACAGGAACTGTGCAATCTTGAGAAGTAAATTGTCTTTCAACTTGAAGAAAGTACTCACTGATGAGGACCCGTATGCCAACCCAAAAGATCCTGAAGAAGAATAAGCCAGGGAAAAACCGAACCTTTCTTCTAAGGCAGAACCCGGGAACGTCAAACCCCGTGAGTGTGAGCTTGGACCGTTTCCTACCCCTGAGGTCATAGCTCCGCTCTCTCGGTCTTGTGTCACATGAATGTGACCTTCTGTACCTTACTGTGTTCCCCTTGCGCTTCTCCCTGCCTTCCCCATATTCTGCCTAGAATCATGCAGTGACTTCCTCATCATGTCCAGTCTTCTACTTCTGCAGTGTCTCCTTCACATTGCCAGCTAAGTCATCTTACTAAAATGCTAGGGGCGCCTGGGTGGCTCAGACGGTTAAGCATCCGACTTCGGCTCAGGTCATGATCTCATGGTTCCTGGGTTCAATTCGAGCCCTGCCTTGGGCTCGGCACTATCGGTGTTTGGGAATCCCTCTCCCTCCCCCCTTTCTCTGTCCCTCCCCAGCTTGTGCTCTCTCTCTTTCTCAAATAAACTTAAAAAGCATTACATATTAAAATTTTTTTAATAAAATAAAATACCATGTCTCTGATTTTCTGAAAATTATTCTGCAGTTGGATCTCTGTCACTTGTAGGATTGAGTCTAAACTCACAATTTCAGTCCTATTTACCTTAATGGTCTGCTTTTCTTCTGCTCCCCGTTCTGGAACTCTGTCCTCGGTCTAATCAATTTCTTGCAAATGTCGGAATACATTCTGCTCTTTCAGGTCTTCCATTTGCTTTTCTGTCTTCTCTGCCTGCTGTGAACATCATTACCTTCCTTGTTCTTCTGACATGATCTTTCTCATCTTGGACACTTCTCCCAAACATCATACCCTCTGTTAGGTGCTGTTTTGGTGTTTCGATTAGAGGAAATATCGAATTTTGCTAGTTGCTTGGGAAAATATTCCCTGGATTATTCTTGCTCTGTTTGGTTTCTGACACTGCTATCCCAGAAACCAAATTTTGCATTACTGGGGCCTCTTCTCATGAAATTTGCTCCATTGCCTTCACATCATAATTCTGGCACCTTACTATTTTGATTATTTTTTTTAATATTTTTTTTATTTATTTCTAGGAGAGAGAGAGAGAGACAGTGTGAACAGGGGAGGGTCAGAGAGAGAGGGAGTCACAGACTGAAACAGGCTCCAGGCTCCGAGCTGGCAGTCAGCACAGAGCCCGACGCGGGGCTCGAACCCACAACCGCGAGATCACGACCTAAGCGAAAGTCGGACGCTCAACCGACTAAGCCACCCAGGCACCCCTTACTATTTTGATTATTAAAGGTATTTAATAACTATCATTTTCTCTTAGGACAAGGCCTCTGCCATTACTCCTGTTTTTCCAAAAATTCTGGCATATTCTCCCATGTGACTTTGGAATCCTTTAGTTTAACCATGTGTCTGTCCCCCACCAAAATCTTTGGGGTTTTGGATGAATTATATTAAACCTAAAGTTAATTGGGAAATAATCAAACTCTTTACAGCTACATCTTTTCTTCCAGAAGCATTTTCTTATTCTTTATGTCTTCCTACAGATCTGAATCTTCGCTGTTAAGATTTTCTTCCCCTCATTATACGGATCTTGGAGTTCTTGCTGTTGGTTATGCTAATTTAAATGGAATTACTTTTAAAACTTTTATTGTTTCTGTTTATGTGTATGCAATGTATTATTTTGGGCATGAGCATTTATTTTTGGATCCAGCCACTTTTCACTCTTGTCTCTTATTAGTTATAATGCTTGGTTTGGCTACAATTTGTTTCGTTTTGTTTTCGTTCGGTTTGCTTGGGAGGGCTTCTTCAGAGATGGATTTTAGAGCCCACACAGCTGGTTCCCCAGGGACCATGGTGCGATCTGGAGCAAATTAACCTCACGGTTTTTCAGCTTCCTCATCTGCTCATTGATTCTACAGAGAGCACTTCCCTCCTAAGGTTATGGTGGAGATTCAGTTAGGAACTTTACGTAAAGTGTTAACCAATGTCAAGTCCTCACCAGGACTCAATAAACCGTTACCTCTTCCTGTTTCTGGAGATAGACAATCATGATACTAAAACCAATGGTATGTTGCTCTCCCTTTTTGCAGAATCCAGAACTCTTATTTCTGATTTCTAATTCTTCCGATTATTCTTCCTTAAATGATACTATAAAATTAGTTTGACAATAATGTGGGTTCTTGTCTTGTGCATGACATTGGTTGGATCCCACATCATAGCTCACAATCAAGATATTTTTTTCTTTTTAATTTTTTAACACTTATTCATTTTTTTGAGAGATAGAGACAGAGCAGGAGCTGCGGAGGGGCAGAGAGAGAGGCAGACACAGAATCTGAAGCAGGCTCCAGGCTCTGAGCTGTCAGCACAGAGCCGGCAAGGGGCTCAAACCCATGAACCATGAGATCATGACCTGAGCCAAAGTCGGATGCTTAACCGACTGAGCCACCCCGTCGTCCCTCAAGTGAACAAAATACTCTTCCAATTTCAGTTTCCAAGATTCCCCCCCCCCAAGAATGGATAATAAAGTTGATCGTTCATTCTGTTGCTACAGTTGAGTGATTTGCTGATTTTAAACCCTGTAGCATTTCTGAGATAAACCTTATTTAATGGTTGCAGGTCATCCCTTTAAACTGCAGTCCATGCACCAACATTTTCATGGACTTTTGCACTCAGCTCCTTCCTGTAGATATTTTCTCCCTTCTGTCAGGCTCTCTTCTTCTAAGTCTCTATTCTTGTTTCACAAACACCAGGTTCTCTCGAATCCTACTGCAAAAGCGCTTCCTGCTTTTCTAAAATATTCTTTGGGCTCCTGGAGCACATCTCCATCAGAGGCATCTTCTTGCCTTTGAGGCTTTGGGATCATGTTTTCCTCCACTCCTATCACAGAGCTCTGTTCATAGACTCCACGTTTCTTATCCTCTTTCCTTTTGTCATCTATAGATAAGGGGTTTCTTTCCAGACCAGAGCTTGGCAGCAGGCCAACTTCTGGGGACCGCCTGTGGCCTTGCTCACTGCGACATCAGGGAGGGTCACAGCCTTTTGCCAGGTGTACATCAAGGAGCTCGGTGGGCACCGCCTCTGCTGGCCGGGTCCCGGGGGGTTCCAGGCATTTGCTTCGTGCAGATGTGATGGGCTGTGATGGGGGCTGCTGTTCTCCAGCAGCCAGTCGGGGTTTCCATCGGTCTGTGGCACCTGAAGGACCCCTTGCTCAAGCTCTTCTTGTCTCCAGTCCCCACGGATGTGTCTCCTGCAGTGAGCCCAGCCCCCAGGACACAGTGAGTGCCCTGATGCTCTCCGCCTTGGCTTTTCCCTGGAGAGGAAAAGACCGGAGGAAGGAAGCTACTGAACGCAGTGCCGGCTGATTCATAGAGCAGCCCTCTCAAGCAGAAAGATGTCCGCTAGCTTTCCTGGTGAGTTCAGACCCTGGTTTTCCGCCAGTAGAGGCAGGAAGGCACATGTCTCCTGTGTGAGCTCCTGAGGGCTCCCATAACAAAGTACCACAAAGTGAGTGGCTGAAAACAACAGAAGTTTTATTCTCTTGCAATTCTCGAGGCCAAAGGTCTGAAATCAAGGTGTCCCCAGGGCCACCTCTGAAGGCTCAAAGGAAGAATCCTTCCTGGTCTCTCTGAGCTTTGGTGAGCTGCCGGCCATCCGTGGTGACCCTCTTCTTTCCGGGCTCTGCCTCCATCCTTACCTGGACTTCTTCCTTATGTCTGTCTGTATGTCTTCTCCTCTAGTCATTGGATTTTGGGCCCACTCCACTCCTGGATGACTTTGTCTTAACTAATTACACCTGCAGGTTCTCAGGTTCTAGATGGACTTACGTTCTGAGGGGACACCGTTCAACCCACCACATGGCAGCACCTTGCAGCCTGGCTGGGCCTCTTGCTTCCAGAAGATACAGTCTTCAGAGGTCACTGAGTCTTTCCTGAGGCTAGCTCCTCAGAGTTAAATTAATATTAGTTAACAATTTCTTAGTATTTCCATGTGTCGGGCACTTTACACGTGTGCATTCGTCAAAGAGAGTTGATGAAAGTTAGCATTAACTCTGTCAGCACAGAGCCCGACGTGAGGCTCTAACTCATGAACCAAGAGATCATGGCCTGAGCTGAAGTCGGACCCTTAACCCACTGAGCAACCCAGGCGCCCCTGCCCTGCTATTTCTTAGACCATTCTTTTGTTCACTTTTTTTGTTTGCAGCATCCCTATCATGCAAGTACCAGTTCATTCCTTTAGCTAGAATATAGTGAGAGTCAGATTTCTTGCATATGATCCTCCCTATTTGATGTTACGGATTGTTTGGCAACAACGCTGGCACCGGCTTCATTTTCTGAGGCGCACCTGTCCCTACGGGCCCGTGTTCAGCCGAGTGAGTCCTGCAGGTGAGCTAACCCGTCATTCGCACACTCATCTCTTCCAGTGTGCACAGTGCTCCACACGGTGGCCATGCGCCTGCAAATCTGCCCCTAAATCAAATACCAAGAATCACCAGCAGAAAATACGGAACAGTGGCTGGCATACAGTAGATGCTTAATAAATATTCATGGAATCAATAAGCAGCAGGAGATGATAATTGTTAACGATTTAGACTCTGGAGTCAAATAGACCTGGACCTTGGTTCTGCCACTTCCTAGTGCTGGGATTTACTGAACCCGTCTGAGCCTCAGTCCCTCTGCTCTGTAAAGTGGGGATGACAACATTCTTATGGCATGGGAGTATTGTGAGACTTCCATGATTTCCAGGAGCAAGCAAACCATGTCAGTCTCTGGGCCTTCCCCACTGCATGCAATCAGTTACCGTTACGCTCATTGCTGATAATAATGATTCTAAAAATAAATACAGGTGGTTCTCACTGATTCCCACATCTGCCTTATGTATGTCCCTTGCATGCATCCTTAATGATTTAGCATTGGGAACCCCATTTTTCTCCCTGCTGCTGTATTCTTTCTGGAAATGCCTTTCCTGTTTGTATCTCCAGAGCCAGGTGCCTTTCCCCGCTAGCTGAGTCCTTCTCTCTGGGCTCCTGCGACCCTCCGCTCCCCTTCTCGCCAGGGGTGTTTGTCACTGTGGATGCTGAGTTCCTCCTTATCTGTTCTCCTCCTCATGGACCAGCTTGTCCAAGGCAGGATTGCAGCTGGAGATTCTGATGAGGAAGGAGGCCATGGAGGAAGAGAGGGAGCCAGGCTGAAAGTCAAGTGGAGTTGCAGAGCCCAGCTCTATTTTTATTCAGCCTAAAGCCTGGGACCGCTTCTCCTCTGAGGCTCCTGGAGATACCTTGCCTTTCTCTGTTCTCCGCCTTCCTGCCTGTGGCTCCCTGCAGGCCCAGCACTGACAATTCTCTGGAAGCCCCAGGAAGCCTTAGTGCTTGTTTCTAGCACAGGAAGCAAGCTTGTCGTCCTCAGGGGGCCAGAGGAGGAGACAGGCTCTCATGGGAGAAACGAGCAGGCCCAGGGAGAAAAGAAGCTGGCGGATGCATTTCTGTCACCGGGGACCATAAAGAGAATCATAAGGGAGCTTTGTGACTCCTCAAGAGTCACATAACCCTTCCGAGCTTCTGTTTCCTCAGCCCTAAGACTTAGAGCTTGATTAGAAGAGCAGTTTTCCAACTGCGATCAGCACCGTGCAAAGCATTCTTCAGGTTGATTGAGCCCTCATGTCAGTCCTCAGTTGGGGAAGAAGGGGGAGGGCTATGGCCGCGGCCCCTCCCCTTGTCCCCCTGCCAATCACAGAGGCTCCTCCTCCGCAGGCGCCTCCAAGCACAGAGACTCCGCCCTTCTTACACCCACGGATCAGAGTAGCTCTGACTAAAGTGATTTACATATTGGGCTTTCCTCTGTGCTTTTCTTTTATATATCATTATTTGGCTTTTAAAAGCCTAAAATGCCCTGGAACGAGATCATTTGCATATCTTTTCCCACGCCCAAGAATGTACGACACTGAAAAGTACACTGAGTCCACAGAGACAGGAAGAAGAAGGACAAAATGGAGTGATGGCCATTTATGGACTGTCTTCGGTATCCTCAGCACTCCCGTGACTCCTTTAGTGACCAATATCCTGGCCCGAAGCTAAATCTTCTTTTGCATTTAGCTCAAGACTAAGTTTACTGAGCAAAGAATCATGCCTGAGATCATCAATTCTTTTCAATGAAACAAGTATTTATGAGGGAGTGCTCTGTGCCATCCTCTGGGCTTTAGGGATTCTGCATTGGGAAAAAACAAACAAACAAATAAACATTGGTCTTGTTGTTACAGAGCTTACAGTCCTCTGAGGAGTCTTGGAAATGGGAAAGTATGTGTGTTTGTTTTTTTAAGTTTTTAATGTTTATTTTTTGAAAGAGAGAGAGAGACATAGTGCTAGCGAAGGAGGGCAAAGAGAGAGGGAGACAAGCATCTGAAGCAGGCTCCACACTCTGCACTGTTAGCACAGAACCCCACGCAGGGCTTGAACCCATGAACCGTGAGATCAAGACCTAAGCGGAAGTCGGTTGCTTAACCGACTGGGCCACCCAGGCATCCCAGGGAAAGAATGCTTTAAAGATAAGCGGATTAAGCCCAGTCCAGTGAGGTGATCTGGTCCGCGTCTCACACAGCAAGCAATATCCTAGAACTCAGCTGTAGGTTTCCAGTGATTTCTATAAACTGCTTCACTTTTGCCTTAACAGTTTATTACTTATTAGCAGGAAGACTAGAAGCTGCCTCTTGAATTAGCCACAATCTCAAGCGGCTTATGTGGCTCACAAAAGAGCCAGTCTTGCTCTTAATGATCCCGGTGGGGAGCAAAAATAGGGAAGTCTTCTCATTCCAGTTTTGTTATGGTTTCTCACTGCCACGTGGTGTCGCTGTGGAACAGAGGCCCTGCGCAGCCCAGTGGCTGCCTGCTCACCCTGCACAGGAGCTACTGCCTGCCTGAATCCTACACTTGTATCCAAGGTGCTGCAAACTTAGGTTCCAAGATTTCACCTCTTGGATTCCATGCTTTTATGCTGATCCACCAACTGGTAAAGAATATTTTCATGGTGAGGGTGCTGGATCTGCTTTAGCTACGAATAATACTGGAATCAACTTTCCCCATAGATTCTGTGGTCCATGTATTAAATCAGCGTCACTGACCAAGACCTTCCCAACCTCGGAGCCATTTTTGTGTCCCATCTTCGTTTATTTCTATGTAGAACCCCATGGACTCTCCCACCTCCCAGCTCAAGATAGAAAGGGATGCACAGACGCTCTGTCTGTTCTTTGTTAAACCAGGTAGCAGTCCCTGATCCTCCCCCTGCAGAGCAGTTTGTGTGTGGATACAATGAGAGCCATCACTCATGACACTTTGCCCTAAACAACAGTCTTTCTAAGGTTCCCTGTTGCATCTCTCTACAAAGATGTTGCTCTCTGTTATATTAACTTACATTTGGCACAAACTCTTCCTCAGTTGTCTGATCCCTATAGTAATTCCTTTTTTTAATGAGTTCAAATGGGCATATCTGGGTGTGATTTAGCCATGTCACACCTATGCACACTCAGCTGGAGATGGATTTGAGCGTCTTTTTGAGAGTCACGTATGGCCTCCGCTGTTGTGAGAGGCTTTAATGGGAAGGATTACCAGGATAGGGAATGAGAGGAAAACAAAAACAAACATGCGGAGAACGACTTCCGGGAGCCAAGAAAATGCTCATCTGGGGGAAGGAGAAGGAGAAGCATTTTTCAAACGCCCACACCTGGGTGCAGTGCGGGGTAATACAAAGGATAGGGACATTGGAATTGGAAAGGTGCGTGTCCCTGTGCTGCGCTTTGATCGTTGTGGCCTTGGGTGAGTCACCCAACCTTATGAGTCCCTTTCCCTCTATAAAGAGTCGAGTACTTACTGTGCAGATTTAAGGAGCAACCAATCCAGGGCAGGGAGCTTAGCACGTTGCCTCACAATAAGTAGAAGCTTGCACTGTCATCAAGAAACAGCGCATAATAAAGACCGTTTAGTGAACAGATCTTGTGTAGCTCATGGGCAGGGCTGAGGCAAGGGTAGGCTAGTGAGGCTCCCAGAGGCCAGCAACTTCAAAAGCCGTTACCACCCCAGGTTGAAGGGCCAGGAATGAAGAAAGATACTGGTGTCACTGTGGCTGCAGTTTATAAAGTGGGGGCCACCAAACACAGAAGCTTTAGTTGGGGGTGTGGGGCATTACAACTACTGCCGAGGTTGGTGCTAAAATTGGGTGGAGGGTGGGGGCTCGCCTTGCTCCCCAGCCCCCTGGCTTCTCGCTGCCAGCTCGTGTTGCTATCCTCGCCACCGGGGAGAACGGATTTAGTAAACACGACGAGCAAGGAAGACCACCCCAAGAACCTCAAGAGTATCTCAAAGGAGAAGCATTAGGGAACATATTTGTAAGGTTGTGGGGCTCGTGGGAGGGTTTTAGGGCAGTAGTTAGTAAGCACGGCATGGGCAGAGATTGGCCATCGAACCAGGGAAGTCACTGGAACAGTCAGTGGTCTCATCGCTGGAACTTATGAGCTCATACAGAGCTGTTGCTGAATCAGTTTGCCGACTTCTGGTCTTATCTCAGAACATACAGGAGTGTAGGAGCTTAATTGGTGTTGCATGTCATGATTCATTTTATCCCTTCTTCCGGCCCGTGTTCCTTTTGAAAATTGGTGTCTGTTTTTCTCTCATTTCCATTAGCAAAACCCTATCACAAGGTAGCCAGCAAGGGAGCCCAGACAAGAGGGTCAGGAAAGGCAGAAATGGTTCTGGGGCACAAAGAGCCAGCACCCAGACCTGCCTGTCTGTCCCTTTCCTGCCCCCCTTCCCTTCTTTGTACTTTCCCCCACTGCTTCGTTTCCTGCTACTAACTCTTCCTCGTTTGTATCACAGCAACTTGGCACTTTTCTCTATTCATTGTCACACTTTGAGAATTAGTGCTCTAAGCCTTTGCAAATTATAATCATATATATTACATAGATATAATATAACATGATATAATGTATTGAAAATATATCATGTTGTTGAACATTTTTATGTGCCAAACACTTATGCAAGGTATCTTATATACCTAGACCTCTTATTTTCTATGTCTGCACTGCCCACCAGAACTTTCTGGAAAAGTTTTGTAATCTGTATTGGCAAATATGGTAGCCATTTGGCACGTGTGACTATTGCACATTTTTGCCATCACTATTATACATAATAAGGAGCTAGATTTTTTTTTTTATTTTAGTGCATTTTAGTGAATTTGCATTTAAATGGCCACCAGCAGCCAGGGTCACTGTATTAGACAGTGCTAGTCTATTTCATGATCTACATTATAGACACGAGACAACTGAGTCCTGGTAAGGTTTAGTAACATGCCATTATGACCCGGCTGTGAACGATGTGGCCAGGACAGGGGCTCTTTGTTCTCCCCAAAACACTCAGCTCTGTAACATAACTACCTCCTCGACCTGAATCCCTTCTTCTTGGCCTCTTGGCCAACTCTTACTCATCCTTCAACATCCAGCTCCACTGTCTCTTCCGTGAAGACTCCATAATTCTCAAGCACAGTCTTCAGTACATCACCATCATATCTAGTAAATATCTCACTCCATGTACATTTCAACTTGCATTGAAGTTATTTGTTTAATCATGTACATTTCTTAGCAGAGTGTGAGGTCTTTAAGGAGGAGAACTGAGTCACCGTGGGAGGCACACAGTAGGTACAAAGAAACAGTTTCATAAACCAGCGTTTTATCATCATTGCTGCCTTCTGCAGGCTGAAGCGGTAATGTTGTACCGCGGGCTTGTTGGTGCTAATTTCATCCATTTCCTTCATGGGTTTAAATTCTATAGATCAACAAGATCTCTGCTGAGAGAAAAATTCAGGCCTGCCTGCCCCCCTCTTGGATTCCGTGCACACTCCTGTTCTTGGGCGATCAATAGCTGTGGCTTAGGAGTATTTTAAGCCTGCTGTCTTTTGACTTAAGCCTTTCTTCCCCCAACCATCACACATTTGCCAGCATGCCTCCCCAGCAGGGTGGCGGGTCAGCAGTGCCTGAAGATTGTGCTGTGAGGCAGGAGGTTCTCCTGAGTGGTGTGGGAAAGTGGCCAGCTACCTTCCGGACGGATACATACATCTCTGGGTGTCCAGGATAGCCGTGGGCCAAAGACCCACCCTGCTGAGGGGCCCTGGGAAGCGTGAATTTCCTGGCAAAATAGGCTAAAGGCGTTCCGACTCAAAATCTGGGACACAGCATTGATACAAATGGATTTGAGAGAGCAGAAGAGGGAGGAAAGCTAAATCCCAAGAACATGACTCTTTAGCCCACAGAACATTCTGGTGGCGTCTGTTCAGGACTAGTCTGTGGTCAACCCTTTTGGGTGAAAGGACTCAAATGAAGACACCTTGTTCCGTGTCTTCAGTGTTTTGTCCACCGTGACCATTTGTGCTTCAGCAGCTTTGCATTGCCCTAAGAAATCCGTCCAAATCCGTCCAAATGCTCGTCCAATTCCTGAGCATTGCTTTCCAGCCACGGGAACAGGTCGAGTCTCAGATGCCAATGAGGGCCGGGCGGATAATGTCAACAGTGAAGTAGCCGTGTGGGGGATTTGACAAACTGGAAAGCTCATAGCTGTTCAAAGGGAGGAGCCGCTGCTCCATCTGACCATTGTTACATGTAAGAATGAGAAGCCCAGGCTCGCCTTTTTCTTTCAGTAGAAGAGGGAAATCTGGATTGTGATGTAAAATAGCTGATTTCTCACTTTGTAAGACCAAGTAAAGCATATCTCTGGTTTGGTTCAAGGGCTATTATTTTGCAGCTCTGTCATCTGTCATCTGCCCAATGGCCCCCAGTTCCCTCACGCACTCTACTCTTCTGCCATTTTGACCTGCTTCCGGAGTATCCCATCCCCCTCCATACCTCGGTACATTTGCATATGCTTTTCCTTCATCCCCAGATCCTTTCCTGCCCGTTCAGCTGCTAAGACTATACTAGGCCTTCAAGGACCATCTCAAGTGTCACCTTTTCCGGAAGACTCCACATAGCCTGGCATTTGCTCCTTCCCCCGGGCCCTTGTAGCTATTTCCACCTTGTCTATTGCATTTATTCTTTTAATGCTAATTTGCAGGCTCACTGTGGGTTTTCTCAACTTGACAGAGTGCTTTTGAGCTCGCGAACTGTACAGTCGACGTAGCCAGCCTCCTGCTGAACACGCTCCTCCCAGTGTCCCAGTTGGAACTGAGCTGCACCCCCTCCCACCAGGCTGATTCCACCCCAGTGTTACCATCTCAGTGAGTGGCAGCTCCCCCATCCAGTCATCAGGCCAGGAACTGGGGAGTCATCTTGGGTGCCTTCCTTACCTTCACCTCCTTAATCCTGTCAATCACCAAGCAAGACCTCCTTTCAATTTTTCCACTTAATTCTCACCCCCCTCAGTGGGCCCTTATTGTCACTTGGTAGATGGTCAGTAAGTAGTGCTTGCATGAACTGTTTAATGGCGGACTTGTTAGCATGTAGGATTTCAGAGTCCATTGCACAGTGACAACTGCAGCCATCAGGAATGGCTCCCCGAGGAAAGTGGAATGGAGTGGGACCTTCCTGGCCGGGCAGGCTGAGGGCAGGTACACGGTGGAAGAGTTGAACAGTCAGGGTGGATGGGTTAGTGGCTGGAATGAGAAGGGACCATTTTACAGCAAGAAGGGCATGCTGGCCTGACCAGAGTGGAGTATTCTGGAATGGAAAGACAGAGGGGAATGAGGTGGGGTGGGTGAGCCAGACGGTCAATTCCTGAGTGCCTGGATGCCTGGAGAACACACCCAGAGCCTGTACATTGGAAAACGAGGAGGCTTTGCTGCTCTTTGAGCAGGAGATCTGTGTTTACGTGTTCCAGAGAGGAAGGGACAGTACATAATAGAAACAAAGGATGAGGACAGGGACTTGGGGCTTGGGGTTCCTGGGAACGTGGGGCCACCACAAGACACCTGGCCACTGGGCGATGTCTGAGCAAGGGCCGTGAAGGAGGGAGAGTCTGCACATTGGAGGGACGTGATGTACATAGAGAGGAAGAGAGAGACCCAGAAGCCCATTGCCTCTTAGTCTGACTTGCTCAGCAGGGACGAATGTGGGCCTTCTCTCTACCAAAGTTGGAAGGAAAAATGGCCAAGCTGGCAATGTGTCTCACTCTTCACTGGCTGGTGTAATCCTTGTGAGAGAAGCAAGTTAATGAGAATACTTATCACCATCCTGATGCTAGGGAACCCTTCCTAGCGCTTTCCAGATGACAAAGTGCTTGTCCATCATCTTTTCTGGTTCCCACACCGAGCCTACCAAGTCACTGGTGGTGCCAGTTGTAACCTTCTACAGATGAGACAGCTGGGGTCCTGGAAGAGAGAGAATTAACACACCAGAGGTCAGGTGGGTGGAGTCCTGTCTGGTGAGTGTTACTTGAGATTTAGGGCAAAACCTAGTTCTTTGGGGGGGAGTTCCTCCAAGATTCTGTTTTAGTGGTTGTTGGGGACGGGGGGGGGACTGACGTTCCCAAGGTAGTTTTGGAAACCACAGTGCTCCGCCACCACCCCGCCTGGCTCTGATGTACCAGTCATGGGGTCACAAGGTCACGGTGCCAAGCGCTGATGTGTCCCCGAGTTTCAGACTTCCCCCTGCCATCTCCAGCCCCTGAAAGACCTCTGGGTCATCTCCCAGCAGGGACCCATTTTTACAAACTGCCGCTTTCTGACAGCCTGTGAACACGAGGGTGCGCCTGCCTTCGGCACCCCCTCGGAGCCGAGACAGAAATAGCCCTTCCTACGGGGAACCAAAATAGAGATCGTGAAACAAATCCGTGTATTCTTATCTTTGTGTAGGGCACTCCTGTCATATGGGCAGCCGCCACTTCAACATTCTGCCACGTGACATGGCAGCGAAGGGCTTTCCCTGTCGGGAAGGGAAAATGCGGAAAATGCAGTAAATGTGCCACTCTCCATGATGGAATAATGATCTCTGATCTTGTCTTTTTCTTTTTCTCTTTCCCTCCCTTCCTTTTCCTTCCTCCCCTTCCCTCCCTCCTCATCCCTCCTTTCCCTTCCCTTAATAGACACATTCCTTCAATCTGCCTTCATTGCAGTTGGACTCAGGTTACTGTGTGTGTCAATATCGTATGTCAGAGGTGTGTATAGATGGATGAGATGTAATCCTTGCCCGCACAGGGCTTCCCACCAGTCAGGGAAACAGACACATAATAGATATTGACAATCCACGGCCGTAGGTTCTGCCACGGGAGGGTGCCCAGGGAGCTGTGCGAAGGCAGAGCCAAGGGCACACAGCCTCTTTAGATGCCAATGTCCCTCCACCCGCAAGAAAAGCGTCTCCATCATTGCCTGGCCTTGGGCTCGATTCTGTAACCTTATAAACGGAATTTAAATTGCTTCATTTTTCAGAGAGGCAGGAAAGAATTACTTGGTGAGACTTTACAAAAGTTGTGTGCCCAATTCTGGAGGAAGCAAGGGGACCTGCAGGCTGAAAGCCATGGGCACCTCCCTAATTATATTCCATTTTCCACAATGAGGACATGCCATTTCTTGGATCTTGGAGCCAAATGCCTCCAAGAGATTAAATATTAATAAAATCCTTCCTTCCTCTTTTTCCATCCTTGTTGCATCTTAAAATGCATCTTCCCTTCTCTTACCTCATTCGTTTATTCTCTTATCCATCCAACTGGAACATGCTGTGAATGTTGCTGGCACAGGGGATCCGCATTTAAAATAATGAGCTCCCCCCACGAGTCTTGACCTTGGACGTCCATCGGAACGTCTCAAGAATCCAGCTTTCATAGGAATACAAATGTTCTGGAATGACCTCCGGGTTAGAATTGTAACTGATAAGAGCAAAAATGTAGGAAAATGTGTAGTCTGGTAACATTTGTGTAGGAAATGGTTTGGGGAGGAAAAAAAATGTGCGTGCATATTTTCTTCTGTCTGCACAGAATATGTCTGAAAGAATATGTAAGAAGCTAGAGTCACCGGTTGCCTGTGGAAATGGGAACAGTTGTCTAAATAACAGAGAAGGAAGGAGACCTTATTCTGTAGTTTGTTGAACTCTGTGCCGTATAGAATGTATTTCCGTTTGGAAATGATTTTAGTTTAAACATAAAGAAACAGAAATAATAATAATCTATAATCCTCCCTCCAGCGGTTCTGAATTAGTGTGTTCGGATGCCCCCTCTGTGTCCAGTTGTGCACACCAGCCACCTTTAACTGTTTGCAATTCTCCAAATGGCCCACATTTGGCCTGGCCTCTGTACATTTGCAAATGTAGTTCCCTCCGCTGGTACCCACTTCCCCTCCAGAAACCCATCCCCACGCCCTCCCCCCACCACTAACTTCTACAGAGAGAGGCCCATCTCTGAAAATAACCCATACTCTCCATCATGATGGCCTGTTTACTTACATAACAGCCCATCAAACCTCAGAGAGATCTTGCTTAGCATATTCCCATGGGAGCTCTGAACCCGGCACCCGGACTAAGGCAGGTAGTAAATGAAGATAGAATAATGACAGATCAGTGAGCTCTGTAAAGTATCTACTGGTCCCAATCACGCAGTATCGAAACCCACTTGACCTTTAAGAGTCCAGGAGAGGGGTTGCCAAACTCCGGCACCCAAGCCACCAGCTTTTTGTGGAAACGAAGTTTTTCTGGAACACAGCCGGGCCTGTGTGTGTCTCTATTATCCACGGGTGACTTCTTGCCACAATAACAGATTTGAGTAATTGTGACAGAGACCATATGGTCCACGAAGCCCAAGGTATTTACTATAAGGTCCTTTACAGGAAAGGGTTGCCATCCCCTGATCTAAGGTTCCTTTGGGTCCTGCTATAAGACTCCAGTCCCAGCCGGCTTTAACACTTCAGAGAATCATGTGTTGGGGCGCCTGGGTGGTTCAGTCAATTAAGCGACCAACTCTTGATTTCAGGTCAGGTCACAATCCCAGGATCGTGGGATCAAGCCCCAGGTTGGGCTCCATGCTGAGTGTGGAGCCTGCTTAAGGTTCTTTCTCTCCCTCTCTCTCTGCCTTGTGCTGTCTCTCTCTAAAATAAAATAATAATAATAATAACAATGAAATAAAATTATTAAAAATAGAGTCTTAGGTCTTAGGAAACCCCTCAGCCCTTTGCAAACTGGGATGGTTGGTCACCCCCTATGAGCCAGTAGACTCCTGTGGACAGAAGGAGCACATGGCTTCTTGAACACAGGTCTCCCCTAACAGAGGGCGGAATACACAACTGTGCAGTCTGCCTCCCCAGGCAACCTCTTAGGGGAACAAAAGCATACATGTTTATGATTTCAGAATCAGAACGTCCCAAGAGCTCTCACAACTTAAAATATGCTTTTAAGAAGAAGGGTTAAATACCAAGACAGGCAAATGCTTGCAGCCGTCATCAGTAACTACACCATTTATTTCTACCCCTCCCTCTCTGAGGTGGCCCCTGTCCAGTTTTGGCCAATGAGAATAGTACTGACCCATCGGTTCCGGTTGGGAGTGTCAGGAGCTGGTGTGTCAGAGTAGCTGTGGAAGACCAGATGATAGTACGGTATCCCACACGATAGCTTTCTGCCCAGATGCACATGGACTTGTAACGTGAGTGAGATGGAAATAGAAACTCAGAGAGTGTGTGTTATTGTAGCATAAATGATCCTATCATGACTGATCTGCTATTCTAAATCATTTAGAACATGTTCCTGGCATAAAGTGAGTTTGTATTTGGGCTGTAATGCAGAAGGCTCTAGGAAAAGCCGTGTTGAACCTTCTTGGACCAGGAAACATATTAGTCAATAATTTGTCCATGAAATCAGAACTGTAGGTAGCATAAGATCATGAAATAAAATGGAAGCTTTGGAGTCAGAAAGACACAAGTTCAAATCCTGGCCTGGCTACCTGCACGCTCGGCCTTGTTGGGCCAATGACTGGCTGTTCTCAGTCAGTACTGTCCAGTAGAATTTTCCGCAAGATTGGAGGTGTTCTGTCCTTCACTGCCCACTATGGTACTCGCTAGCCATGTGTGACAATTTCAGTGTATATGAAATGAAGTTAATTAAATGAAATTTAAAATTCAGTTTCTCAGTCACCGTAGCTACATTTCAAGTGCCCAGTAGCTTTGAGGTGTAGAGAAAACACACGCAAAACACCTGACCTAGAGTCATTGCTCGATACGCAAATTCTTCCTCTCTCCAGCAGTTGATCTGTTCCACATATTTTTGGACAAGGGTGTATAAATACACCACTCTTTGGGAGATAATGTTTGGTAGTAGTGTGGCCAGCATGGGGCTGTAGGGTCAGCCATAAGTCTGGATGTCTGCAGTTCAAGAAATACAAAGGATCTGATCATTCAGACATCCCGTGAGTGCTTGTGAAGGTATTTCCTTGGGTTCTGAAGTAAGTCTGGAAACCTTAAGAGTTTAGCCCCAGAATGAGAATTTCCCAATGGAGAGGGCTGATAGACCAAGAATCCCAACTCTCCAGTTTCAAACTTCCTATTTCTGTCTGATTCTCCTTTTCATCCTAAGGTGGCTCGCACAGAAGTGCTGTTTCCCATAGTAATCGCCCACAGAAGCATAACCCCATACCCCTATATCCTTTTAGCATCACTGAATAAACTCCTCTTTCAAAACTACTGAACTCCAGGGGAGAACTTTAGAGGAATAATCTCAGAGCCTATGAGAAATTTACTTCTAATAATGGCATCTATGAAAGAGAATTCTGGTCCTTTCCAGAGTTCCTCAGCTCTTTCCCAATTGGTATGAGACTTGAAGGGAAGGAGACCCTTGCATGAGTCTTATCACTGAGTCTCTGGAGCATTGTCCTGAATAGCATGACTCTTTCATAATCAGGACCTGGGGACATAGAACCTTCCTCTCCACCCAATGCCATCTCACCATCTCTTTCATTCCGATGTCCCAGTCTGAAGGCCTGACCCTTCCATGAACTGACACCAAGAAGGACCTCTCTCCAGGTCTGACAAGTCCTCAATCCCAACTGCATGACCATGAGCCTTTCAACACAGAACCCAGTCACCTTGTAATAAGAGGTACAGCATTGCAGTAACCAGTCAATCATTTTCTCATGTGAAACTGGATTAAAATCATGCAAACATCAGTGTTAAATCACTGGTGATAGTCCTCTGGGAAGGCCATGGTTTTTACTGAGCCTGAGACAAATGACTAGCCATTTATCCAACTCTCAATCCATCCATCCATCCACCCCTCCATCCTTCTCTCTGTTTGTCTGTCTTACTGTGAATCCATTTATCCATTTGTCCAATCATCTTCACCTGTCTTGTGTCCCTTCCATCCATCCCTCCTTCCCTCCTTCCCTCCTCCTTCTCCTCCCTCCCTCCCTCCCTCCCTCCTCCTCCTTCCTTCCTTCCTTCCTTCCTTCCTTCCTTCCTTCCTTCCTTCTTCCTTTTTTCCTTTCCCACTTCACTTCCTTCTTCCATCCTTCGACCTACCTGCCCACAAACATTTGTAATGTGGTAGTCAACAGCTTATTCTCTGGGGAGTCAAATTGAATGGGCTTAGCTTCCAGCTGTAAGTTATTACCTCGTGACTTGACCTCTCTGAACCTCCTTCCCCTCATTTCCAGAGTGGGGATGAATAATAATATTTATTACCTACTTCTTGCGTTGGGTGAGAATTGTCTAAGATATTACAGTCTCAGGAACACTCTCTGAGATATGTGGCTATTATTAGTAATTACCTACTGTAGACAGTGAGGAAACCAAGGTCTAGCCATTTGTGAGGAGCTCCTTACTACAGTGAGAGTCAAACTTTTTCTACTTTTTTGTGTAATTGATTATTTTAATATTTATCACTTAAAGTAGCAGCAGGCCATTCAAGCATATCATTTGAAAATTATAACCTTTGGGATTCCTGCGTGGCTCAGTCAGTTGAGCTCCCGACTCTTGATTTTGGGCCAGGTTATGTTCCCGGAGCCGTGGGAATGAGCCCTGAGTCAGACTCTGCCCTGAGCGTGAAGCCTGCTTGGAATCCTCCTTCTGTCTTCCTCTGTCCCTCTCCCCCACTCATTTGCATTCCCTCCCTAAAATAAAATAATTAGTTAAAATGAAAAAAAGTAAAGAAAATGAGAACTCAGTATGTGAAAAGGAGACTCCAGATCCCTCAATTGGTGACTAATGAACAATTTGGGGCATTTGGATAGGACTAGGGTGGGATCTGGCTTTGAGGGAGCAGTTGGTCTCACAGTCTCCCCAGCAGCAGTCCCTGCTCTGTCTGTATCAGTCGGGCCATAGACCAAGATATTTCCTTTGTTATATCTCGTCTGTTTTCTGCCCATGGAGGCCAAGTGACCTGTTCTAATTTTGTCTTCCAAGACAGGCTTAATGTTGTTGTTGGCCTTTTTAAATTATTTTTTTCCCTTAGGGTCTTCATCTGGTTTCCAGTACTCAGTAATAGATGGTATGAGTGAATGGATCGCCCCAATAATTTGGAGATCCTGGCTCTGGGGTCCTCTCCTTAGTTGGGTCTCAGTATCTGCATCCAATTATGCACGGAGAGCATTTTTCATACCCTTTGTTCAAGAAGTGAAAGCCTTTATTTTCTCCAAGTGAAGCCTCTTGTGGAATTTTTTTTAGTAAATAAAATAGCATGAATCTTGTAAATAATCACAGACACATTTTGGGGACAGTATTATCTGAACTAAGTGTGGTTACATGTGATCGAGAAACATATCTGAAAAGTCTAGTGGAAGTATAAACATTAATTCACCTCAGTTAATAAATTGTCTTTATCGTGATATTATTTGGATGCCTTAACTTTGGAAATACCCTGGAAAACAACAACAACAACAATAAATGGTTCCTCTGTGCGTGTTTCCCGTCAGCAGGATAAACTTTGGCAATGGAGAACTATTTTTATTGATCCTTTCCCAAGCTGTGAAAGGAACATTTGTGTTCATCTCTCTCAGTATCCAAAAGGGAAAGTCTATTTGTGTTCAGATGAGAAAGGCAAAGAAATTAACATTTATGGTGCACCTGCTAGGTGTTTGCACTGTGCCGAGCGCTGGAGAAGCATTACCAGCTCCATGAATCTTAACACTCTTGTCAGGATTTGCTACCTCCTCTTTCTCCCCCACCCAACTCCAGTCTGGCTTCTTTCTCCCGCCATTCACCGAAAAAGTTCTTGCCAAGGTCTTTAGTGCCAGTGGCCATTTTCCAGTCTTCATCATATTTGACACATCAGCAGCCTTTGGCACTTCCGGAAATCTCTTCCTTTATTGTCCATGACCCTATACATCCGGGTTTTCCTTCTCTCTCTCCCTCTCCCTCTGTCTCTGTCTTTCTTATTGTTGGTTCTCTGTTGTCTTAGAAGCACCCATCGCTCCCCAGGCAGAACACTCCACTTCAGAAATCTCACACGCAGGACCCCCCTTCCATGCACGTACCGCTCACAATTACACATCTGTATATCTGTTCTCAGTCAGACCATCCACCTGACAGGGCGCCTGGGTGGCTCAGTCGGTTAAGCATCTGACTTCAGCTCAGGCCATAATCTCTCAGTTCATGGGTTCAAGCCCCGCGTCAGGCTCTGGGCTGACAGCTCAGAGCCTAGAGCCTGTTTCAGATTCTGTATCTCCCTCTCTCTCTGACCCTCCCCTGCTCATGCTGTCTCTCTCTCTCAGAAAAAAAAAAAAGAACATGCACCTGACTTCTTGTTATCACCACTCAGATAACTTCATCTTTTTCTCTAAACCTTGTTGTTTTCCAGTATTTCTCAGCTCTGTGGGTGACACTTCCATCCATTCTCCAACAGAAACTTACAAAACATCCTTGAAACCTCCCTCTTTCTCATCTTCCATACCCAACGGATCACCAAGCCTTCGTGGCTCTACCTCCAAATTATCCCCTGAGGTCTCTCTCTTCTCTACCTCCAATGCCACCTTTAGTGGCATCCATATCCAATGTCATCTATAGTTCAAACTACCATATTCTCAAGTCTGATCTTTTAGAGCCTCCAGAATGGCTCTCTTGCCAGACATTGTTGCTGCATCCATTTGAATCTCCACCCGGCAACTAGAGGGATCCATGTAAAAATGCAGGTCAGGTTTTGTCTCACCCCCCTCCCCCAACCGCCACTCGCCTTCAAGTGAAACATACCAGTGTTTTCCATTGTTCTTAGAATAATCACAACATCCTGACCCAGATCTACAAGGACTTTCTGCCCGGAATAGCCACCATCTTCCCCTCCTGCCTCGCTGCCTTTGGTTACTAGATGTAAGCCCTCGGCCAGGTGTAGAGGATGCTAAGATGAGTAACAGTAACATTTTTAATTTAATGACTAGTCAAGATAGTGGCAGGTTTTCTATGTCAGGAGTACAGGTTGTGAATCTTCTACTTCTTACTAGGAGTTTGGATTTGATATCAAAAAGGAGGGGCTAACCTTCACAGATGAACTTTGAGGCTAGCTTCTACATTAGCTGAGTGTATTAAAGCCTACTGCATCCAAAAACCATTTACCATTTTTCTACGCGGGGGGTAAGGGGGAGGACAAACTGCTTCTACACAGGCAAGGAAGAGTTCTATAAAAGAGAGACAATAGAACCATGGTCGCTGGGACTTAGATGTACTTGGAGATACCGGGATGTTTCTGCTTGCTACTGAGGATGTAGTCACAGATGGAATAAGACAGTTGGGGCTTCAGGTCAGAGGACAGTCTAGACTTTTGCAAAGTCTGTAACTTAACAAGGAGACCAAGGAGGGAGATCATAGAATAGCGTTACCAAAAAAAAAAAAAAATGGTGGATGTGATTAAGGATTTTGAAATCAGGAGATGGCCTCAGATTTTCCCAGTGGGCTCTAAATACAACCACATGTGTCATTGTAAGAGGGTGGCATCAGAGTTAGGACACAGGTAGAAGGGAAGGGAGCAACCGTGCAACAAGGCAGCGAATGGAGTGATCGGGCCGCAAGCCAAGGAATGCGAGCGGCCACGGAAGCTGGAAGAACCACGGAGTGGATTCTCCCCGGCAACCTCCAGAGGGTGACAGCCCCGCTGACAATTCAGATTCAGCCCATTGACACTGGGGTGGGACTTCTGGCCTTCAAAGCTCAGGGAGAATGAATTCCTGACCTTTTAGGCTGCCACAGCTGTGATGATGTGTTACAGCAGGCTTCAGGAGACTTCTCGCCCCAATACTGATAATGTAAATCGTGCTGCGTGAGAAGCACTCACTGTTAGGATCTGTGCCTTTTTAATTAGCCCTCCATGAAATGACACGGGCAGCTCTTTTCCACCTCCCAGCCTTCCCGATCTGGATTCTGGTTTCGTGAGGACCCAGCCACAGAGTGTCCATATAACCTTGAAATGAGAACGTATCTGAGTGATCTCTTTGTCGAGCCACCTCTTATAGCCCGTGTCACTGCAGCTTGGCTGTCATTTTCCCCTTTGCAGAATCATGTTAGGATCCACTTCAATCGTTTGAACCCTTGGGCTTCAAACCTTTGCCACTTTGAACTTCTGTCTTTTGCTCTGTCTCGAGCACAAGGCCTTGCCACCCAAGAAGGTGAACAATGACACCGTCCCTTCATGGGGAAGGGCTCCTCAGCATTCCAGCTGTGTCCCCATGCTGTGGAGATGTCCTCGGTCCCTCCACAGACTGATAACACTGTACAGAAGACCAGGTCAAGGACTGCACAAGTGAGTTCTGTTCAGCTCAGAAATTTGTAAATATCAGTCTTGTATGGAAGGATCTCAAAATCCGGAGAGGAACATAGACACATAAGGGCTGCCACACAGTGTGCTGCCTGCACATGAGCTGAAGACAAAATAATGCTGTGCCAGAGGGTCAGAGAGCTGTGGAGAAGTGTCTGCCACACAGGCCTGGATGGCTTTGTAGGTACTTCTAAGGCAAAGGAGGGTGGAAGGAAGGACATTTTTGAACAACAGAACAGCATGGGCCAAGGCAATGAGGACAATTTATGGAGTTAGGGGTAAACAGGTCGTCCTGGAAGAGGAGAGGAAGTCACATTTACATGGGAGAACTGCCCAAAGGAAGTTGATGTGAAGAAGTGGTTTTTATAAGACTGAAGGGGAGGGGCGCCTGAGTGGCTCAGTTGATTGAGCATCTGACTTTGGCTCAGGTCATGATTTCACAGTTCATGAGTTCAAGCCCCACGTCGGCCTCAGAGTCTGGAGCCCACTTCGAGTTCTGTGTCTCCCTTTCGTTCTGCCCCTCCCCTGCTCATGCTCTCTCTCTCTCTCTCAAGAACAAATAAACATTAAAATTTTTTTTTAAAAAAAGAAACAATTTCAAAACTGAAGGGGAAGATGCGAGATACCTCATGTCCTGTAAATACAAGCAATTTTTGAAGTAGTAAGTAACATGGAAATGCCGATGCGGGTAGATTGAGAAGATCCCCCGCATACCATTCATAGGAGGCTGAGTTAACCCAAGATTGGTAGAGATCCACTTTGCTGTATGAAAATATCCATATATTTTATCTTGAGAAGGCTGCCTCCAGAAATCTATCCTAAAGGGATAAGACAAACTATGGCAAGACATCATGCATAAAGGGTTCATTGCAGTCACATCCGTAATGTGAAAAGTAGGCAATAACTGATATAATCAACTAGAAGGAAGTAGCTAACTCAATCAGAATTTCCAGCACTCACAAGGTCGCAGGGGTCCAAACCAGAAACAGGTCTTTTTTGTTAAAATTTTAAAGGGATGCAAAATATTCACAAAAATTAACCATTTCATTTTTTAGTTTTCACACTTGTTTATTTTTATATGTTTTTAAATTTTTAGTTAATTTATTTTTTAAAATTTACATCCAAGTTAGTTAGCATATAGTGCAACAATAATTTCAGGAGTAGATTCCTTAATGCTTCTTACCCATTTAGCCCATGCCCCCTCCCACAATACCTCCAGTAACCCTCTGTTTGTTCTCCGTATTTAAGAGTCTCTTATGTTTTGTCCACCTCTCTGTTTTTATATTATTTTTGCTTCCCTTCCCATACGTTCATCTGTCCTGCGTCTTAAAGTCCTCATATGAGTGAGGTCATACAATATTTGTCTTTCTCTGACCAATTTCACTTAGCATAATACCCTCTAATTCCACCCACGTAGTTGCAAATGGCAAGATGTCATTCTTTTTGATTGCCTAGTAATACTCCATTGTATATATATACCACAGCTTTATCCATTCATCCCTCGATGGACATTTGGGCTCTTTCCATACTTTGGCTATTGCCAATAGCTCTGCTCTAAACATTGGGGTGCATGTGCCCCTTCAAAACAACACACATGCATCCCTTGGATAAATACCTAGTAGTGCAATTGCTGAGGAAAATTAATGATTTTAAACGGTACACTCCAGTGTTATTTAGTATTTACATGCTGTTGTGCAAGCATGACCTTTACCTGGCTCCAAAACCTTTTCATCTGCTCTGATGGAAACTCGAAACTCATAACCGGCCACCGCCCATCGTTTCTCCCCCAGATCCCTGAAAATCACAGATCTGCTCCGTGTCTCTATGAATGTATGTCTGCTGAGTATTCCATGTACATGGGATTATACAAGATGTGACCTTTGGTATCTGGCTTCTTTCACTTAGCATCATGTTTTTTTGAGGTGCGTCCATGTGGTAGCATATATCAGTACCTCATTACTTTTCATGGCTGAATAATATTCCATTACATGGATATACCACATTCTGTTTATCTACCCATGTAGTTATGGCCATTTGGGTTGTTTCCAGCTTTGGGCTATTATGACTAGTAATATTCTTATGTATGGTTATGTACAAGTTTTTGTTTGAATACCCATTTTTTATTCTTTTGAGTGCATGCATAGATGTAGAATTTTTGGGTTGTCAATTTTTTTAAATGAACTTTAGTATCTTTAGTTAGGCCTGCATGACTCAACTTGGATTCAGTTCCATCCACTGTGTGTGTGTGTGTGTGTGTGTGTGTGTGTGTGTGTGTGTTTTAATGTTTTATTTATTTTTGAGAGACAGAGAGTGTGAGTGGGAGGGCAGAGAGAGAGAGAGAGAGAGAGAGAGAGAGAGAGAGAGGGAGACACAGGCTCCAAAATAGGCTCCAGGCTCTGAAATGTCAGCACAGAACCCAAAATAGGGCTTGAACCCATGAATCGTGGGTCATGACCTGAGGTGAAGTTGGGTGCTCACCTAACTGAGCCACCCAGGCACCCCTCAAACTTTGGTTTTATCCCCACCCCCGTCACATGCCCACGTGAATCTCCTCCAGCCCCTTGAGGGCATCCCCTATAGGGGCGTGGACTATTTGGATTGTTACCTGGCTAGGGAAAATGACTCCATACCATTTTTAATAACATGGGAAATATTTCTCTTAGGAAGCTAGAGAGAGTAACATCAGGTTGTCAGATCTACGGTACTTTATTTTTAATGTTTTTATTTATTTCTGAGAGAGAGAGAGAGAGAGACAACATGAGCAGGGGAGGGTCAGAGAGAGAGGGAGATACAGAATCCAAAGCAGGCTCCAGGCTCTGAGGTAGCTGTCAGCACAGAGCCCGATACGGGGCTCAAACCCACGAATCATGAGATCGTGACCTGAGCCAAAGTCGGATGCTTAACCGACTGAGCCACCCAGGTGCCCCTCTACGGTACTTTTTCATCAAAACAAAGCATCTAATCCTAAGCCTCATCAATAGGACTTGAACTTCTTTCCCATGAAAAGATATTCATAAAAACACCGTGGAAAATTGTCTGCACACAGCTCCCATTTTCTCACCTCCAGGGGACGCTCCTCTCGAAAGAGAACATATGGAAATCTGTAGACCTTGGCCCCACTAACGTCACCTTGGACAGATACTTGTACATAGTAGGTGTTAATAAATGGCTATTGCTGTTGATTGAGTCATAATTGCCTGGTGTTTTCTTGATTCTCTCCCTTTGGAGGCGTAGCATCCAGTACAGGGTATGTTTACCTCCACATCTCTGGACCAGGACTCCCTCCCTGTGCCTGAATGCCTCCTCTGCCCCCAGACTCATCCCATAGAGAGCCCCTCTGGCCCGCTTTTCATCAGAACACATTCTAGAGCATGTGGGCTTTTCTCTGCATGGCATACAACACAATTAGTAATTCTGTTTGTCTTCTTGGTTAATATCCATCTCCTCGTCTGACTCTGAGCCCCACAATGAAAGAGGCCCCATATGTATATGTAGTGTCTAGCCCAGATGTAGAGGCCTGACATATATCTGTTGAGATAGTGAATAAGAATTTAAACATTGGAAGTCTAACCCTGATCCTACTCGTCCGGCGATCCTGTGTCTGTGTTTTCCTGACACTGTCAGGAACCAGCTCACTGACAATCATGTGGGAGATGCCCTGACTCCTCTTTGTCGGCGCTCAGTGGGTGACAGACAGCTCAGTGATCACCTTCCCGGCATGTGTGTTTCTCAGTGCTTTCAGACCACTTTCAAAGCGGTGTGATGTGCCCTTGATGACTTTTCCCCGGTGTCCACCCTGGCGTCGAGTGCAGTGACCTCCTGGGGATCAGCAGCCCGCTGGCCAGGCCGATTGGCACTGTTAATGACTCACGTGAAACCAGAGAGAAGTTCTCCCACCCAGCACCGGGGTCCCCGCCAGCGAAACGCAAAAGAACATATGGAAAGGAATAAATCACTTTTGTTCGCTTCAACTGTTTGCTGGTCTGTCCTCCATGTGTGTGTTTTCTGTTGAGAGAAATGTAAGAACATGTACTGGGAAAAGAGGAGGACCTGCAGTCAGACCCGTTGAATCCATTAATGTATTTATTTTTGCAGGCAACAAACGCTTGATAGCGTGATGCCTCTTCATGCGGTGATGCTGGACTCTTTGCTGGCGAGTCAAAGACAGATACTTGATCTTTTTGTCTCCCTGAGCCTCTGTTTCCTCCCCCGGAGAATGAGAATGAATAATAACACCACCCAGAGGAGAGCCCCAGACAGATCATTGGAAACAATGGGGCAGATATTCAGTACGAAGGCTGTCGCGAGCTTCCATGACGAAAAACACAATTGCTGAAAGTTTTGCTTCTGTCCCTTGCTCATCCTTTGCTCGTGCTGGGTCTCCCATCGGGACCCCCTCCCAGCCGCTGCCCTCCTTTCTTCCCCCTCTGCCCAGGCTCCTCCTGGCTTCCTTAATGAGCCCCTTGCTCACTCCCTCCTGCTGCAAGCCTCGCACCTACCACCATTTCTTGCCCCCCAAGCCCTCTGCTGAGACCCGTGGCCTCTGAGCATCCTTGTGGTCACCGGGCCAGGCTGCTGGCACGTTAACAGGGAGGTTCGCCCATCAGGAGCACAACCTGCTAAGTGGAGGTCACAAGGCAATTCTATTTTGGAAGCTCCAGCCCAGCAGAGCTCTTGACATCCAATGTCGAGGGAAGGAAGGGCTGGTGGTGCCTGCCTGGGAGCTTGAGATGGGCTGGCAGGCATGTCGGGGAGAGAGAGCCCTGTGCCAAGCGGCCCTGGCAAAGCATGGATCTTAGAAGTGGAATTCTCTTGAAGGGGAACAGGAGGGAAAATGCAACAGCAAAAGCTGGTTGGCGGGGGCGGTGGGGGGAGAAGTATGGTGGGAGGGAGGAGGAGACAAACACCCCGCCTACTGCGCCCTTGGGAGGCAGCCGGGGAGATGGCAAGGATGTGCCAGGAACAGACTTGTGTTCAGTCCCTCAGAGCTGGGCAAGGGGACAGATGGGGCTGGGAACTGGATGGCAGCCCGCCCTCCCCGATTCCCTTGCTGAGCGAGTGCTGAGGTTCTCTTTCTGTGAAAATTCGGGAGAAACACGTGGCCCTGCTTAACCTGCAGGAGAACAGGGTAAATAAGAGCTGGATGAGAAGCCTTTAGAGGACCTTCTTAGGCTCTGCTATTTAGAACATCACCCTTACATCCACGTGGGTCAATGTTTTTATTTTCTAAAACTGCTCTAGAAGCTGGGGAGAGAGAACCGGTCCCTGACTTCCTGGTGCTGACAGGGTGGATGTTTCCCGGGGATCTTATGGGGTGCGTTGGGTACAGGGTGCTTTGGGGGCATAGATCCATGTCCTGGGGCCATCAGAGAAAGCCTTGCGGTGCAGGCACATCTGAGCCACGGCTGGAAGGAGGGGTTAGAGAGAAATGGATAAAGAGCATGGAAGAGGTGACTGAGACCGAGGCAGGGCATAGGTGAGGAGCAGGGAAGAGAGGTCAAGAAGAAGCTTCCAGAACTTCAGGACCGCAAGTGACAGAAGTCAGGCCAGGGGTGGGTCGTGGGAGCTCCTTGGCCTTGGAATGAGCTGGGCCACCCTCAGGGACATGGGAAGCCATGAAAGGGCTCTGAGCATGAGAAGATCTACAAAGTCCTGCCTCAGGAAGTTCTCCCATGTAGCAGTGCATTGTCCTTAAGTCAGGGGTGAATGCTGAGGGACAGATGGGACCACAGCATTTGTCACCGTGGATGGGTACACTAGGGAGTGAGGTAGATGACTTATACATATATATACACCTGAATTATAGATACATATGTATGAATTATAGATACATAGGAGGAGGAGATTTGTATATGTGTATGAGTGAATAAATATATACAAGAGGTAGATTTGATAGGTGGGGGCATGGCTTTGGTGGGGGGGGGTCAGTGCTACCCTCTGGGAGTAAGGCAGCAAAGGAGGAGGGACGGGTCCTCCCTGGGGACCAGAGCATCTGGGGCTTATGCACCACGAGAATGGTGGCACCCAGCTGAGGTTTGCATCCGAGGTCCCCCTCTTCTGTATTTTCAGGGCACATGGCTATCCTCATGGAAGGGCAGGTGGCATCAGGGGTCTAATCTGAGCGAAGCACTCAGGCTCCGTCTCCGGTTCTGAGTCCGTCCACTGGAAAGACAGTGAGATCTGGCCCACGGAGCTGCCTGCCACCCAACAGAGCCGGCTCAGAGTGAATGTGAGCGCCCTACCCCAGCCTCCACTGCCCGTTCTGGACCCAACAGCCATCCATTCTCGCCCCCATTCTCGTCTTCCTGGAATCCAGACAGATAAAAAGTCACATCACTTCTGCCTCTCCAGTTCAAAACACAACCTTGACCCACAAGCCTGGCTAGGCTTCTCCATACTCATTTCTACCCATGTCCCCCTAGCCGACTACACTGCACAGGCAGTGCCCTTTCTTCTTGAACACGATGATTGTGAGGATCGTGATCTCATTTGCACCTTCAGATCTTTGGAATACCGAGATGTTCCCCCTCCTGCGATGCACCCCCTACAGACCTTCACGGCTGGCTCCCCGGACCTTCATCTCTCAGCTGAAAGGTCACCTCTTCCAAAATGTCTTCTTCGACCACCCAAGTTAACATGTCACACCCTCTTCAGTCATGGCTCTTTACCATTTTCTTCGTAGAACTTTCTCTCTCAGAAATTATCTTGGGTATTTGCTTATCATTCACTGCCTATCTTTCCCCTACTGAAGCCTACGTTCTGTGGGAGTAGAGGCTTGGTTTTTCTTTTTTTCTAAGGGGATACTGGTGGTACCCCGGCACCCAGAACTGAGTCTGGTCTGACTTTTATTGGGTGTTTGGTCAATTATGTTAAATAAGCAAATGAGTGCCGATCGGTGCCCTTATCCTAATTGTTAATTCCTTGTGGAATTTGTCAAAGCTTGTCCGTTCCATGACTGCCCTTGACAATCATATTTATATGTATATATGTGCACATTTTTACATACATGTATAATCATATGTGTGTCTATGATTACACTTATGTATGTATAGAGGTGCATATAGATTCATATGCAGGTATATATGTATGTGTATACACACAGTTGACCCTTAGACAACACGGGTTTGAACTGCCTTGGTCCACTTATAATAACGCAAGTTTTTTCTAGTATAGTACTGTAAAGTGCTTTCTCCTCCTTATGATATTCTTAATAGCATTTCTTTTCTCTAGCTTACTTTATTGTAAGAATACAGTATATAATACATATACAGTATATGTGCTGACTTTATTTTTTAAAGTTTATTTATTTATTTTGAGAGAGAGAGAGAGCACACGCATGTGCAGGAATGGGGGAGGAACAGAGAGAGGGACAGAGAGAGAATCCCAAGCAGGCTCTATGCTATCAGCGCAGAGCCCGGTGCAGGGTTTGACCCCACAAACTATGAGATCATGACCTGAGCCAAAAACCAAGAGTCAGTGGGGCACCTGGGTGGCTCAGTCAGTTAAGCATCCAACTTTGGCTCAGGTCATAATCTCACAGTTTGTGGGATCGAGCCCCACATCGGGCTCTGTGCTGAAGAATAGCTCAGAGCCTTTCAGATTCCGTGTCTCCCTCTCTCTCTGACCCTCCCCTGCTCACACTGTCTCTATCTCTATCTCAAAAATAAATAATACATTAAAAAAAAAAAAAAACCAGAGTCGGAGGCTTACCCAACCGGGCCACCCAGGTGACCCTGTGCTAATTGACTTTATGTCATCAATAAGTAGCCCATTACAACTGTGTTTGGGGAGAGACAGATGTGACACAGGGGTATTTGTGCAGGGCGTTAGCACCCCTCACCCCTGCATTGTTTTTGGATCTACTGCGTATGTTTATGTGCAGCAGCAGCAGCAGCAGCAAGAAAGGTAATAGTGTCTCCACTTTGCAGGTGTGAAAACTGGGCTCAGATGAGAGCCCCATATTTTGTCTGGGTTTAATGGGGACCAGATCAGAGGTATATTTATCCCCAGACTTGGGTGATTTCCTCCTCATTCCAGCTATTGGAAAGAAACAGAGACGATAAGCAGCTGATCCTTTTGGCTCTTATAGCAAAACCCAAACCTGAAGTCTGGCCTCGCATCACTGTGGCCAGCGCCCCCATTGATGGGAAAACATCAAGGGCCAAGAAGAGCCTGGTGACCCATTGCCTTGTCTGTACAATCACATACCTGACAACGTCCCTGAGATGCCGAAAGCGACAGAGGGGTCATGGTCGTGACATTGATTTCATGAGAACGATGCTTGTCTTCCCGTCCAAATTGAGACTGTCAGCTATGGGTCGTATTTCAGACTCTGCACCCTTCTTATCTATCTCTGAGGGGCTTCAGGAAGTAAAAAAGCGCTCAAGGAAAATGTTGTTTCCAGAGTGTGACCTTAGGAAGCCAGTCTCTGCCAATCAGCATTGCTGTCCGCTGTCTGCGATGGACTTTTTTGGCATTCTTGGGAAGATGTCTTCAACTGCATAAAATAAAATTAATAAAATTACAGAAGCAGCCAATTATCCTGAAAGACAGTTATCAAAATTCAAAACAAACCATTTTTTAAAAATACTAATATATGTGCATCTTTATTAATACATTAAAGGACAGCATCAGACAAAAGGTCAAGTAACAGCCATGATTACAAAGTACACGCACTACACACATGCTGTGATATCAAAATGACTTTGATTCTTACTAATGACAAGGGCTATTCGGTTGATGCCTGCTAATACTCTTCTGGCCTGTTTACACTCACAACGAAGGACATGGTAAAGTTCAAAGAGAGCAGTGGTCAACGAGCTCTTTTGTAAACTGCCAGACAGTAAATATTTCTGACCTTTAAAAAATTTTTTAATGTTTACTTATTTTTGAAAGAGAGAGAAAGAGAGAGAGAGAGAGCATGAGCAGGGGAGGGGCAGAGAGAGTGGGAGACACAGAATCCAAAGCAGGCTCCCGGCTCCGAACTGTCAGCACAGAACCCAATGCAGGGCTTGAACCCATGAACTGTGAGATCATGACCTAAGCTGAAGTCAGAGGCTTAACCAACTAAGCCACCCCGGTGCCTGTATTTCTGACTTTTCAAATGTATGGAACTTAGTCTCTTTCACAATTACTTGATTCTGCTATTGTAACAAGAAACAGCCACAGACAACATGTGAAAGATTGGGGAGGGGTCTATTCCAATGAAGTGTTACTTCTGGAGACAGTCAGTGGGCCTGGATTGGCCTCGATTGGAGGCCAGTGAAAGATAAGTCATTTTTTTCCATTTAAGTTCATGGACTGACGCCCCTGACACATTCTTTGATGGGGAAGGGGTCCGTGGATGCTAGATTATAAAACTTTAAATGTTCATGCAACAAATAAATAGCATAATCAAAAAAATTTAGTCCTCCATAGGGGACAAGAAGGGGAAAATAGTTGGGGAGAGGGAGGGAGGCAAACCATGAGAGACTCTTGAATGCTGAGAACAAACTGAGGGCTGATGGGGGTGGGGGGAAGGGGAAGGGGGTGATGGGCATGGAGGAGGGCATTTGTGGGGATGAGCACTGGGTGTTATATGGAAACCAATCTGACAATAAACTATTTATAAAAAAAATTTAGGATACCTTGTAGACAATCCAGACTTACCAAGTATATATGGGCATATTAGGCTCTGAAAAGTTCTGCATTAACTTTCGAGTTTTTCCTTGTGTGTATGATTACATTTTTATTGTGTATTTATTTTTGAGAGAGTATGAGCAGGGGAGAGGCAGAGGGAGAGGGAGTCAGGCGCCCTGCTGATAGCACAAACTGCAATACGGGGCTTGAACTCACAAACCAGGACATCATGACCTGAGCGGAAGGAGGATGCCTAACTGACCGAGCCCCCCGGGCACCCCACTGAGAAGCATCTATGATCATTCCAGGACTCGCACTTTGGAAATTCTTATCTAAGTCAAACGCTGTAACACACACAATACACCCATTTTATAGTTGAGGGCCCCAGAGCCACAGACAGAACCAATTGTGAGTGTGTGTGTGTGTGTGTGTTTGTATAAAGAGCTTTGTTCTAAAGAATTATCTGTGATTAGGCGGCTGCGAAGTCCAAAATTTGTAGGAATTACAAACAAGAGAGCAATTATGACAAACAATCCGCTTTACTCAAAGTCCACCAATTTCAATGTTAATCTCACCTAAAAACACCCTCACAGAAACATCCAGAATCATGTTTGACTCCATATAAGGGCACTGTGGCTCAGGCCACAGAAAATTAACCTTTACAAGGACCCTGAGTCTGGAGGAAAAGTGACAGCTCCAAAGTCTTACAGCACTAATGTCACAGTTGTCACTGGAATTCAGGTTTCTTACCTCCAAGAACATTGGTCACTGGGATTTCATATTTCATGGACATGTGTTACATTGTTGGCAGGTGAGTGGTGATTCTGAGCTGTCCTGTCTAAGAGGCTGCTGGAACCTTCTGTGGGGCTTGCTATACTTACAGGGGTAAATATTCTAGAACTTGACGTTGTAGAGGATGGTAGGCCTGGCTGACACTTAGAGTTGGATGGTGTCTTGAGGGCCATGCAAAGAACCCCCAGCCCTCCTGAGCTTATCAACCCCGATCAGAGGTCTGGAATTTACCCTCAGAGGCTATTTCTATGACCCTTTGCTAATACAGAGAATGGAGCAGGGAGCACACTAGCTGAGTGAATTCGTTGATCTTTAGTACCTAACACGAACACACTCACTTATTATTTTTTAATTTTTTAAAATGTTTATTTATTTTTGAGAGAGAGTGTGAGCAGGAGAGTGACAGAGAGAGGGAGACACAGAATCTGAAGCAGGCTCCAGGCTCTGAGCTGTCAGCACAGAGCCTGATGCAGGGCTCGAACTTGTGAATCGTGAGATCATGACCTGAGCCACAGTGGGACACTTAACCGACTGAGCCACCCAGGTGTCCCTACACACTCATTTATTATTGAGGAATAGCCCATAACCTTTACGAACCACCTACTGTGTGGTGGGTGCTATGATAGACGCTTCAGTCGGGGAGCCTCAATCTGGACTCAATCTGGGCTGCAAGTGCTTTCATCTGTGGGACTTGGAAAACATTCTGAGGCTCAATTCTTGTTCCCACAGATTCCCATTTAATGGGTGCAGAGTAGGAACCCTGGCCCTCACACGGTGTGAGTTGAATCTTGCCAAGTAGTTGGCTGCCACCATCTTGGCACGAGAGGCTCAGCAGGGCCTGTCTGGCTCTGGCCCAGTGTCCCAGCCCTGGCTGCTCGGCACACTCACCAGGGGAGAAGTCTTAGATCCTGTTGCCTGGGCCACCCACCCCCCCAGACCAGATACAATAGCATCTCTGGTGGTGGAACTCAAGCGTCTGTATTCTTATAAAGCCCCTCCAGTGCACTGAAGTGCAGCCACGTTTGAGAACCAGGGGCCTGACTCTTTGGAATCCCTGGGAATCTGTATTTTCAGTAGATGCCGCAGTCCATAAGGACGATATACTTAGGAGGCCTTGCTGTGAAGCACTATTTCTTTTTATTAAAGTTTATTAATTTATTCTGGGTGGGGAGGGGAGGGACAGAGAGAGAGGGATAGAGAGAGTGGGGAAAGGGCCGGGAGAGACATAGAAAAAGAGAGAGAGAATCCCAAGTCTGTTCCATGCTGCCAGCACAGAGCCTGATGTGGGGCTCGATCCCACGAAGTATAAATCATCATCACCTGAGCTGAAATCAGGAGCCAGATGCTTCACCGACTGAGCTGGCCAGGCGCTTCTGGGGAGGAGTATTTCTTACATTTCAACGCATGCACATCACCCATCCATCTCATCAAAGTGCAGGTTCCATTTCGTGCGTCAGAAGGGGCCTGAGGTCCCGCATTTCTACTGTTACCTCCGTGATGCTGCTGGTCCTCAGACCACGCTTTCATTAGCAAGAGGGTTAATCTTGCTCCTGCCTTAGGCCAGGCGGCCAGGAGTCCTGCATTCGGATCATCACATCCCCTTAGCTCCACCGGACTGTGCACGCCAGGCTGGCTCGGGTGTTCTGATCAAGCCCCACCCAAAGAAACTGCCCTGGGGAGCTGGGCGTGGGTCTCCCTGTCCCTGAGCCACTGGCCCCATGGAAAGCTGCTCTTTCAGGCATACGTTCCAGCAAACCCTTAACCATCAGCCCAGCACGGGTAGAAGCTTTCCTGGTGGACGACGCTGGTTGCATAAATCTTATTTTTGTTGTTTTAAATGCTTGTTTGCTTCGGCCACGGGAAGCTCAGAACCAAAATGCAACCCAAATTAGGAATGACGGCTCCACTTTTTCCTTCGGTCCTATCATCTCATTCGTAAGCAACTTCTCTGACATCTCTAAGCTGTCATTTTCTGTACCCCAAACGGGAATTCTCTATTTACTTAGAGGCCGTGTGGTGCTGTAGAAATCTCGTGGTCTCTGAGGACAGATGGATTTGGGTGCACTTAGGTCCCGACTCATTTGAATTCCAGCTCTGTGGCCTTGAGTAAGTCCCTGTGGCCTTGAGCAGGTCCCTATCTGTCACAGATGGGTGTGACTTCTACCCAACCAGGGCAAATGTTGACGCGGTGGGACATCAGATGGAAAATGGAGAGAAGCAGAGGAGAGGGGTAGGAGCAGACAGCAGAGACGGAGGAACCTTCTAAGAAGCTAAAAGACCTTTGTCTGCCCTGGGTTCCTGAGAGCGAGAGTCCAGCCCAGGCCAGCAGCCTGCAGGCTGCCGGGGAAGGTATTTAGCCCAGCCCAGCTCACAGCGGGCAGGCAGGCATGGGGATTCTGGGCCTGACCCTTGGAGACAGTCAGCAGGGACTTTTCCAACTCCAACGTCTCTGAGTCTGCGAACTCACCCATCTGCTCATTTGGGCTCCTTCTCAGCAGGGCTTTCTTACATGTGTTGACGAAAAAAATCTCTTGACATGTAGAAGGTTAGTAATTTTTAGATTTCGCGAAAAGACGCTCAAAAATCTGTCTCCCCAGCCGGTCTTCCCTTCCCTCCTCCTCTATACAGTCCTCCTTCAGATTCATCTGGCAGCCTCGCAGGTCCCTCCTCCAAGACTTTTCAGGATTTACTTTGCAAACCTGGGCATCCAGCTCCCGTGTGTATCTACAGTGCCCCTTGGATCCACATCTATTCCAGAGTTGGGTAGACACCGATAATAACGTCAGTTGGACAGATGTTGGAGTGGAAGGAAGACCAGATGCAGGTCAAGAGTCCTGCGTTTGAATTTGCTACTTAGAAGCTGTGTGACTTCGAGGGGTACCTTGGTGGCTCAGTCAGTTGGACGTCCGACTTCAGCTCAGGTCATGATCTCACGGCTCGTGAGTTTGAGCCCCGCGTCAGGCTCTGTGGTGACAGCTCAGAGCCTGGAGTCTGCTTTGGGTTCTATCTCTGTCTCTGCCCCTCCCCTGCTGGCGCACTGCCACTCTCTCCATCTCAAATATAAACAAACATCAAAAAATTTTTTTAAAAAGAAGCTGTATGACTTCAGGCAAGTTGCTCAACATCTCTGAGTCCCAGACATTTTCATCTGAAAGGAGGCTGATGACATTTACCTTATAGGTTGTACACGTAGAACAGAAAACACAAAAACGTGCACCATTTTGCCTAACACACAGGAAGCGTCAATCAAGTGTTTGCCTTTCTTAAAAAGAAATAGTATTCCTTTTTTGACATCATCAAGCCAATTCTAGTGCATTTTCCTTCACTTGTAATGTATGTCTCATTGATGTGGTGTGTTCACTCCGTGCTAAAAGCACAAAGGTGAAGGATCGTTGACTGAGTACCTACTTTATTCCAGGCACTGTGTACACATAACGGCATCTTGGTCCCACGGCATCACTTTGAGCCAGGCACTGCCATCCGTGACCATTATCCCTGCTGCACAGACTCGTGGGAGCTGAGTGATGTCCCATGGTTGCCCAGCTCTGAATGGCAGAGTGGGGACTGAAGCCTGGTTCTGTCTGGTTTTCCTTCGGGGCACATACGCGTCACTATGTTCACAGTCTTGGGGTTCATGATGCCAACCGTGGGGGGCATTCTGATGTTTCAGAAGAAGACAGGGCAGGATAGAAATGAGGCACAGAGCAGGATGGACACCCCTGGTGGAAGTGAGTGGAGACACCCACATTGAGTCAACATAAGGAAATGGTTGGAAATGTCATCGAGTCTGGAGCTAGAATGGGCACCCTGTTGGGGCAACCCCCCTGGCAGGTGCTGCAGGCAGGTGGGCGCACCCCCCCCCAGTTCTGTCCATGGCTCTGCTGTTCCTTCTCGTGTGACCTTTCCCAAGTCCCTTATGCCTTAGCGCCTCTGTGTCCTCTTCTGTTAAGTCGGTAAAGGGCACCCACCCACTGGAGTGGCTGTGAGCTTGAAGTGAGGTGATCCCGATCCACGAAAAGTGCCAAGAACCGTGTCAGACACGCAGGGAGGTCCACTAAAGGTAGCTGCTAGCATTCTGTTCGTTTCCACAAATAAACTGCAAAAAAGAAGTTTTTTCCTGGTTTGGCTCATTTGCCTAAAAAGCCCCCGATTCAAAGGCATGTTATGGGTTCCCCCACCCCTGGGCTGTTGTGTAGATGAGATGAGGTCATGCACACAAGTGCTCAGTGCCCTGGTAGCCCCTAGAAAGTTCTTGGTAAGCAGTAGATGGTGGTGGTGGTGGTGGTAGTGGTGCTATTTTAGACTTTTTGTGGGTCTAGTAGGCGGTCCCAGAAGGTGGGCTTTAGATGTCAACAGTGCGAGTGATCGCACATGGACACAGCCCACTGTAGTGCCCCCGGGGGGGGCCGTGCTGGGCCTGTAGGGTAGAACCTTCCAGCCTTCCAGCTCCCAGAGCCTGGACACAGAAAACCACTAGGGGCTTCCATCCGTCCCAGGGGCAGGTCCCAGCCTCTCTTCCCCATCCACCTCCCTGGGACCTCACTGTGAAGTCACTAAGTTTGCTTTTCTTTGATTTGAAAGGGCCTGCAAGCCATCTTTAAGTAGTAGCACTCACCATTCACGTTTATGATGTTTTGTAGCTTAGAAAGTGTTTCCTAACCACCTTTTCGTCTGTTTGTTGGCTCACTCATTCCCCAGATATTTATGGAGTGACTGCCATGTTAGGGATCCTGCCGGCCCCGGGGAAGCAAAGAAAACTTGGGTCCTTATCCTGTCCTCAAGAAATCCCATTCAAGGAGGTCTCGGGTCCTGAATCCACTGAAACCTTCCAGTGGCCCTCCTCCCCATTCAGGGACACCTGCGCCTCTTCCCTCGGCTGACCACATGCATGGTGTAGACCCTGCCTCCTTCTGCTTCTTGTTTTTCTCTCATCTGCTTGCTGCACCTGGACAGGCTTCTTTCCTTTCGTTGACCAGCCATGCCTTGGGCTCTCGGGGTTCTGGGCTGTCATGCGGGGACAGCCCCCAGGTTCCCTTTCCATTCTTTGGGTCCTGGCTGAGAATCCCCTCTTACCTAAATCGCCACTGCGCAATGATGTCAGTTTCATGCCAAGGCCAAATAACAACGTCAATGACCACGTGTGACCTCTGCCTTTGGTTCACTCGACAAACCCGTATCAGTGTCCTCTCCTTATCAGGCCCTGAAGCAGGTGCCGGAGCGTCGTATCTAGGGACTCTTGGATACGACGCTGGCTTCGTGATGCCAGCAGAGGAGTGGTCCAAGATGTTCTTTATATATCTTCAGTGCTGAAAGTGTTAGCCTTGCTCAGAATCGGGGCACAATGCATGCCTGTTGGCATGCGTCATCAAGTCGCTCTTCCTTATCTTTACTTGGTCTCCAAGTGTTTCACGAGAACAGGTCCACAAACCTGGAACTTCTCAAACTATAGTGTGAGGACGAATCTCTTGCTAAGATGAATAGTTCCATCTTAGAATTTGGAATTCAGTTTGAATGAGTAGATGAATGAATGAACCTTCTCTTAAGCCTTTATAATGGAAACGCTACAGACCATCACCTAGCCCAGGGGCTGGCAAATCTCTTCTACAAAGAAATATTCCGTAAAAATATTCTTCTGAAAAAAATATTCCACAAAACCCATTCTGGCAAATATTTCTGTAAAACTATACAAATGTTAAACATTTCAGACATGGGTGGTCTCTGTTACAACTACTGAGTTCTGACTTTACATGGGAAGCAGCTGTAGATGATACAGAAATGAATGGGCGTGGCTGTGTTTCAATAAAACTTTATTTGTAAAACCAGGCAATGGCTCGACTTGGCCCAAAGGCTGTAGTGGCCAGTCCCTGAGTCCAAACCTCCTTATTTTACAAATAAGGAAACTGAGGACCAGACTCAATGTCGTGCCCACAATCAGAGTTAAAAGGGAGGTGGTGTGGGTTTTACCTTCTGTTGCCCATAGTTCTTGGAAGGAAAGCCTCAGATGAGCGTGTTTGGAAAACAAAGTGTGCCCGTTTCTGCAATGAAATGCTTACGAACAGGACTCCCTGCATATGGAGATTTTCTTTCAAGTAGTTGGAAACTGGAGAAATCTTGACTCGGTATTTTTAGAAAAATGGCCTTTTCCCAACCATCAGTTTTCAATCTGGCACTGTCAATATGCATTGCCAGAGTTTTAATTGAAACACCAAATTAAAGTTTTCTCTGATTACTTTAGCAAAGCTGAATACTCACGTCTGCTTAAATATTTTTTTTTCCCAGAAAATCATAAAGCTTCGAAATCCTAGGGAAGCTGAGGCATTCGGTAAGAAAGTTGGAAGGCTGGAGAAAGGGGTCCGATAAATAAGGAGCCCCTTAGAAAGCAGTTGACAAAACTATCCACGGACTTATTCCAGAATTATCAGACGTGGTGACTGAACTGTAAATTCTCTGTTGGAGTTGGCGTGGGATACGTAGGAGCCACATTCCTTTGCCCTGCAAGTCCACCTTGCTGTTGCCTGAGTGCACAGATGGAAATCTCATTTAAGGGGTATTTTCCGAGTCCCTGCTTCGCATCAGGCCTCACATCAGGTCCAGCTTTGCTGCCGAGAGGACAGGAGTTAGGAAGAGGAGAGAAGTGTGCACTGGACACCGTATTCAAAAGGCTCACAGTCTAGTGGGGGAGGCCAATGTATACATCGCTTAAGAGAATTCTAGCTGCTGGAACAAGTCTTTAACCAGATAGTTTCTTTCGGATATAAAAAAGCAGGTTCCTCCTAATCCTCCTATACGTGCACACATGTGATATTTGTCCTTCTCTTCCTGACTTATTTCGCTCAGCATAACACTCTCAAGGTCCATCCACGTTGCTACACGTGGCCAGATTTCATTCTTTCTCATTGCCATGTAGTATTCCATCGTATAGATAAACCACATCTGCTTGATCCATTCGTCCATTGATGGACACTTAGGCTCTTTCCATGTTTTGGCTATTGTGGAGAGTGCTGCTATGAACATTGGGGTACATGGGCCGCTGTGCATCAGCACTCCTGTGTCCCTTGGGTAAATTCCTCGCAGTACTATTGCTGGGTCATAAGGGAGTTCTATTGTTAATTTTTTCAGGAACCTCCACACTGTTTTCCAGAGGGGCTGTACCAGTTTACATTCCCACCAACAGTATAGGAGGGTGCCCATTTCTCCACATCTTCGCCAGCATCTAAAGTCCTCTGATTTGTTCATCAAAGGGAGGCAAACCATTAGAGACTCTTGAATGCTGAGAACAAACTGAGGACTGATGGGGGTGGGAGGGGAAGGGGTGATGGGCATGGAGGAGGGCACGTGTGGGGATGAGCACTGGGTGTTATATGGAAACCAACTTGACAATAAACTATTAAAAAAAGGAAAAAAACAGAGAACAAAAGAAGCAGGGAGAAGGGGTTGGTTGTGTTAATGCCACGGGTAACACTAAATTCATGTTTTCAAAAGCAGCGTGTTTCAAAGTGCGGTTATTAGAGCATTTGCAACAGAGTCGCCGAGAGAGCTTGTCAAAACTGCCGCTTCCGGGGCTCCGTCCCCAGCTGTTTTCCTTAAGGAGGGTCCATACCCCTCCTGGGAGGGCTGATGTACAGGAACATTTAGGGATTACTGCTGCGGGCTGGAATAAGGGTTGAGGATTGACAAGGAGCTATCTGGCGATTCTAGAGAGAATTTCAAGTCCTGCCGAGGAGTTCAGACTTTGCTCTGTAGGCTGTCTCTGTAGGCCTTGAAGGTTTGGATCAGGGGAGTGACATGTTCAAAGCTTCGCCCAGAAAGGGCTGATCTGCCTGCTGTGTTAGAAAGCCATTGTCCACGACCAGGAAGAACGTGCCAGGGCTGAGTGATACTGCACGCGAGGAGCTGAAGTAGTGCCCTGCACAGAGGAAGTGGACGACACGTTCCGGCTTCAGTGTTTTTCCCCGGAGCTGAGCTCAGGCAGTGCGAAGGGAGAGGAGGCAGCGTGGCTGAATTCCGGTAACAAAGCTTGAACGCGATCAGGGACCTGCTTATGGGGGAGATGTTGTGTCTTTGCTGTGTCCCCCAGAGCTGATTGCAGCCACGTCCTCACAGTCGGTGGGATCGGGAGGTGGCTCTTGGCCTCAGGCCTGTAGTCCACAGAGAGCGTACTGGAGCTTAATACCGAAGGATCCGAGACAGTCACATCTGGGTGTGAATCCTGGGGCTCTGCACTCCCCATTTCCCAGCGTTTGTTGTCTGTAAAACTATCCATTTCCGCACAGACACCACCTTTTCTTCTGCCTGTATTTCTAGGGGCCTTCTAGCAGCCGTAACAGATAAACCTTCCAATTTCAGATGCGTAACAGAAAATTTCAAATATTAACCAGAGAGGTACTCTCCTCCATATGGTGATTTGGAACAGACGTTCTCAACGTGTGGCCGGGAACCAGCAGCCTCACCCGGGAGTTTGTTAGAAAGGCAGACTCTCCGGCTCCTGGGGGCTCAGTTAGTTAAGCGTCTGCCTCTTGATTTCGGCTCAGGTCATGGTTTCATGGTTTGTGGGTTCGAGCCCTGAGTTGGGCTCTGCGCTGGCCGTACAGAACTGGCTTGGGATTCTCGGTCCCACTCTCTCCCTGCCTACTGAATCAGAAACTCAGGTGGGGCCCACAAATTCGGGCTTCCACACACCTTCCAGAGGTTCTGAAGTAGCTCAAGTTTGGGACTCCTACAGACCTCTGGAACATTCTGCTTCCTGCTTGAAGGGGGCAGGGTGGGGAGGCAGATACAGCAGGCTTGATGCACCAGCTCCCAAAGGGTCACTCTCCACCTACTCCACTGGCCACACCCACTGCAAGGCAGGCTGGGACTTGTAGTCTTAACGTCCAAAAGAATAAAACCACAGGTGTAATAAAGAATTTGCAGCATGGCCCCTATTTTCCTATCCATGAAACGGGCACAAATATGCACAGTCACAAGGACACTGTGAGGATTATTTGATAAAATGTAATCTCAGCTCCTGGCTCAGAAGAGATGCTCAGTAAATATTAGTCCCCTATTCGCCCTGCCCTTGAGCCCCCAAGATAGTCCAGAGATGATTGATTTTTCCATCATCGATGCTCCAGAGGAACTTTTCTGTTCTGCCTCTGCAAAGAACACATCCAGAGAGTTCAATCTACCAGTCAGCTCAGTCAGCAAATGCTTTCACTCTGTACATGACTATGAGACAGCACTGAACGAGGTCCTATGATCTGAAAGGCTCTTTAGTTTTTTTAATGTTTATTTAGAGAGAGGGAGTACCTGAGCCGGGGAAGGACAGAGAGAGGAGGAGAGAGAAAATCCTAAGCAGGCTCCACGCTGGCAGCACAGAGCCCGGCGGGGGGCTCCAACTCCCAAACTGTGAGCTCGTGACCTGAGCTGAGATAAAAGTCGGATGCTTCACCTACTGAGCCCCCTAGGCTCCCCTGAAAGGCACTTTAGATAAATAGTATTATTCATTCCTAACTATACTTCGGGAGGTACGACATGTAACTCCCTTTTTTACAGAGGAGAAACCCAGGGCTCTGAGAGATAAACTGGCTGGCGAAGGTCCCCAGTTGGTATGTGACAGCTGAACCAAGCTGCCGACTCTTCCTGTCCCACCTGCTTGCCACCTGGGGCTATAGAAGAGACAGGAAAGTAAAGGGTGAAGGCCGAAGCCCAAGGAGCTCACAGTTTAGATGATGACAGCTGATAGAGACAGAAAAAGACACTGACGTTAAAAGCGTGTGTGTGTGTCTCCTCACCTAGTTCTGGGGAGAGAAAAAAACCCAGAGATTTAAGACAAACTGACGCACATGACGCCATTAGAAAGCCAGATGAGCTAAGCCCTGTATGAGCGGTCGGCACGGAGGTCGTGGTGTGCTCTGACGTCCGTTCGGATCTGCGTGTGTCACAGCTAAAATCTGCTGATGCACAGCGTGTGACACAGAAGCCCCGTCTCCATGGCAATTGGCTGTGCGTCTCAGACGTTGTCTGAGGGCTAGGAAGGCCAGCTCGAGGCCCTGGAGAAGCAGACTCTATCGGAACTGTGAGGCCTGGGAGGAATGAATGCAACGCCCCCTTGCCCTTGCCCTTGTCCTTGTCCTTGCCCTTGCCCTTGTCCTTGCCCTTGTCCGTGCCCTTGCCCTTGCCCTTGCCCTTGGCCTTGTCCGTGCCCTTGCCCTTGCCCTTGCCCTTGCTCTTGCCTTTGCCCTTGTCTGTGCCCTTGCCCTTGCCCTTGGCCTTGTCCGTGCTTGCCCTTGCCCTTGGCCTTGTCCGTGCCCTTGCCCTTGCCCTTGCTCTTGCCTTTGCCCTTGTCCTTGCCCTTGCCCTTGCCCTTGCCCTTACCCTACAGTCCGGTGTCCTGGGAGAGCCCGGAAGTAACGGATGGACTCACTGCCAAGGAGATGTAGTTGTACCGTTAACACCCACCTCCTGAGATTCTAAGCCTCCTGGTTGACACAGCGTGGCCTTGCTTTGCAAGCAAATACAAATTTCCTGCTTGGAAATACAGAGGAACTAGTTCAGCCAGAGGAAGAGAATAAACCGCCAGTAACATCCCCAGACCATCAGATTCCGGAGAAATTGGCCGAGTTTCTTTATTCTAGAATGCCTTAACAATAGCTGTGATTTGTTGAGCATTTACTGTGTGCTGGGCACCTGGCTGGGCCCCATGCTTTTATTACTACCAGCCCTTTCAACAGCCCTACAAGATACCTATCTCCACTTTACAAATGGGAGGTTACAACCTCAGAGAGGTTAAGTGCTGTGCCCAAAGTCACACAGCTCACAGGTCTAAGTGCAAGCTTAGTGGTTTCTTTTGACTCCATCTGCCTCTGGCATTTAAGGTAATGCCCAGAGGTAATGCCCTGGGAGACATCCTTAGCAGCAACCTCCGGGGCCAGTGCCTGTGGGAGAAGCACATACCTTCTCCCCAGGAAACTGGACAGCAGTGGGGACACGGAGTACAGCAAACAGCATCAGATCGGTCTCTTTATGGGAAGCAGGGCTCTGGGTCTGGAGATGGGATTCCAGCTCTCAGGAAGGCAGCCCTTGGGGGAACTGAGATTATTGCTGACACGTGGGTGGGTGGCCAGGCAGAGGCCAGGCTGAGGACTGAGCTGTAAAAGCTGAGGTCAGAACCAGACAGCAGGGTGCAGGCATGATGCCAGCTCAGTCTGGCCTCTGGAGGACAGAGTTACAGGATGCAGGGCGCATTGGCCTTAGGGTCAGGTAGATTAACCCCAGTTCCACCTCCTCACTGGTGCAGAATCTCAGGCAAGTTACGCAGACCTCAACACCTCCTGTCCCTGGACCAAAATGGGGACAGTGATTGTCCCCACTTACATCGTCATTGGCTGAATTAAAAGTCCGTTCATGCAAAGGACTTAGCAGGTGATTGGTCATCTAGTAAGAGCTTCATAAATGGTACTGGTATTTCAGTTAGGTTCAGTTTCCAATGCATAAAACATAAAACCTAAGGAGGAAAACAACTATTTCTGTTTCCCTCGTGTAAGTGAAGTCTGGAAATAGGTGTCCAGCTTTACGGTGTCAGAGGGGGCCCGAAGCACCTTGTGTTTTCTCCCCCGCCATCCTTCACATATGTTTTCATCCTTAACAGCATATCATGGTGTAGGGTGCACATCCCGGATGCAAATATTTAAAAACTTTAATGAATTAATTCTGTCTAATGTTCAACACACACACACACACACACACACACACACACACACACACACACACACCTTGGGGCACCTGGGTGGCTTAGTCGGTTAAGCGTCTGACTTCGGCTCAGGTCATAATCTCACAGTTTGTGGGTTTGAGACCTGCATCAGGCTCTGTGCTGACAGCTCAGAGCCTGGAGCCTGTTTTGAATTCTGTGTTTCCCCCTCTGTTTGCCTCTCCCATACGCATGCTCTGTGTCTCTCTGTCTCTCAATAATAAATAAATGTTAAAAAAAACTAAAAAAACAACCATAAAGAGTATAGAATATAATAAACACCCATGAACCCACCACCTAACTGGAGAAACAAACTATTACGAATCCAGAAGTAGAAGCTCGTTGAGTAGCCCTTTGCAGAGGTAACCACTGTTGCAAATATAGAGGTTACAACACATGTGAATTTGCTACACTGGGCCAGGATGCAGGGAAGGTGAGTGAGGGCCAGTCATGTAAAGTATAGGATCAGATCCTGTCATTCAATCTTGGGGGTTTTTACATTAATTTTGACTTTTTAAATATTGTATTAAATATCTTTCTTGCTGAGGGGCACCTGGGCGGCTCAGTCAGTTAAGTGTCTGACTTTGGCTCAGGTCATGATCTCACACTTGGTGGGTTCAGGCCCCGTGTGGGGGCTTTCTGCTGTCAGGGCAGAGGCCACTTCAGATACTCTCTCTCTCTCTCTCTCTCTCTGCTTCTCCCCTACGCTCTCTCTCCCTCTCCCTTCCCCTCCCTGTCTCTCAAAAATAAATAAATAAACTTAAAACATATCTTCGTTGCCGAGATTTTTGGTATCTCCTTAAATGTGTTCTTGTAACAGCTTTACTGAGATCAAATTCACATACCATACAGTTCACTCATTTAAAGTGTCCATCTCAGTGGTTTCTGGAATATTAACAGAGTTGTACAACCTTCATCAAAATGAGATTTAGAACATTCTGTCACCCAAAATGAAACCTTATGCCCATCAGTAGTCACTTTCCATTCTTCCCTCTCCCCCAGACCCTGGTAGCCACTCATCCACTTCTCCTTCAGTAGATTTCCCTATTCCAGACACTCCATATTTCCCAGATGTATACCTGTGCCCAGCTCCTTTCCCTTACCATGGTATTTCCAAGACTCATCCATATTGTAGCAGGTGTCCATATTTCCTTCCTTGTTATTGCCACAGAAGGTCCCACCATATGGGTGGACCATATTTTGTTCATCCATTCGTCAGTTGGTGGACAACTGGATAGTATCCACTTTGGGCAATTATGAGTAATGCTTCTGTGACTCTGTGCATGAGATGAGTGACTCACTCACTTCACCTTAGTCCGGGCCCTGATACTCCAAGTAAAGAGTTGATTGTGTCCTGAAGTGCAAGCCAGAAGAGCAGCCTAATTCCCCAACCCTGGTGTCGACGTGGAATCTGGCGCCTGTGGGGTTGATGGCTGGAAACAGGCAGCTACGCAGTGGCAGTGGCCAGGTCACCCCCCAGACCCCCCTAAAACTATCACAACTGCACTCTCCTGTTCTCCAAGTCACATCTGCTCTTGCAGCTGGGTCCCCATGGTGCCTGTCACTCACACATTCTGCCACTTGATTCTTCTATGGAAAGTGGAGGGAAGGCCTGCATGTGGCCCTTCCCTTCCAACCTTCCATACAGTCACCACCATTTGGGAAGTCCACTGCAGAGCTGAAGATGAGGATCTGGGCCAGTCACAGAATAAAAGGATGCCTGCAGGAGCATGGGCTAAGCGTGCGTTGAGTTGTGTGGGGCCATTTAGCAAAATGGAGCCCATTGGGTGAGACAAGGTGGTCTTGACTGGGGTAGGGAGGCAGGCGTATGTGAAGGTGGCCACACAAGGAAGCATGAGGGTAAGGAGGAGGCAACTCAGTCTTCAGGCAGAAAACCAATCCATCAGCGTGGATTGATGACTTCAGGCCACCTTACCACCACAACCCCTACTTTTCTCAACCAACCCCAGATACAGAACCAAATCGGATGCCTATTCCTAGGCCCTAACGTCCCTTTTGCCTCTGGCCTCCTTAGGAGAGATTTTAAGTTTGAGGGCTGTTGGGAATGATGGGTTGGTATGAGTTTGGTATGGTCTGGCAATAGGTCATGGGAATGGTCTTCCAACTTCGTGAATTTACTAAAATCCAATGAATTGTAAACTTTAAAGAGTGATTTTGATAGTATGTGAATTATGTCTCAATAATAAGAGACTGGAAGAAGGCATGGGCTGATGAGATATGATCAGATTGATGGATGAAGGGTTGGATGATTCAAGGCAGAAACAGATTCATGAAGAGCTGTGGAGGTTCCAAGCAGATACAATTTGATTTTAGCTGCTGTTTCACCAAGGATGGGAGTAAGATGGAAAGCATTTCCTGATAAGAAGCAAGAAGGTCTCATGGATTGAAAGTGTCCCTCATTCTTAGAAGCTGTTTTCCAGATGGTGATACCCCAGCCACCCCCTCCCAAGCATTCTTTATTCCCCCCCCACATTCACCCCCTTTTCCCTTTATCTGGCTAAACCATTCTCCATAGCACTTATCAAAATCTGATATAATATGCATTTACTGTTCATTCTTTAATTGCCTATATTCCCACTGGATTGTAAGCTCCTTGAGAGAAGGGAATTTTTTCCTGCTGTCTGTTCATGCATGTGTGGATGTATACATGGTTGTATAGCCCATAGAATAATTACACACAGTATGTCTTCAATAATAACCAAGTGGATGAATAAATATCCTTATTTCTTGTGGGAAAGGAGAACACAGCTCTTCTATCCCCACAGTTCAGATAGAAAAGAAGAAATAGAACATAATATGCATTTTGAGCAATCTTCTCATTATATTTGGAACCCACTCGCATAATTGGAGAAGAAAACTTAGAAATACAGGTCAAATTGGAACCCAATGATCTCAACTTGTCAATTTCTGCAAAAAGACAGCTGGAAATTTGACAGGGATTGCTTTGAGTCGATAGATCAATTTGGGAAGTATTTTCATCCTAACAATATTAAGTCTACTCCGTGAACACAGAGGTCTTAACATTTACTTAAAATTTTAAAAATAAAAAGTTTTAACAGTGTGTTGTAGTTTTTAGTGTACAAGTGTTGCACTTTTTTTTGTTAAAGGTATTCCTAAGTCATTTATCCTTTTTGATGCCATGATAAATGGCATTGGGTTCTCAATTTAATATTCAGGTTGCTCTTTGATTTTGTGTATAAAAATGCAATTGATGTTTGCATATTGACCTTGTACCCTGTGATTTTGCTGAACTCATTTGTTACTTCTAATATTTTTTTTAGTGGATTCCCTGGAAATTTCTTTTTTTTTTTTAACGTTTTATTTATTTCTAGGAGAGAGAGAGAGAGAGACAGCGTGAGCAGGGGAGGGTCAGAGAGAGAGGGAGTCACAGACTGAAACAGGCTCCAGGCTCCGAGCTGGCAGTCAGCACAGAGCCCGACGCGGGGCTCGAACCCACGAACCGCGAGATCATGACCTGAGCGAAAGTCGAACGCTTAACCGACTAAGCCACCCGGGCGCCCCTCCCTGGAAATTTCTATATACAAGATCATGTCGTTTGCAAATAGAGATAGCTTAATTCTTCCTCTGCAATGTGGACACTTTTATTTCTTTTTCTCACCTAGCTATCCCAGGTAACACCTTCATCCAGTACCATGTTGATAGAAGTAGTGAGACATCCTTATCTTGTTCCTGATTTGGGGAAGGAAGCAGTTATCTTTTATCATATACTAAGTATTGTACTAGCTGTAGGTTTGCAAATGTATTTTATCAGATTTGAGGTTTTTTTTTTCCCCCATGAAAGGTGTTAGGTTTTGTCAAATGGTTTTTCTGTGGCTAGTGAGATAATGATGTGGGTTTTTTTGGGGGGGGTTCTTTATTTTATTAATGTGATGTATTCCATGGACTGATTACATATGTGGAAACAACTTTGTGTTACTGGCATAAAGGACACCAGGTCAAAATGTATATATATTTTTTCATTTGTTATAGAATTCAGTCTGCTAGTATTTTGCTGAGGTATTTTGCATCTATGTTGGTAATAGATATTGATCTGTAGTTTTTGTGTGATGTCTTTTTCTGGTTTGGGTACCAAAGTAATAGAACGAATTGGCAAGAGTTCTCTCCTTTTTTATAAGAGTTCATGAAGTACTTAGCGGTGTTGATTCTTTTGTTAATGTTTGGCAGAAATCACCAGTGAAGTCATCTGGTTCTGGACTTGTTTGTTGGGGGAGGGTGTTTTATGATTGCCAATTCAATCACTTTACCTGTTTACATCTCTTCAGATTTTCTATTTTTTCTTGAGTCAGCTTTGGTAGTACAGCTTTGTGTTTTTCTAAGAACTTGCCCGTTTCATCTGAGTTATCTAATTTGTTGGCATATGATCATTAAGAACATTGTGTTAATCTTAGTCTTTTTTACTCAGTAAGTTGAGTAGTGATGTTTTCTTTTCATTCCAAATTTAGTAACTCGAGTCATCTTTTTTTCTTGGGCATTCTAACTAAAAACTTCCCGGTTTAGCTGATCTGTTTGAAAAATCAACTTTTGGCTTGCTGATTTTTCTATTGTTTTCCTATACTCTATTTCATCATTTTTGCTTTAGTCATTATTATTTTCTTTTTTCTGCCTCTTAGGGAGTTCGCTTGCAATCACTTGCTAACACTAAATTATTTTTTTAATTTGCCAAGACAGAAGGTTAGGTTATTTGAGATTGTTCTTTTTTGACATAGGCCTTTACAACCAAAAATTAAACCATCAATTTTGCTGCATCCCATAAGTTATGGTATGTTGTGGCTTTGTTTATTAATTTTAAAATATTTTCTTATCTTCCTTATGCTTTCTTCTTTGTCTCCTTGGTTATTATAAAGTGTTATTTGATTTCCATGTATTTAAAAATTTCCCCAGTTTCCTTCTGTTATTTTTAACTTTTTTCTATTGTAGTTGAACGTATTTTATATGCCTTTAGTCCTTCTAAATATTTTGAAATTTGTTTTATGACCTAGCAAATAATCATCCTACAGAATGTTCCATGTGCCCTTGAGAAGAATGTGCATTCCACTCTTACTGGATGGAATGTTTTATAAATGTCTTTTGGGTTTATTTAGTTTGCTTATGTCTTCTATTTTGCTGTTGAGTTCCTGTCTAGTTGACTTTTCCATTATCGAGTGTGGAGTCTAAGACTCTTCAGTGGGTTTTGTTCACCAGTGCATTTCTCCTTTCAATTCTGTCATTTTTGCTTCATGTATTAAGGGCTCTGTTGTCAGTTGAGTATATGTTTATAATTGTTACATCTTTTGATGGATTAACCCTTTTATCATTATAAAATGCTCTTTGTATGCAGTAACAATTTTGGTCTTAAAGTCTATTGTCTGACTTAGGATAACCATATTAGTTCTCTTTTGGTTAGTGTTTGCATAGTACATCTTGTTCGTTTTTATATTTAACCTTTGTGCTTTTAAAGGTGAAGTGTGTATCTTATAGACTATGTTCAATTAAAGCATATCTCTTATAGACAGCATATGTTCAGTCATAGTTTATTTAAATCCATTCTTCCAGTGTTTGCTTTTTGATTGCAATATTCAACCCATTTACATTTAATGTAATTACTAATGCTATAGGATTTACATCTGCTGTTTTATTCTTTGTATTCTATATGTCTAATATATTTCTTATTCTTATGTTCATCAGTTGCTATTTTTGTGTTAGATTTTTTAGTATACTATTTTAATTCCTTTGTTTCTTCTGTTGTATTTTTTCAGCCATTTCTTAATGGTTGCCGTCTGAATTAAAGTAACCTCTTACTTTATAGTAATCTGGTTTAAATTAATACCAACTTAATTTCAGTGGTTTTAAAAAACTTTGCTCCATTCTTTCTCCCTTCCTTTGTGCTACTGTTGACATACCAATTACATCTCTATACATTGTATACTCAGGGACACAGATTTAAAATCACTGCTTTATTCATTGTCTTTTATGTCTTCTAAATCAAATATGAAAAAAATCTACAGATAAAAATACATTTGTGAAGTCTTTTATCTTTAGCCTATGTAGTTACTTTTATTGCAGCTGTTATTTCTTCGTGTGGATTTGAATTACTACTGTCTAACATTCTTTCATTTCAGCTTAAAAGACTTCTTTTCTCATTTTTTAAAGTTAATTTATTTTGAGAGAGAAAGAAAGCATTAGTGGGAGGTGGAGAGAGAGAGAGAGAGAGAGAGAGAGAATCCCAAGCAGTCTCCACACTGTGGGGCTCAAACCCACAAACCTCAAGACCATGGCCTGAGCCAAAGTCAGACACTTAACTGACTGAGCCACCCAGGAGCCCCTCTTTTAGCATTTCTTGTAGGGCAGGACTGCTAGCAACAAACTCTCTCAGTTTTTGTTTATCTGGAATTGTCTTAATTTCTCTTTTATTTTTGAAGACAGTCCTGCTGAATATAGAATTCTCGGTTGACAATATTTTTCTTCGAACACTTTTTTTTTTTAATTTCTAGGAGAGAGAGAGAGAGAGACAGCGTGATCAGGGGAGGGTCAGAGAGAGAGGGAGTCACAGACTGAAACAGGCTCAAGGCTCTGAGCTGGCAGTCAGCACAGAGCCCGACGCGGGGCTCGAACCCACGAACCGCGAGATCATGACCTAAGCGTAAGTCGGACGCTTAACCGACTAAGCCACAAAGACGCCCCTCTTTGAACACTTTCAATATGCCTTTCACTCTGCTGGCCTCAATAGTTTCTGATGAGAAATCAGCTGTGATTCTTCTTGAAGATCACTTTTGCATGATGAGTTGCTTCTCTTGTGAAGCTTTCAAATGTTTTTCTTCATCTAGGGCTGCCACACGTTTGATTATGAGATGTCTGGGTGTGATTTGCTGAGGTTATCATACTTAGACTTCATTCAGCTTCTTAGATGTGTAGATAAATATTTTTCATCAAATTTGGGAAGTTTTCAGTCATATTTCTTCAAATATTTTTTCTGCCTTTTCCCCTCTCCCTTCTCTAAGACTCCCATTATGCATACATTGATACACTTAATGGTATCCTGCAGGTCTCTGAGGTATATTCGTTTTTCTTTTCTTTCTGCTCCTCAGACTGAATAATCTCAATTGACCTCTCTTCAAGTTGGCTTATTCTTTCTCAGATGTGAGGTGGACTTCATCTAGTGAATATATCATTTCATTGAATGTCTCCTTGGGGAGAGTGTGTTCTCTCTTTTTTTTTTTTAATCTATGAGCAATACTTTCTTGTTTCTTTGCATGGTTCATGTTCTTTATTAGAAACTGGACATCTTAAATAATAAAATGTGTCAACTCTAGAAATCAGACACCCCTGGAGTTTGTTGATGGTGCTGGAGCTTATTTGCCCAGTGAGTTTTCTGAATTAATTCCGGAAAATCTGTATTCTTTTTCATGTATGAACATTGGTTTAGTTAAAAGCTAGTGATTGGGCAGGGATTTCCTTAAACTCATAGGGCGGTCAGTTTTCCCTGTCTCTGATGAGGCATTTTATGTGCATGCTGGGGTGTGCCTTCCATGTTCAAGCAGGCGGTTAATAATTCCACCTTAGCCTTCACTTCTGCTTGTGCAGAGCCTCAGAATCAACCAGAAGTGAGAGCTTTGGGCCTCCTCAGGTATTTCCTGCCCATGCACAAGCCCCTGGACATGTGCACAGCACTAAAAAGGTACCTGGCCTTCCACATTTGCTGGAATATGCAGGAGCCCCCGTGGCCCAGAGTTTTCCTTCAAGGTTTTTGGTTAGTACATTGTTTTCCCCCAAATGTCATTGCCACCTCAACCAGATGCAGCGTTTAACACTTTCTGTGGATTGTTTTCAGCAAAATCCTCTCACACAAAAGCTGCTCTCGTTGTGTAAGCCCTGCATTAGGTCAAATATAGATCTGATTCTGCAAGTGCGATTCTTCAGGAAACTACCAGACAGACCAAGTAATGACAGCTTTCCGCAATTTGGGCTTTGGAGGTGCTGCAACCCCATTCTGTGCCTCCAGAGGCTGGTTTCCACTTTGATTTGTGGAGCCATTGGTTTTTAAGGCTCTTATGGGGCTGCAGAGGGGGAATGGGACTAAGGCACGTTCAAGTGCAACAGAGCTTGCTATTTCTACCGAGGTTCAGCTGTTTATCTTGAATAAACGCTTGGGGATTGTTTTAAGCCTTTGGTTAATTTCTAGAGTTCTAAAAAAAAGTTGATTTTAGTTTTCTCCTGCTATAATGGTAGAGGGCTTTAGAAAGTTCTTCTTTGCCATTCCTTAACAGTCTTTTCCATTCATTTATTCCTTATTCTTTTTAAAAATTTTTTTAAATGTTTTATTTATTTCTAGGAGAGAGAGAGAGAGAGACAGCGTGAGCAGGGGAGGGTCAGAGAGAGAGGGAGTCACAGACTGAAACAGGCTCCAGGCTCTGAGCTGGCAGTCAGCACAGAGACCGACGCGGGGCTCGAACCCACGAACCGTGAGTTCATGACCTAAACGAAAGTCGGACGCTTAACCGACTAAGCCACCCAGGCGCCCCGATTTATTCCTTATTCTTAAAACTTCCCCTAACAGGTTTAAGATAATAGTCTTTGGGAATGCAAAGAGAAATAATATATACTTTTTGCCCTCAGAGAGCTCACAGTCTGAAGGACACAGACACATGTAATGAAAATATGATGTGACAAAGGCAGTAGTGGAAATGGATGCTGTGATGATATATCCAATAGTTCTCTGATCATGGTAGCATCCTCAGAAGGTAGGCTTGTCCACCTCGCTATGCACTGTTGATATTCCTAATCTGCCCATATAAGTAGTTTCTTTAAATTGTTAATTTGTTCCTTAAATGTCCCTATAATTTCTGGGGCACCTGGGTGACTCAGTCGGTTGAGTATCCAACTTCAGCTCAGGTCATGGTCTCACAGTTCGTGGGTTCGAGTCCGGCATCAGACTCCTGTGACAGCTCAGAGGCTGGAGCCTGCTACAGATTCCGTGTCTCCCTCTCTCTTGCCCCTCACCCCCTCATGCTCTGACCCCCCTCTAAAATAAATAAACATTAATAAAATGCCCCTGTAATTTCCGTATTACTTGATTACAAGTCATTTGCTTAAAACAAGGTGCCTCTACTCCCCATCCGCAGGCAGTGGAGGGGGAAGACATCCATTCTCCCGCTCACCCCATTCCTTTCCCCATCTGTATAGCTGCCCTCCTTAAATGTCAGTGGGGGCGTGAATCTGATTGACACTCAGATTCTGAATCTGTAGGTCTGAGGTCAGTCCTGATAGAAGGCATTTCAACAAATTCTCGGGGAATGCTGGTCTGCGGGCCACACTTTGAGTAGCAAGAGCTAAAAGACTGAGCAGACTTAGCCTTCCCAAGCCCGCCCCCCTACATCTTCTTGATAGAAAATAGCTCCCATCTGCTTTCTCCACCTGGGCTATTTATGCACTTGAACTTTAGAATGTAGGTCACAGAAGAAGCCTGTAGGATTGTCTTCAGGGCTCCAGAGGAGGAGAAGCTCATCATCTACAGTGAATCCGTGTAAGGTTCTGCCCAAAGGCCAGGGATCGATGGAGGCGGTTTCCGGGTCACTGTGAAATCAATCATGGTTGAGTACTTTGAATGCTGTGCGTTACTGGTACTGGTGAAGGGAAAGCCAGGAAAAAACTGGATGGTGACAGGCATGTCAGGTGGTTCACATGCACCTTTTATCTAGGCCCACTGAGGAAAGGAGAGAAGAAAAATGGTGTATAAACAGAAGGGGAGGAAAAAGAATGCAAAGACATGGACTTGAGGGCCGCCGTGTTTCGGGGGCTGCAGGAGAGCATATTGCTTCCGGAGTCACACAACCTGAAGGGGCTTTCCTTTATCGGTAGCAGGGCTTCGGGCCTGTTTCTTCTGTGCCTCACTTTCTTCTTTTGTAAGGTGGGGATCACCTCAGTACCTACATCCAACTTCCTGTTACCCGATAGGTGCTTCGTGATAGTGCTTGTTTCCATATCATGAGGCATTTTGCTTGGCCCTTATCATCTGTGATGTCACTAAATCCTTCTACCTTCTTGAGGGAGGCATTGTGGCCCCAGCTTATAGGCCAGACCACAAAAGCCCAGAGAGAGTGGAATCTCTCTGTCCAAGGCTGGGAGCTGGGATCGGAGCTAGGAGGGGAGCCCGTGTCTAACTTCCAGGTCTTTGCTTCTTGGGAGTGAACCTGATGCTATGTCAGAATGCAAGGTTTTTTTTTTTTTTTTGGGGGGGGGTGTTGGTTATCCCACAGCACAGCGTCTGCCACACAGAATAAATACCCTTCATAAGTAGGTGCTCGTGCCTGACCAGAGGAGTGGGCAAATTCTTGAAAGAGAAGTGTAGAAGCTCTTGGGACATGTTTGTCTGAAGACGTCAAAATGTGCTTTTCCAGGTGGTTTCAATAGTTTATGATGAGGATGGCAAAGTGAGTGGCTGGAGCCTTAAAGCCCATGACAAAGGCACAAAGCAGGAGGGAGCAGTGTCCCTCTCTAACTGCTCATGACCTGGGATTACAAGAGAGCCATCAGGATCTGTCCAGTTGGGACACACTTAGGACCCCCAGGGGCCTCGAGGCAGACAGCAGAGAATGCCGGCTGGGATCCTGTGTGGTAGCCATGGTCCTTTCCATCAGGGAAAAAAAAAAAGTAATGTGTACTCTTTGCTTCCATCCCATTCAATGAAAAATAGATTTTTGGAGACCAATACAAATGCCTATACTCATACTGGTCTTGTCCAGTCCTGGGATTGACTTTAGAATATCTGGGGCAGTTGATAAGTTGTACTTCACAAAATCCTCCCTCGATAAAGTTCCCCTCTGTCAAAATGTTGGAGGATAGTGGATAGGGATGAGTTTGAGGCCACCTTCCGGAGTATCTGAAGGGAAGCTGTTGCGTTGGGCCAGGTAGAAGCAGGCGGAAGGAATGTCCTGATCTGGGAAGAAAGCCAGTGTCCTTCTGTGAGACAGCAAGTGTCTCAAAGGGCTTAGGCCCAACTTGAGGCCCAGCCATCCTCTTGAAGATGGGGCAGTGGTCCGTGGATAGGCCAGAAGTCATCTCGGAGATTGTGTTTATCATCTGTTCACGTTCATCTGCAGCTAGCCATTGAGGCCCTCAGTCTTCCACTCCCAGTTTTAAGGTAGGACTTCATGAAATATTTAAAAATATATTATGTCCCACTCTATGAAACAATAACCGCAGGCTATTTACTAGGTAGTTAACTGAAGCCCAAACACGTGTCATTTTCACAGACACTCTTCCGCAGGGTCAGCCTTTCTATTCTTCATTAAGGAATTGCCACAGATCCTTCCAGCCAGGCGGAGTCAAAGGGTTCAGATGGTGTTGTCAGTCTCTGTTTCTCCGATCTGCTTTTCTCCACGTGGGCTCCATCCCCTGTCAGATTCTTCCCTCCTGGGGCGAAACTGCACCCGGCAACTCCAGGAATGATGTCCCAACAGTGAGCCATCCCAGCAGAGAGATACCTCTTTTCTTGTAGTTCCAGCAAACATCCATCTGGCATGGCCCCTGATTGAGCTACCTTGAGATCCTGTGGCAGGATGGGGAAGAAATCTGCTGCTTGCCTGGATCTGGGGTCTGTGCCCACCCCTGCTTCGGGTAGGTAGAGGCAGCGCCGCGTGAATCACATGGACTGAGTCTATGGGGGTCTAAGAATAAGCAAAGAGACAGGGTAATTAAAGAAAACCCCCAGCCAATATCCTTGGGATCTGAGCTGTCCCTTCGCTTTGGTCCTGAAGTTGGGGTGAGTTCGAGGGGCAGAGAGGGTCGTGAGCTCCCCCTAGAGGCCAGTAGGAAAGAATCCCTGCTGTAGCCACTTTTCTGGTTTTAATTGGGGAGGTGAGGTTGGAGACCTAACGTGAGCAGGATTGCCAGTGTTCTCGTTTAGCAAGGAAACACATAAATAAGCATATGAGTATATAGCTGGATTCAATATTCACGAGTATATAAGCATATTCATATGTTTATTTATGTGCTTCCTTAGAAAAAGAACACTGCCAATCGCATGTAATATCTTTATTTTTATATCGAAGTTTATAGACTGGAAAGGGTCTGTGGACCAGCTTTTGGGGGCCACAAAAGGTGGCGTCTGGTATCAGAAAAGCAGAAATTGAGACACTGTTCAATGTCTCAAGGTCCACCTCTGTGGACAGGGATCATGATAGTAGTACCTACTGCTAGGGTTTGGGTTCAGATAAATGAGTTAATGTTTGTGACATGCTGAGACCTGTGACTACTATTTTCAATTTTCCCTCCTTGTTCCAAACGATTGTGCTGAACGGAACATTCTCAGCCTTTAATAGGCATTTCCCTTGCCTGTTTAGCAAACCAGGCATTAGGGTGGCGAATATGAGTTAGACAGTGACAGGGCTGTGCTGCTGGCTTGGATTTCACCTTACCTGGGGAACCCTGGGGAAGTCACGCAGACTCTCCGAACCTCATTTTCTCTTCTGTCAAAAAACAAAACAAAACAAAACAAAACTAAACTCAGAAAACATACACAGTTTAATCTCTAGGTTTATTATGCTGGTAAAATAAGAAAAGAGAAAATGTCTATACATGAAAAAGGGTAGAATTCGGTTGGAGTTCACAGAGGCAGGTAAGTCTAGGACGATAGCACAGGGTAATAAGAGCCACAACCAGTGATAAAAGTCTAATGACAATTATTATTACAACGACTATAATTTATCAGGCAATGGCTATTGGCACATGTTTTATAAACATCTCATTACCTGCATGAACTTTATGAGCGAGGTGCCAGAATTCCCCTCTTTTATAAATTAAAAAAGTGAGACTCAGAGTTTAAGGCACATGCACAGAAGGGCACCCGTGTAGCTTAGAGGCCCCTGCAAGATACTTCTTCAGGGTGCTAAGTACTTTCTGGAGGAGGTGATGCTTGGGCTGAGACCTGAGAGTTCATTAGAGTTGGTTCTGAAAAAGACAGCAGTAAAGGAAGGCGTTCTAGGCGGAAGGGACAGCATGACTAAAGGCAGGGAAGTGAGAGAGAACACATTGTCTCAACTCTGAAATGGAAGGTCCCATTAAATAATCTGATGTAATGTCCCGCTGTGGGAAATGCACAGACTGTAACAATCTATCAAATATTTCCAGCTTCTTCGGGAGAGAGAACAAATGAACCAGGGACATTATCAGGGCAGGGATCAGGCTTGCCGAAGCAAGGAAATTGCTCCCCTCTTGCTAAATAGTGGTTTAGAGTGTTTATGTTTCCAACTTCACGACTGCCTCATAAAAGAAAGCAACACCCCAGCAATACCCTGGTGATGGGGTGCTAAACCAGCACATTTCTCTGCAAGCCTCCGATTTCTGTTAACTTTATAGCTCCTTCATAAATTTGCTGCTTTGGGCATTTTTCCCCCTCCCATGTTCCTTCGCTCCTGTAGAGAAATGGTTTATTGGAAATATCCCATTTGGCTATTTTGAAGCAATGATTTATTTATTTACTGGTTTTATTTAAATCCCCTTTGCCTCTGCCCAAAGGGCTCTGGGCATTTGCACAAAGAGTGGAAAATGGGACAAAGCAGTCTGTTACCGTAAGCAGCTGGGTCCCCTAAAATAACTGCAGGCCCCCGGCCGCGTCCCATGTGGAAAAGTGCCCATGCTCCCATTCCTCAAGGTCAGTGGATTGAGAAGGAAAAAATCAAGAAAGCCTTTGCATTTCTGGGTTTTGTTTTTAAGTGCATTTATTTTATTTTCAGAGAGACAGAGACAGCACAAGTGGCAGAAGGGCAGACAGACAGGGAAGAAGAGAGAGAGAATTCCAAGCAGCTCCCCACTGCCGGTCCAGAACTGGATGTGGGGCATGAACACACAAAGCTGTGAGTTCGTGACCCGAGCCGAAACCAAGAGTTGGATGCTCGACTGACTGAGCCACCCAGGTGCCCCAAGAAAGCCTTGTCATTTCTACGTTGGATTCTAGAAGATTCCTTTGATTTTCTCTTCATTCATTCATTCATTCATTCATTCACCAAGTACTCATTGAGCCCTTCTTATGTAATAGACATTCTACTAAGTTAAGAGGCTACTGACGTAAATAAGATGTAGACTGACGTTATTCCCAAGAGGCTCACAGGCTAATAGTTTAGATGAGCAAACAGTGGTAACTGCCCAGGAAAACATGTTCAAGTTTGCAACAACGTTATTATGTTGGGGAATAGCGAAATACATTGTGATGAGCTTATACCACGGACTACTATGCAGCAGTTAGAAATAATAAGAATGTCTGCATGTTTTAATATGCTTAAATATCTCAGACACTCTGAATAGGAAAATGATACGTTGAGTATGATACAGGTGTGTGAGAGACGTATTAACCAATGTCACTTAAATGATTCATTTGGAAGATGAGTGAAGGAAACAACTGTTACTTTCTTATTTTGTTGGTAAGGAGAGGGATGGTTTAAAAACTCCAGAATGTGTTAACCGTATCTGTCTGTTTTAAACCCATAAATCTATTCCACGTATGTACTAGGAGTTCAGTTGCTAAATGTATCATTAGATGCGCCTATAGGCTACAAACCTGAAAGGGAAGAGTCTCAGGAAGAAAGGAAGCTTTTCTGTGGGAGAGCACATCTAAATAGGGTTTTGACGAGTGAATAGAAGTTTTCTGGAACAGTGATCCCAGATAGGAGCAAACTGCAAGGGCTGGACCTAATCAGGTACCGATTTGATTCTGCAGGCGTGGGGCTGCCCCCATGGAAGGGAGCACTCACGGTCTTTGAATAGGAGCTCAATCCATCTCAACTTTCAGAAGTCAGCCTTGGATCCCTGTGCAGCCACTGAGATCTGGCTGGTCCCAGCTTTGGCACACATAAGATAAACTGAGTCAGAATACTACAGGAGGGACTCACGTAGAGCTCATTCTACATGAAAGTCCCTGTGTAAGTGTTCCCCGTGTTTCATCCCTTTGAACCCTCACCACTGCCGTGTGAACGAGTGCGCTGACATTACCCCCATTTTGCCGATGAGGAAACTAAAGGACAGACAGCACATGAAAACCATCTTGCAGGGAGCTCAGTTCTTTCCTGAGGCTTTTGATATGGACAGGCACGCCTTCTAGCTTGAGGACACTCCTTACATCCCTTAAGAGCTGTGACAAGACCATTCAAGATGCTAAAGACAAAAATGCATATTCTGATCGCAGCTATTATGTAAATGCATAAGAGAAATGCCAACGGAAAAGATGCCAATGTGATGGGGTAGTGGGGCGTGGGTGGCTTTTTCATGCGTCCTTTGCATTGGTTAACTTCAGTGCTGTGGTCATGTTCCTCTTACAATCAAAACTGTGCTTCTATAAATAATGAAAAGACATTTACCTCAATGCTCCAGAGTCACCAATAAACAATGATGGGATGACATGGACAGAAATGAGAGAGGCTTCTGTGCTGACTAGAAAAGAGAGCAGAGGACATTGAGCTCATTTCTATGCAGGGGGAGTGGGGGGGGGGACTTGAACTCAAGATCCTCAGGCCAGGACCTCAGTCTCCCCTGTGCCCAGTTAGGGGCTAGACCCATATTCTCTCCAATGAGAGAACATCTCCAGGAGATGTTTTTAAAAAGTAAGTGGAGAAGCAGGAAGCTAGATGAAATGGAATCACAGTGTAAGAATTTTTACCCTATTGTTCTTTCAGTCTTTCTGGTTAAAAAGAGAAAGTCTCATTTTGGTGACAGTGTATTTTTAACACCTCTCCATCCCTTACTGGTTGCCCTTACTTCTTTCTCCCTGCCTCTCTGCACTGTTCTCCCTCCTTCCTTCTTTCCTTCCTCTCTTTTTTCTCTTTTTATTTCTTAGGCAAAAAAGAGAGAGGGAGGGAGAGGAAACGAGACAGAGAGAGAATTCCCGGCCTCAGAACACTAACTGGGCAACAGTATCTGGTTATAATTTAGTCAGTCTTGTTTATTTCATTGCACCTACTTTTACAGTTTCCTCCTATTTATAGCAAGTAATAATATCATTAACTTTCTAAAATAAATGTGAAGGTATCTTTTATGTTAAACCATGAAGCTTAAGAAAAATAAAGAGATGATGGTACAAGAAGTCATCTGGGAAGCTTGACAACCCCACACTATCTGATATCTCTGGTCCTAGCTGGTCTTGGAATTCTGGGCATGTGAGAGGACCGTGGACCTTAGTCCCTTACCAGTGACTCATCGGGGTTTGAATCTGCACAGTGACATACAGGACACCTGCCTCCTCTGCTCGGCTATGGCTTTCCCTTTGGCAGCAAAGTTTCTGTGAATGTCTTCTGCCACTGATCTCCCCTCAGGTCTTCAGTGAAGGATAGGCACGCATGCCCAGTTCAATAATGGTAATATCTAAATTGTGGTGTCAATAGATTATCCTAAGGGTGTAGAACTGAGATACAAGGATGATGGGTGGGCATTTCTAATCTTACAGGGTTAGTAAAGGGAAGGAATAAAAGGAAATGAACAGTTATTGAGCACTTACTGTGTACATTGAACCATTAGCAACTTGATTCTGCTATGAAATTGAGACTCAAGGAGGTTTAATAATTTACCCAGGGACACACAGCTTTTAAGATGGGAATCAGGATCCAAGACCAACTCTGAATCCAAAGCGATCGCTGTTTCTCTGAAACAACTCTTGTCTTATTTGATGAGGACCCCAATATAATCTCCATCGGTGGGTGAGAAAAGGATTCACTTTATATTTACTACTTTTTACTCTGCTTCCCATCTGGCTGAAACACATCAACTCTACATGTGTTTCCTTCTCTCCCACCCCCGCCCCCATGCTCCACCCACCCTTTACCAGACCTTAACAGTTTTTCTGCCTGGAATTCCCTCCCTACATCCTTTGTACCTGTTCTGCTTTGCGAACCAAAGCCACAGTCACCTCCTCCAGGAAGCCATTTGGCATGATTTCAGATCATATTGGGTTTTTTTTTCTTTCTACTTTTGAGAGTTCCAATGTGGGACTAGAGACTCATCATGAGTGAGGTTGCATCATATCTGATATGTGGGGATTCAGCGCTACTCAACCTCATGTATCCTCTTGAGTTCGGGCAAAGCCATGTAACCTTACTAAACCTCAGGTTACTTGTTTGTAGAAAGGGCTCACTCAACATTAAGAAAGTGAAATGTCATGACACATATCAGGTTTGAACTGACATATTAATGTCTTCTCTTTCTCCTGTCTAGTATCTTCCCATCCTGATAACTTTTTATCTACTATTGCTGAGTTCCTTATCCAACAGGGATTTATCTTATAATTCCTCAGAAACGTTCAGAGTCTGCCACTGTTTCCTTGTGTAAAATATTACGGTAGAATCAAGGTGGCATCCCAGGGTCTCTGCTGAAAAAGTCATTTGTTCAGGGCAAGTTCCTGTTCTCTCTGAGATTTATGCTCTTATCTACAAAACTGGGAAAGTCTACTCCACAGGTTTGGGGTAAACAAATGCTTATGCATTGGTATAAACACTGTTTCATTCCCCCGCCCAAATACAATGTGAGATGTTATGATAAGCTCAGGAAATTCTATTACAGAAATTGATTCAATTATTCATTCATTCAGTAAGTGTGCATTTTGTGCCTACTGTCTGCATGGCGCTATCCTAGGTGCTGGAGAGCCAGCAGTAAATGAATAGCCGTGGAATTTACATTTTTAGCGTATTTATCAGCTATGGAAATAGATCTCTCTTAAGATGTTCTGCTGTTGAAGGTGGTGTAATATAGAGGTTAAATTTGCAGCTCGGGAATCAGAGAGGTCTTGATTCAAATCCCAGCTCTTCCACTTATCAACTGCGTGGCCTTGGGTAGGTCCCTTGACATCTCTAAGAATAAACAGGGCTCATATTATGATGCTGTTCGGTGGTCAGATGGCACCAGGAATACCGATCGCTCATAGGGGAATCCCAGGAATGTCATCACCTTTCCCAGTTCCTACAAGCGTGGGAATGTCTTCCAGTCACCCCTTCCCATAATTCCTTGCACAGTGACCAACACGTAATGGGTGTTCAATAAATGCCTGTTGGTTGAATTCTAAAAGTTACTGGGCAGAAATGAGGAGATGCATTACCCAACCACCTCTCAGGTCAGCAGCTCTTGACTTACCCACATAGGAGGTATCTGTCAATCTACATGGCTCAAATAGACATTTCTTTCCCACTAATGCATGGGGAAAATATGAGCTGAGCTTACTTCCTGCTTCAGAAGGAATTTGACATTGTTGTTAAGTGGTTGGTTGTGCAGAAAAGACTACGTTCCTGAGCAAATTAAAATATCCTTGATCTATCCAGATGCCCTTGACTGTGTAATATTGATACAGTCTTGAGTAAGTTAGTTTAATTCCCTCTTCAATTTCTACTTCTGTGAAAAATGGGAATAAGCCTTTGCCTTCTACATTCAGTGCTTTTCGAAGGCCAAAGGGAGGCGATGGATAATGATTGTAATAACAAAATGATTATTTAAAACAATATCATTGCCTAATGTCTTTATGAAGTAGGAAGAATTTTACCCAGTACTTAGAAGCAGATAAGCACAATGATGGGAGCTTTGGCAGTTTTCCATCCATGTGATTTGGGGCAACGTATTTAACATCTATTTCCTCATCCATGGAATATTTATAATAATTATGGTTATTTCATAGGGTTGTCATGTGAACTAAGGGAGTTGCTCCATGTGAAGTGTCTAATCTAGTATCTGCCACATACTAGACTCTCACTAAATAATTTATTTATTCAACAAACATTTATTGAGAGCCTACCATGTGCCGGGCACAAGGCAAGGTGCTTGATGCATCCAGGAAGACAAAAGTCTCTGCCCTAATGGGGAGGTGGTGCCAAGACACTGTTACTAGTCAGGGGCCTGTGGGCTTCTTGTGACTACCCAGGAATCAAGGTAGGTATTGGTTGCCTGTTTGGAGAAAAGTGTGCTTTATTTTTTGGGTTAAATACAGAATGGAGGTGAACATGAGGGAGGTGGGAGTGGCTGATGGGTCCTTTCTCTCAATCTGTGTGTCATCACTTGCTGGCATGAGCTGTTGGTGGTGAAGACAGAGCTCTGGCCGTGTCTCCCTGCCCATCTGAAAATGGCACATTAGACTCAAGCTGCAAAATACCCTTTAGACCTAGAACATTTCCAGGGTAATAAATGAAGTGACAGAGCCAGGATCTAAATAACTGGTCTGAGGCCATAATTTGAAGGGAAATGGGAGACGAGAAAGCTGCCTTATACTTAATTACCCACTTTGTGTCAAAGATTGTTCCTTATGTTATTGCACCAGACCTTTGAATGTTCACAGCAACTCAGGTATTATTTTCTTGATGTGGAAACTGAGACTCAGAGTGTTTAAGTGGCCAAGATCATTTGTCAATTGCAATGTAGAGCTCAAGATTCAAATTCAGGAATTGCCTTATTATCTTTCGCTAAGAGTTTTCTACAATCGATGTATCATTGGCCATCTGTAGAGCCTAGTTCAATCACTTGAGACTGTCCCAAATATCACATTTCACTAGAATCATTGCAAGGGTCACCCATGGCATGGCCCTCTGCATCATGGCTGTGGTCTTCCAGCTTTCACTGTCTGCCAGTTTCAGCGTTAATATCCAGTATCCTTTCTGCAGGACTGACAGTCTCTCTCCTGCCTCCTCCTCTCTCAAATTACTTTGAGTTTCATTTTGTCATCCTCTCCCTCATCAGCTTCCTCAATCAGGGGCTTTCATGAAATGTGCTTTAATTCTCCAAGCAGTAACCATAGAGGTACTTACAGAGGTGTTAAATTCCCTCAATCTCTCACACGGCTTTTATTTATTCATGTGTTAGAACGCGGTTTGATTATATCTTGTTGGATTTTGCCACTTGGCAAGAGCAGCGGTGTGTTTGCAGGGGCCCTCAGCCCATGGGATCCAACCGAGTCAGAGACTGGAGTAGGGCAGAGGGCAGCGGTAGCTCTTCCAGCATTCCAAAAATTTCCCTCCATTTCAGGGTTGGGCTGAGTAATGGAGGAATGACTGGTCCTCCAAATAAAATGAGTTAAGAGGCCCAGGGCTTTCTTTATAATGGGTCCACCCCCTAATAATTAAGGTTCTGCCAAGCCTTTCCATCCATCAATTAATCCGTCATTGGGTAAGCTCATCAGCCTTGGCACATAAAGTATGTCATGAGTCCCCTCCACATTCTCCTCCAGAGCCTTTTCTTGCCTTGCCCCATTGCTGCATCCACCCTTGGTTCTTTATTCAGCATCCCTTTATTGTGACTTTCCCTCTTCCTTCCCCATTCATGCAGTAGAAGCTTCCAGATTAGGATCTGTGATCCCGTGGAAATAGCTGTTGGGCTGCAGATGGGGGGCCTTATCCCAATGGGGCAATGGATTCTCCCCCCGAGAGGTACTGTCGTTCTCTTTCTCGGAGCTTGGAATGTGACATTTATTTGGAAAGATGTTGGTGATTATGTTGCCTGAAGAATCCAGGGAGTGGAGAGAGAATGTAGGGAAGGAGAGGGAGAGAGAGAAGAAAAAGGGGGGAGGGGGAGGAGGAGGAAGAGGAAAAGGAGGACATTGCACAAAATGGGGCAGAAAGGAGAGAGGGAGCATTTGAGCCCGGCTCTTGTAATGCCTTAGACTCGGCTCAGCAATCCAAGGAGACCCCCTAGTTTTTGTTTGGTTTTCATTTTTTTTGTTGTTTTAACAATAAATCCCCTTTATTTCTTAGATGGCTTTAAATTTGGCTTCTGCTATTTGCACTCAAGAAACCCTAGCCATTAAAGCACAAATCCAAACCATACCGCCCAGCTTTCAATTCCACAGTCCTTCCGTTTCTGTACATCTCCAGGCCCGTGTTCACACTGAACCCCCGTGGCCTGGACCCCCTCCCCCCACTCCCAGGCCAGGCCCCTTCCTGTTCTGTGAAGCCCTTGCCTGCTGTCCTGCATGGGCCACGGGAGGTGGTGCTGAGTGCTGGTTAAGTGCCCAAAGCTGGGTCCAGACTGACCCTGAGTAGGAACCTGGCCTCTGCTCTACGGGCAGAATCGAGAGCCAGTGCCATAAATAAGGTGAATGGTTGTGAGTTTCCTCAGCTGCAGACAAAGATGAAAAATACTGGTTCCAGTCTTGTAAAGCTTGGGATGAGGCTCAACTGAGATCCCGTGTGCTCAGCCCTGAGCGCACAATAAGTACTCGGTGGATGTTACCTCTACCACCACCACCATCGTCACTATCAGCCCCTCCCCACTGCGCCCTATGACTACATGTACTTTGTAAGGTTACTGTGAGTGTATTCGTTTTCCATTGCCGTGTAACTATTTACCACCAACTTAGTGGCTTCAGTGAGAACTGTTTACTAGCTGGCAATTCACCCAGGATGGGGGCCTGGGCATGGTGTGGCTGGGCTCTCTGCTCAGGGCATCATGAGGCTGATATTAGATGGAGGCCAGCTGATTCTCACCCGGACCCTCTTCAAAGCCCACTCAGATTGTTGACAGAATTCAGCTTCTATGGTTGCAGGATGGAGGTCTCTCTCCCCTCACTGGCTGGCAGCCAAAGGCCATTCTCAGCTCTCTGGGGCCTCCAACATTCCTGGCCACGTCCGCCCCTTCCTCCTTTAAGCCAGCAATGGAGAATCTCACTTGTTCTGAACCCTTCTCCTGCTCCAAAGCTCTGACTTCCTCTGGCCCCTCGTCTCAGATTTAAAGGGCTCATATGGTTAGGTCTGGCCATCCGACAACTTCCCTTTCTTAAAGTTATCTGTGCCATATAAAATAGCCTAATCACAGGGATGGAAGCCATCACATTTAGTCCCAAGAATTATGCTGCGGCTGGGGAATCCTGGGGGTCATCTCAAACTCGGCATCACGGGCCTTTAAAGAGTAACACGAGGGGCGCCCGGGTGGCTCAGTCAGTTAAGCATCAACTCCTGATTTTGGCTCAGGTCATGATCTCACAGCTCATGAGATTGAGCCCCACATTGCATAGAGCCTGCTTGGGATTCTCCCTCTCCCTCTCTCTCTCTGTGCCTACCCTACTTGCTAGCTCTCTCTCTCTCTCTGTTTCTCTCAAAATAAATAAACTTTAAAAAAGGGGAAAAATGACACAAATTACCTTTCCTGTGTTACTTGGCACATCACAAATGCTCACTGAGTGGTAGCCATGGTTATTTTGTTGTTTTCATTGTTCACATTAATCGCAGCCTTGTTCTCAGTCAGGCCTCTGTGTTCTCAAGGTCAACACTGCCTTCTTTTTATTTTTAACTCCCAAGAAAAGACACTGGAATCCCTACAAGCTTCAAAGATTTGTTGGTTGTTTTGTGCGTTTGGATTGAATCACCCAATGGAGGTCAAGGTTAAGCCGGAACCATTTGGGAAACAATTGTCTCTCAGGAAAGGATTTTCAGAGTGTTTACTCCCAGGTAGAATCAAATATTTTCTAAATGAAAACCATTTCCCCCTTTGTAATTGTGCTTCTGTGCCTGGGCTCAGAAAACTCCTGCCAGGACTGATGAGTTAAGTAGAGCCCAGAGGGTATCTCTACACTCTTTCTAGTTTTGCCCAATCCCACTGGCACATTAGCATAGGTGGCAGCACTGAGGAGAATTGGGCATTTCTGATGGATTCATCCAGAGAAGAATCCCATTTGTCCAGCATGGACCCATTCACACGGAGCACATGCCAAGTGGGATGGACTGACAATGACACATAAACCCATACATCTGATGATTTCAGACAAGGCTGAGTGCCATCAAGCAGTGAACAGCATGGTGCCATTGCAAATGGCTTCGGGAGATGCTAGCTCGTTTTATCTGGGGAGGCAGTGGGGAGGCAGCTCCAAGGAATGACATTTTGGCTGCGATCCAAATAAGGTGAAGAAGCAGCCCTATCGAGGGGCGTAGCCCATTCCATACCCAGTGTCCAGTAAATGCAAATGTCTTGAACTTGGACTTTGTATGGTGCATCCAAGGAGTGACTGGCACAGAGTGAGTCAAGGAGGTGGGTGACTGGGGAGGTGAGTGCAATCTCTCAGGCTTCTAATGTTCCAAATCAGGTAGCCTGATGTGGCAAGTGTGAGGATGGACAGCCTAGCTTTGGGTCTGCTACTAGTCAGCTGCCTGACCACAGGCAGATCACTTAATTTACCCAAGCCTCAGTTTCCTAATATGGAAAATGAAGGTGGATAACCACCTCAGGTGTTTGCTATGACAACCAAAAAAGATGAAATACACGTACATCTTACCACAGTGCCCATGATGAACGGTGTGCTCTGTAAGTATTTTTTCTGTTTCTAGAGCTCCTAGGTTAGATCTTCCTGTCCCCCTAGCCACTGTCGCCACCCACCCTCAGAAGGCAGCCCCACCTTGAGGCTGGCTTTCAAGAACTCTGTTCAGGCTTCCCCCTGCCATTACAGAGTTAATTTCCCAAACCTGGAATGGAAGAACAGGTTGGCCTTCCACCCACCAAAGAAAATACTTTTCACAGAGACTGGGCAGTTGTGCACAGTTCCGACTTTATTGCCACGAAGTTGTGTGGTCTTGGGAAAATCACAACCTTTCTGAGTCTCAGTGTGCCCTGTTACAAAAGGGAGATATTAACATCCACCTTAGGAAGGTGAAGGCCTGGAAGGGAAAAAGACCAAGGGAGACCTAAATGTGAGATGCCATAGAAATCACAAGGGCTTGTGCAAACGCAAAGACTAGCTTGTATTATTTCCTATCTGCAAGCATGAAGTCATCTCCTCTACATCTGTGACCAGCAGTCAGCTGTGGACGCTTGGGAGAAAACTAAAGACAACTGTCGTGATTTATAGGGAGATCACACGTCCTGGTTTGTTGAGGTCTGTTTTAGTTTACTGCTGCTGTCCCGGCACGATTATTAATAACTCTACCTTTCACTGTCAAACGTAGTCTGGTTTGGACAATAAATTATTTGGTTATGCCCTTTATTCACTTCATCACTTTTCCCATGGGTGAAATTAGACCTTTTCCTTTATTGCTTCGGCTGAAATACCAAAAAATGCAAGGTTCTGATGATTTAAGAGACGTGTCGGAGATCCTTGAGATTCTTTTAAATTGCTGTTATTAAAGGAACGTCTGCCTTTTTCTCTGCTTTTACAATCTAGTTAGTGTAAGATGCACTTCCACCGTATGTGCGTAAGGATCTAATTTATGTTATACATCTATATTAAGCATCCATAAAATATTAATCAAGGCAAACATTTTTGTGTGTGTCCACTGGCTGAAACAGAGGGAGGTGGTGGGACTTTGTAGATTGGCATCTCCCTCAAGCAGTGAAGAAGAGAGATGTATTCATGTGCAAGATGAACGGTGGAAAGTAGGATGTTTTCTCTGTTTTCCCTCCCATTGGCAGCAGAAATCTAAGGGGAAAACCAGGCTTCCATTGATGCTTTTAGAGTGGGCTGTCCAGGTGATTTATTAGCTCCGAGTTAATGCTAATGTTGAGCCTGCAGCTCAAAGATAACCCGAAATGTGTCCTACATGCTCCAGGCTCCCCACACATTCTGGCAGGATGTCGGCAGCTGTGGGGTAGACCTAGGATTTAGCATTTTTTTCATACCGGCATCTGAGTTGACGTTATTTTAGGAAATGGACTAATGGAGTCTGGATTAGAAAGCAAGAGGAGATGAAAACAGGACAGAAGATCTGCTTCCGGGAGAATCCAAACCAAGTCACGGAATGTGCTCTTGGTTGTTATTTGGCTGGAATTGATTTTGAAACCAGAACTTTTTATGTCTGATGTGGTTTGGCTTCTAATTTTTGAAAAAACCACTCTTACCTCAGCTGCTCGCATGAGTGAATGTCCTCTCCCAGGAAAAGGTAGTATTCTCTGGGACCCCTCAGGCTATGGTACAGGTCATCAATAAGGTTGGCTTATGGGAGAGGATTTTATTTCTCTCACAGAACAGGGAATAGAAGGCAGGTAGCTGCTGATGTTTGTTCAACAGCTCTGTGATGCCAGAGCCAAGTTTGAATGGTCCTCTTTGCTTTTCCCCCACGTTAGTTGTCTCATGGTCATAAAGCACTGCACCTATAGGCACTAAACCCATGTACAAGTCAGAAGGAAGACACAGGAGACCTTTTATAAGGAGAGCCAAAAGCCTTCCTGCCACATCCTATTGGCCAGGTGTGTCACATGACCACCCAATCCACAGGGAGGCTAAGGGTGTTAGCGTATAGGCTGATCTTGCTCAAATTGGGTATCCATTAGTAATGAAGAGAAGTAAGAGTGAGTGCTAATAGTTGACTAAGAACATCTGCCACAGGGTGTAAATTTCAGTAATGATTTTGTTACTTGAGTGCTGTACTTTAGAAGTTGGGAATGTAGACATATGTTGACCAATCGCTGTGTGCCCACTGTGTTGGCTGATCAAAGGAAAAGAAATCAATATAGTGGCCAGTGCCCTAAAGGAATTTACAGTTAAGTTCTTGATTCTTTTTGGTGCCCCTGTTACCTAGCACACTGCTAGAAACATAGCAGACACCAAAGGCGTGTGGTGAATTTATCCATAGGACAATTAAAACAAAAATGTGGAACTATTTGCTATGGAGTCCTGTGGGGTGAATCCTCACCAGTCAAAGCGTGGTACAGAGGACAGTATCATGTGGGAGCTTGTCAGCAATGCAGTCTCTCAGGCCCCACCCCAGACCTACTGAATCAGAATCTGCTGTTTAACAAAATCTCCCAGTGATTCGTGTGCACATCGAATATTGCAAAGCTCTGGTGTTACCGTAATGCTTGAAGTAGCTTGATCATGTTTGCAGAAATAGGAATAAGGACTTGGACAAGACCAAGGGTAATCTTCCTCCGGTAGACAGGGGATGAGCATTTGGTCAAGAGCCGTTTGCCTGTGATTTAGATCTGTGGCTCTCTACTTCCCGGTTGTGTGACCTTCACCAACTCCTTGTGCTGGAAATTATCAGGAAGTTTGTCGTCGTTGTCCACAGGGAGGTGGTAAGGGACAGGGCATCCAGAGCATTGAGCACCTGGCTTGGCATGCAGTGGGAGCTCAATCAATGCAAATTTCTTCTCTAAGAAGCATACTCAACATTAGCAGTGTCAGGGCCATCATCGTTAAGAACAGGAGGAAAGAGCTAACAAGCGTTGTGACCTGGAGCCATCATGCAAAGTACAAGTGTGGCCTGGACGTGGCAGAGGATTGGGGTGGACATCAAGTCGGAGGAGAGGTTTGAACGCATCTGCAGAGACTCACCCATGTCGGTGTATTTGTTCCCTATGGCTGCCATCACACAGTCCCATAGACTGGGTGCAAAACAACAGACATTTATTCCCTCATGGTTAGGAGACCAGAAATCCGAACGCAAGGTGGTGGGCAGGGCCATGCTCTCTCTGACAGCTCTGGGCAAGAATGTTTCCTTGCTTCTTCTGGTGTGTCCTGGCAATTCTTGGTGTTCGTGGCTTGTAGATACCCTGCTGCAGTCACATGGCCATCTGCTGCCCAGGCGTCCCCACATTGTCTTCTCTCTAAGCGTGCCCGTCTCTCTGTCCAGATTCCCTGTTTATAAGGACACCAAGTGAGATGTGTCATCTCATTTTGACACCTCATTTTGACTTGATTATCCCTAGGAAGACCTTATTTCCAAATAAGGTCACGTTCTGAAGTAGTGGGGGTTAGGAGCTCAACATACCTTTTGTGTGGGTGGGTGGGAGGGGACAAAATTCCCCCCATCATACTAAGCAAGTGCTCTTGGTGCCAAGTGGGCGTGATTCTGGAGGGATGGGGGTAGTTGATATGGAGAGCAACCTAATATATACATGGCCCCAGCAGAATGTTAAAAAAAAAGAAAAGAAAAGAAAAAAAGTTGGGGAGCAACCAGTGAGAGATAGTGCTTTCTTCCCCCAAACTAGTGTGGACATGACTTTTAAGAGCTATGTCTTCCCTTTGGTCTATTGCCTGTGGGTTGGGATAGATTCTCACCTCCCTGCTCCCTGTAGAAACCTTCAAAATAATGTCACAGGGACCTTCCTGAGTGAGAAGCTGGGAGACACTGTCAGAGAATTGCTGTGACTTAATATGGTGAGGGTTTGGAGGGTTGGTTTTTTTAATTTTTTTTTCCCTCTTTCTGCCTGTGCTGGCGGTAGCAGCTGTCTCTTTCTCAGCAGTGACAGGCTGAGAAAATGGAAGACGAATTTCGGCTGGGCGTGGGTGTGATTTCTCTTTTCTCTAGCGGGGGCTTCATCTTGGAAGGCACGGAGCTGTTTTTATCCTGGCCTGGGAAACTGAAGAAGTAACTGTCGGTGTGTAAATGAGGACTTGCAGCCTCCCCGGGACCTTCCTGCGGGAGCACCTGGCAGGCTTACAGACTTGAGTGCTGATTGGATCCCCCCCCCTCACCGCCGCCCAGGAGGCAACATCAGGGGAGACGCTGGGAGGGGTGTTTGGTCCTGTCACCTGTAAGCAGGTGAGCTGGGTTGAACGTGGCCCTGAGGCAGAGAAACAAACATGGTTTTGACAGAGAGCTGGCTTCCCAGAGAGAAGGGGAGTGATCAGACCCGAGCCTGCCCTTCCCAAAGCCAGTAGCAGCTCTGCATTGGAATGTTCTGTGAAAGATGCCAATTACATGGGTTGATATATTTACCAGTGCTCTCCTTGCCCCCAACCTCCTAGTAGGAGAATCCGGGTACATCCTTAGTCCTAATGCATTCAGCCTGGGGCTTCTCGCTGTCCCGCCATGTTCCACCCTGGGGTGATGCTGTGTTTGCTCTCTTGCTCACTATATTTAGTGACAAGAACATGCCTCCTGGCCACCACCCCCTGCCTTTCTTGAATGCCATGATTGATCCTGTCCATTCTCATAATTTAACTAACCACCTATTAGGTCGCTACTTCCAAAGCTCTAGCTCTAGATAAGCTCTCTTAGGAGTTCTAGCCTGTGTCTGGTCACTAGCTATCACCCCCTGGAAGCCATCTCACAGGCACCTTGAACACAACCTTCAAAATGAAACTTACCAGATTTCTCTCACACCTGCTTCTGTACCAAAACTCAGTGAATGACAGCTCCTAGCCACGCCTTTCTCCAACCCCTGTTGTCTTCTATTCTCTATCCTCCTTACTGAAGTCCCGAAGTCAATTAACTATAAGCCTTCAAAGTATTTTGAGTCAGGCTCCTCATGCACGAGTGCTGTCCAGTGCTGCTAGTTTGGTTGAGTCTCTCATCTCAATAGTCACCCCCCAAAAACCTAGCAGCACCATTCATGCCCTTCTTCACCACACATCCAGAAAGATCTTTAGGAAACACAAATACGATCATGGCTGCACTTCCTCCCCCTACTGAAAATCCTTTGTCATGGAGTAAAAATTTCCTCCAACCCTTTTAGATTCTGTCATTGGGACATGCAAATTAAACTGACAGAAGACAGATTAATAGGAGAAAAGACATATTTTATCCATGTATGTACATGGCAGAAAATATGGCTCAAAGAAGTCATTAGAATTTGGAGCTTATATACCATCTTAAGAGGCAATGCAGAAGGGAAGAAAGGGCACTTCTGGAAAGAGGAATGACTTTTGGGAAAGATAGTTGGGCCCCAGGGGAATAGATGGGCATTAGATGGTTTCATGATTATGTTTGTTGATGTGATTTCTCATCCCAGTAGGGACTTCTAGTTTGCTGTGATGGAATTCAGTCTTCCTTCAGTATAGTAAGCCTCCCTTGAATGAGAGACAGCTGAATTGTTTGGGAAGGATCTGCTTTTAGGCAGATGGAGGCCAAGGTGGGGTTCAGACCCTTTCTGTACCTTTGATTCTCAAATGTCTTTAGCTCAAAATAATTTTTAATGCCAAAGTGATACATTCTGGAAGCCCCTGTTCTCTCCAAGACAAACTCTCAGTGCCTTAACATGGCATACCAAGCTATTTAGGATTTGGCCTGCATCGCCCAGACTTCATCTCCTAGAACTTTTTTCCTTTCTTCTTTGTCTACCTCTCTTCTTCTCTTCGAAGAGTCAGTTAAGGGGATAGCCCTGGAGGGAGAGTTTCAGATACTCCCTGGCTGGGATAGCTAACGCTCTGCAGCTCTACCCCAAGATTACCCTTATCCTAAACTTTGACCATCATGAATTGAAAATGTTTCCTTGTCTCACTCTCTACCAGATAACAGTAAAAATAAGGACTACACTTTTTTGAGTGTTCATTATGTTATACACACTTTTCTAAGCATTTCTATGAAGTAATTCATTTAAAACTCGTATGTGTCTGAGATCAGTACTAGATTGGGAGCTCCTTAAAAGAAAGAACTGTTTCTTTTACAATCATGTATTCTCCATGCCTAATTCCTTTCCGGATTCATAGTAAGTGCTCAGTAAATATTTTCTTTAATAAATGAGTGAACAGATGGATGGATAAGGGAATTATTTAGTGTAATATAGTACCCCATCCATATGACTCAAGAAAATTATTCATTTGTTGCTTCGAGGCCTGAATATTTTGGGTTCTCGAAAAAGCCCACTAGTTGAGAAATCACATGGGCTTGACTGGTGTAAATCACAAAAAGTTTACCCGGAGGCAGAACTGCCTGAATCTTGACTAAATGTGTGACAAGTTAACAGGCGCTCCCCTCTGGCTAATTGCAGTAGCTTGGATTTTGTCAACATGATTTTGCATGAGCAGGGGAGTTTTCATCAAATGCAGCTTCTTTTTTTTATTTTTTTTTTTAATGTTTTTATTTCTAGGAGAGAGAGAGAGACAGCGTGAGCAGGGGAGGGTCAGAGAGAGAGGGAGTCACAGACTGAAACAAGCTCCAGGCTCTGAGCTGGCAGTCAGCACAGAGCCCGAAGCGAGGCCCGAACCCACGAACCGCGAGATCATGACCCAAGTGAAAGTCGGACGCTTAACCGACTAAACCACCCAGGCGCCCCTCATCAAATGCAGCTTCTTTGCTGTTGATGGAACCAAACACAATCCCGCTGGGTTTGGTTTTATGGTTTTTAACTTCTGAGTGAACTCAGTCATGCTTCTTATCTCCCTCACTTCTTGGAGTCTGAGCCACGTCCACAGGTCATGAGGCAAGGAAGATATTGCAAGGCACAGGCAACGGGAGATGGGTTTATAATTTTCTTATAAGCAAGTGAGTGAATAGAAATGGTGGCAGAACCTACTGCGAATAGTGATAAAGTCTTCCACACAACCACTGATAACGGGCTGGGGGTAAAGAGGAACTCCCTTCTAATTTCATGGAGGGCCAAGATTTCCATATTAGATGTCACGATCAGAGGGAGAAAACAGACATTGATTGAGTACCTACTGTGTGCCAGACACTGGGTCAGGGACTTTGAGATATTTCATCTCATTTTTCACATTGCTTATTTATTCACTGAGTGCCTGTGGCCTGTCCCGTGCTGTGTACGGAGGTGAGCAGAAACAGACAAAATTGTGTGTTCTCAGACAAATACTGAATGTCTATAAAATTGGTAAATGCTCTGGGCTTGAGAGGCGAGGGGAAGGCCTGCTTCTCTCAGAAGCGTTGATGCCTTGTAATGAGAGCCAAGCGTGAAAACACGGAATGAAGTCAGCCAGACTCTATTCGTGAACGAAACATGTGCTCAGTAGCAGAGATGCGGAAAGGCCAGGGAGCGGGCAACCGTGATGAGGTGTGTTTACTGTCACCCAAAGATAGACGATGTGGACGAACCACCATATATAGGAGAAAATACGTGAGGAATCAGACATGAACTGTGGACGCCTCCTCAGAATGCTGGCAAAGTGTCAGCGGCCAAGGGCAGGACCCAGGTGCTAGAGATGCCCTTAGCACAGGGCCCATTGGCCCTGATCATTGTCGCCTTGCAACAGATTCAGGTTTCCTTAAAGCCCTGACCAACTAGGTACGAGCCTGCTCAGGCTGCCACAACGAAATAGCAAGACTGGGCAGCCTACGCAACTGAAATGTATCCTCTCACAGCTCAGGAGACTGGAAGTCCAAGATCAAGGTGTCAGCACAGCTGGTTTCTCCTGAGGCCCCTCTTCTTGGTGTGGAGACAGCCACCTCTGTCTGTGTCCTCATGTGGACCTTCCTCTGTATGAACAAGCCGCACCACCCCGTGTCCTTTCTGTGTCCAAATCTCCTTTTTTCATACAGACACCAGTCAGATTGGAATAGGAGCCCACGAAGGGTCTCATTTTAACATAATCAATCCTTCAAGACCCTGTCCCAAAATTCATTCATGTTCTGAGATCCTGGGAGTTAGAGCTTCGGTATATGAATTTGAGGACACAATTAAGCCCATAACAACCCCCAAGCAGCTCTGTCCCTAATAGTAAAATTGGGATCCCAGTAAAAGGAAGACAGAGGGCAAGAAATAATCACACTTTCTTTGGAAGTCTAAGACTTCATGGAGGCTGTAACAGTTAAGCTCAATTTTGAATTTATGATTAGCAGAGAATGGTAAGAGGGGAACTAGAACAGGCAAAATAGCACATATGAAGTCATAGCACTTTGAAAATATCTTAGAACTGAGAGTCCAGTGTGACCAGAGCCTGGAAAATATGAACAAAGTAGGGCATCATACTTAAGTCCCAATGAGAAGGGGCTTTGCCTGTCCTCAGCTCTGAGTCAACTATGAGAGTATGGACCTTTCCCAGGGGAAGAAACAAGAACCACCATTTGGATCTGCTGGCACTGAGATATGCATTAAGCACTAGATTACACACTGACTTGTGTGGGTCACTTCTCTCTCCGCGACCATGGGCAAGGGACAACCTTCCTGAGAGCCTGTCTTCTGATAAATGAAACCAAAGACACTTTCCTCTAAGGATGCTGTGATGCTTTTGTAGGATAATGGATGCGAAATTCTCAAAATCCTGGTATGAATGTTAGTTACTCTTATTTTTACCACTCAGAGAGTGTTGCCAAAATGTGGGCACGGAGTGATATCCTCCTCACCCAGTTCATGTTCATTGATTCGCTCTTGGCGGGATCCACAATGAAACCTGTTGTCTTCTACTTGTCATAGAGTACAGCTCCAGGAGCTCATTGATACCTGACACCCCCACTGCCTTCCCAAAACCACCTTGCGCTAGCCTCAAGATGCCTGTCTTTATACTTCTGCAAATGGCACAATCCTTAATAGCTACAACTCATGGTTTATTTTTAAGAACACCATGCCTCGTGTGTAAAATAATGGCATTCCGGCTCTGGATTTCTTGGAAGTTATTCCAATTTGGGCCTTGGCCACTTGTCAACTCTTTGGTTTATTTTAGATAAACCACTAAACCATGATTCTCCAGACCTGCCTCCAAGTTCCTGTGCAGATGCATGTGCACATGTGCGCACGTGTACACACACACACACACACACACACACACACACACACACACACTTCCTTTTCCACCAGGAATGGATGAAAACACTCCATGGTTGGTATTTAATTTTCGTATGCATGTTATCACCACTGCAGTCTTAAATCCTTCCGTGACTATTTCTAGCACAGGCATGCAGACTCTGAGGGGAGGGACTAGTTCATGATCATCTGTTCCATGCCCCTATGTGCTAGCTGCATCTCCTTGCTGACAGCACGTTAAGGGGAAATGCTTTATTTCCAAAGCAGCAATGCTACCCCAGTACCCCTCTGGTTCTCAATCCCTGGTTCTTTTTTTTTTTTTTTAATTTTTTTTTTTAATGTTTTATTTATTTTCTAGAGAGAGAGAGAGACAGCGTGAGCAGGGAGGTCAGAGAGAGAGGGAGTCACAGACTGAAACAGGCTCCAGGCTCTGAGCTGGCAGTCAGCACAGAGCCCGACGCGGGGCTCGAACCCACGAACCGCGGGATCATGACCCGAGCGAAAGTCGGACGCTTAACCAACTACGCCACCCAGGCGCCCCATCTCAATCCCTGGTTCTAAGCAGCAAGGCCCTGGAGGCTGTTAGCCTGGACTCGGTAACCCATGGTATGCTGCTAAATATGTGGTCACTTCTCAACGAAAACCCCTGATGTGCAACATTTGCTACTTTCTTTGTTAGATGTATTCCCGCTATGGTCAATTTCAAGCTCTCGGTGTAATGTGAGTGAAATCAGAGTCAAGAAGAGGTGCTCGTTTTTGCTTCTTGCCAGATGGTGTAAGTTCCAGAACATCCCTGTCACCCAGCTGACATCTCGTGGAGGCAGGGTACAGATTCTTAAAGCATCACTGGTCTTCGATCTGAAGCCCGGGTCCCCACCCACCCTGTCATCTCTGTCCTGGGTTGCACTGGATCCTACCTACTCTTGAAGAGTTTCTAGAAGAACTGCAGTCTCTGCACTCCTTCCCCAGCCACTGTTACCACCTCAATCCCAGAAAAAAGGTCCAGTGGTATTTCTGGATTGAGTGTCTGACTTCCTCTGGTATATATATTGGATTCTGGCTAAGATCTCAGTGCCCTCTGACTTCACAAAGGGACTCAGCTACTAGGTACTTTTATATTCGCCTCATAGCATCTCGATGAGAAGTGTGAAAATATTTTATAAAGTCTTTTCTTGGGGGAACAATATTCCTTAAATACTTGATTAATGCAGACTCTTCCTTTAAATTGTAAGCCTGGAGAGGGCAGAGACACTGTCTTCTCTGTCTATTATCATATGAAGTGTCTTGCATAATGCCTGGAAGACAGTAGATACTGAATGAGACTGAATCTTTCCTTCATGCATTCACTCATTTATTCATTTTTAACTTCCTTCCTTCTGTTCTTTCCTTCCTTCCTTCCTTCCTTCCTTCCTTCCTTCCTTCCTTCCTTCCTTCCTTCCTTCCTTCACTCATTCTTCCAACAACTGAATTTACTCTTATGTAGCTGATGCTCGGAACAGCAGATTCTAACGAGTAGAATGGAAAGTTAGGACAAAGGGTTGAGAGCTCAAAAAATCTCCAAATCAAGGTATTTGGAGTTGACCACGGTCTGGGTATTGGTTCATTTTTCAGCCACTTAGGAAGAGGATTGTTTTATTCTCTTTGACTCAAGTAGTTACAATGAATCCAATTTTAACACTTTTTGGAAATAAAGGAAATGGCAAAATGAAAAAGCATGCCTTGGGTTTGGTTGCAGAGGATGCCTTATGTTCCTGCTGATTGAAGCTGGTGCATCAGATCCCTCTAATTGAGACCAATTAGTAGGGAACCAGGTCAGAATCAGTGAGGAACAAGGCAGAATGTTCTTTAGAAGAATGATTCCTCACTTTCAAGGGCATATAGACACTCAGAGTCTCCACTGCCAGAAGGGAGGCCCAACAACTATCGGCCTGAGCCTGGGATAATCAATCCACAGAATTAAATTTTAAAAAGCAATTAATTCTGTTTATGCTTTTGTATGACTGAATTTTAACTACGGGCTATCTCCATTACGTGCTACAAGGACGTAAGTGTACATTTTAAATCAATAAACTAAATCCATTTGAAAACAAAATATTATTCTGGCCCTTACGTGTGTTATTGGATTTTAATAATTTATTATTTTTTACATTTAACAAACATTTATTCAATACTTGCTATATGCAAGCCACTGCGTTCAGTACTGAGGAGTCAAGTGTAAATAAAATCCTTACCTTCTCTAAGTCTTAACTGCATCAGAATCTCCTGGGGTTTTACATAAAATTTCAGATTAACCCAACTACATTTCACACATACTATATCAGAGCCTATAGGGAAGAGTCCCAAAATGTGCATTTTTAAAGTGAGCTCTACCAGTTATCACTGAAGTTTAATGTCATTCATCATGGAAAACATAATAGTAATAGCTTGTGTTATGCCTTTTCAATGACTGCAGTACCTTGAGATGCATGCCCTAGATTCCTTAAACACCTTAATTGTAACCAATACAGCTGAGAGCCCCATCTGGCAAAAAGTGCTAAACTCCAATACCACCACCTCTGCAAACTCTCCCAGCTCTATCAACTCCAACATGTTTTTGTACTTTGCACACATTTCCATGAAAATACTCCTTAGGGGCGCCTGGGTAGCTCAGTCGGTTACATGTCCGACTCTTGGTTTTTGGTTCAGGACATGATCTCATGGTTCCTAGGTCCAATCCCACATGGGGCTCCACCCCAGTAGTGGAGGGTGCTTGGGATTCTCTCCCTCTCCCTCTCTCTCTCTTCCTGTCCCTCCCCCACTAACACATGTGCTCTTGCTCTCTTTCTCTCAAAAATAAATAAATAAACTCAAAAAAATTTTTAAAAAGAGAATATTTCTTATATGGGATTATTTCCTTAACTGCCTACCTCCCTATTGGACAGAAAACTGTGTCTTCTTCCTGCCTGAACCCCCAGGCTACCATCTTGGTTCTTGGTAGGTCCTTAAAAATCCTTCCTTCCTTCCTTCCCTCCTTCCTTCCTTCCTTCCTTCCTTCCTTCCTTCCTTCCTTCCCTCCTTCCTTCCTTCCTTCCTTCTTTCCTTCCTCCCTCCCCCCTTTCTTCCCTCTTTTCTGCCTCCCTCCCTCCCTCCCTCTGTCCCTCCTTCCTTCTTCCTTTGTCTGAGAATTTATTCACTACTGTCTATAGTGTCTAATTTAATCTGCTGAATATGTGAATTTACACATTTGTGAAGGAACAGAATTTACAAAGCACTTTCACATTCAGTGTATCCTTTGATGAGACAAGCACTAGCGATCATTGATACATAGCTTTAGCCAAGTGATTGTCAACTGCCACCCACTCCCATTCACCTTCATGATTTTTGTGACAACCACGTTGGTATTGATTTAATATTTTTCTCTTTAAGGAAACTCAGTGGTTCTTACGCCATAAATTTAATCCTAAGCAATACTGTGTGTGAAGTCATGTTCCGATGTGCTAAATTACGTTATTTCAAATCCACTTTAAACATATAACTATACTTACACTACCAAAAGTTCCCTGTATACCAACCAGGCGTACGTACATTCCTCATCATATGAAAGACACTGTCCTAAGCCTACCTGTGGCTGAGCACACTAGATGGTAGAATTCTTGGTTCAGTATTTTAAGATGTCCTGCTTATAGCTCTTAGCTTTCTCCTCCCTCCTGACACCTTCTTTACTGCATCTAGCAAAAGAGATACATCTCCCTACCTCTGTACTTTCGTCTTCCTGAAGGTTCTTTTCTCTCTAATCCAAAGCCCACCTAGAATACCTTCTCTTGCTCTAAGCCCACCCTGAGCTCTCCCTTCTCTGGACCCAACTTGACCATTCAACTAAGCAAGCAGTTATATACTGAGTGTCTATTATTTCCTTGCTAATAGTGGGCTTTACCATATACATAGTCCCTCAAGGAATATATCTTAAGCCTACTTTTCTAACTATTTGCCCTGGATGGTTTTGAGATCAAGGGACCGATGTGGGAATTAATCAGTTTTAGGAATCCTTGCTTGCTTTATGGATTTGGAAAACAGAGGCTCTTTTTGGTACACTTTGTGAGTAAAGGTGTGAATTCCCTTCATCATAGAATATGCTTGATAGTTTTTAAAAGAATAAAGCTTTTGGGGATAAAATCCCATCAGCTCAGGGCCCAAAGTACTAATTTCAATCAGCTTATGCACTCACTTTATCATGTCCTGAAAATCAGCTTACACTTAGCCAGGGTACCTCATGGTACCTCTTCATCCAATTTTGGAAGGGAGTTGTTGGCTGGGGTCATTGTTGCTTATTTATTCCCAACGGTTCCCAAGCTTAGGATCTCATGGGCAGGCAATGAGACTGGTCCGGGATGAGCTGCTTATGAAAACAGACTCAGAGTCTGCACATCTTTCTGCTTTTCTTCATGCTTAGAATTGCAGGAGGCAGATTTGGAGAAGACATGCAGGTATGAGGCTATGGCTCTCAGCCATTAAAGGAACTCATTTAATGGATCTTAGGGAAGTAATATCTGAAGGGGAAAAAACAGGAAAAAAAAGGAGTTTAGTGTAATGGAAAGAGATCCAGAAACTAAAGAAAATATTAGCAGGGTTTTAGGATTCAGGCCGGCTCCGCACTTATCTTCCTGCAGGACCTCAGGAAAGGAGTTGGACCTCTCTGGGACTCATCCTTCTCTGTAAAATGGAAGAAATAGGTCGGGTTAGCCAGGGGTATTCTTACAATTCTTTTGCAGCAAGATCTTTTCTTTTTAATTAAATCTTGTGTTGAAGTATGATATTCACAGCAGATGAAAATTGAGATGCTCTGGTTAAAGAGGACATGGGGCAGGGAAGAGAGGTGGTGCCTTTGCCTTTCTTGAAGGAGTCTAAGAACTGGAATAAGAACATCAGATTTACATTTTCAAAGCTCACCATGACTGTTTTATGAAAAATGGATTCAAAGGGCCAAGACTGAGGCTTATAGACAACTGAAAGAGGTAGGTTTTGTGTGTGTGCAATGAGAGAGGAACAGGAAGCTGTGAGGCCCCGGAGTAAACAGTGTTATGGGACAGACTCAGAGAAGAGATAAAGGGAGGTAGACCCTGAGGCGCCAGTGGGGCAGATGGCTGTCCCCAGCCTTGTCAGGTCCCCTGTGTGGTCGGTGAATAGGAGGAAGAACAGAGAACTGATCTTGCATGACTAACAAGCTCTATAAAGCTGACCTTGACCTTGGGACCTGCTCATCAGATGTGATCTAAGACCATGGCATCACCTGGGAGCTTATCAGGCCTCACCCCTGATCTATTGGGTCAAACTCTACATTTAGCTAGTGCAATGTCCACGCACACTAGAGTTTCAGAGAAACGTTAGCAGAAAAATGTCTTAGAAACAGATGATGAACCTGCACTGGATTCCTAGATGAATTTGCTGGTATTGACCTTGGACAAATCACTTTCCTTTTTGGCATTTTCTCATCCACACCATGGAGACCGTACTGTTCACCTTACACACTGTTTTTGGGACAGAGATGCTGTAAGTAGAGTTTAACACTGAGCTCACTATTGAAACAAAAGTTGATGTTAAGGAAAACAGTATTCATACACACACACACACACACACACACACACACACACACACACACACACACCATTCCTCTGTGGACAAGGAAACAAGAAAGAAAGTGAGGAAGAGGGTCTAGGCCACCACTGTGATTCTGGTGTGAATTTTTGTTTTTCTGTCTTCTCCAGTGAGAGACACCCATTATGTTTTCTGGGGGTCATGGGAAAGGTTTTCTGTCTAAATAGAGTATTTCCAGGAAAATTGTCATCATTTCATAGTGCATAGAAAGAACATGGATTTTAAATGGAAACAAACCAGATTTTGACCTCCTTCTGCACTTCCTAACCTGTGAGATGCTGGCTGGTTGCATTAACTTCAGTCTTTCTCATCCGTAAAATGAAGAAAATAAAACCTTCCAGATGGTTTGTAAGTAAGGCTTAAATGAGATACTATATGGAAAAAGTCTCTTTTGATAAATCCCCCTTCCTCCTTCCTCTTTTGTGACTGCTTTTTGTCTGCCACTATTAAAAGAACTCTTTTCATCCAAACTGGGGTTAGAATTATAGCATAGGGGCATTCATTCATTCAACAGAAATTTACTGGATGCTCACCATGTCCCAGGTGCGGTTCTAGGTACAAAGCTACAACATGGCCAGATTTGCTCGTTCCATTATATCCCCCAAGCTGTGGGTTACACCGATTCTGGGTACTGTCCTAGGTGATAGGCATGCAACATTCATTGTTTGTGTTTTAGTTCATTCCCCATCCCACGGGTTACAGCAAGGCTGCCTGACCTGAATGGGGCACAGATCTGCTCTCCTTGGGATACAGCTGTGGTTATGTTGTGGTCATTTTGATGAAATTCATAAAACCTCCCTCATTTCGGTTTCAAGGATAAGGCGCATTTTGCAAGGTCTTTGCATCCTCTATTAAAAATGCACCCACAACCACACTCTTGGCCAAGCAAATTAATAACACAAACAAGACGGAAAATATTTAACCTCCTTAGGAGAACAAACTGTTTTTCAAGGAGTCTGGCAGGGCCATTTGCATGCAAACACTTAATGGGCCGCTTTTAAATGATCCTTATCTATTTATTGAAGCAGGTCTGGCTAGACCCCTCCTTGGCAGCTCTATGTTAGCTGTGAGTTGGAGCCACTGTTGCCCATGAGCTGGAAAGCCATCACAATGCGTTTATTGAAAGATGTTCAATAGTTGGGACTTCCAGCATTTTACAGGGGCCTCTGCCCAATGAGCTAAGCCAGTCCACTTGGACCGAGCCTGCTGTTACAACCAGCCATGAAGAAATTATGACCCCATGTACCTTGCACACAGTAGGTGATCTGTAAGCAGTGTCTAATGAATGGATGAATGAAGTTGTCTGACTTATTTCCTCTGCACCCTGTCTGGACACTTTTTTAGGACTCTTCTCCAGAGAGGTGCTGGTAAGCATTTAACAACCAGCTCAGAGTAGGGAGGAGGGAATAGCCCTGATGTGCAGTGTTTGCTGATCTTTGAGGTGTAACTAATCCCACCGTGGTAAGCTTGAAACTACCACGGCAACATCACTGAACACAAGGAAGAGATGGGCTCCATTATATAATATTTCTATCATACAGAGAACAAAAGACATAACCCAAAAGGCACAAATAACTATGAACCATAGATGAATTTTGAGCTTTTATTACCTTTGTTTTTAATAATATATAGTTCACTGGTTCTTAATTACAGCTGTGTTTAACTATGGCTGGGAATTTAACAGCGGGCCCTCAGGAACCCTGTGAACTGACTCCCGTACACCGTTGTTTCCTGCCCCCGTAACACATGCACATTGTGAGCAACAAGGCTGTCACTCTTCCCACTGTGTCCTATCCAGGAGGACCGAGGGCTCATAAGTGCTTCCCGACGTGCAAACAACCAAGTGATGAGGTGTGTTCTGTCCCCCCACGAGGCTCCACTAGCACCCTGCTTACACCCCTTAGTGGCATTTTTCACCTTCTCCAATGTGTGTTAAGAGCTATCTGTGTACTTGTCCCTTCCCTGGGGTCTGTGCAATCCCAAACTATGAAACCCAGATGTGCACTGAAGTTCCCTGTCCTTTGGGATCAGAGTCGAGTTGCTTTCAATCTTATCACACCACCAGTGGGAGTCTGCTCCCCTCTTCCCAGTCCCCTTGAGCACCAGGCTGGAGCACGGCCATGCTTGCCTATTGCCTGCTGGCCAAGAAATCTGCACAGATATCGTCCAGTGAAGGAATCGCACTTGCTCACAGATGTGGTGGCATCCAGACCTGGAACACCAGCCCCTTTCCGCTGACGTCCCTCACTATTGTGCCCATGATGATATGTGCAGCAAACGTTCCTGAGCTTCTGGGCCATTGTAGGGCTGTGTTTTGTTATTTCTGTTGTTGTTGTTGTCATTACTTTCTTATATTCCCACGTGGCTTGGCCCTCTTTTCTCCTTCAAGCTCCCGCTCTTCCCTTTCCCTAGCCTCCAGTCTTACAACTCTTTCACAAAAGGCAACTCCTCTGCTCCATAGATCATGAGAAGAATTTATTATACAGAGAAATGTGGCTACTTATGCCTTTTTGCATATTCCCAGACTCATTAGGTTTACTGATGATCATGGTCCCTGGGGTCCAAATCTTACCTCAGGTTCCCCAGAACCCACTGTAAGCTACAGAATACGAAGAGATGCTTTCAGCAAAGTCCCATGGAGGAAAGCTTCAAACCGATCTCACAGGAAGCTCTGAAATATGAGTTGCAGCTCAGAACTTCCTGACCTGGGACCCATCAGTTATTGGGCAAACCCCACCTCATCTGGTAGGGACTTCCTGCCCTCTGCTCCCACAGAGAAAACAGTTCCAGAAGTCCATGGTCTACTTCTTGCAAAGAAGAATAGCAGATTTAGCTCTTTGGAGGCCTGAGGAGCAGTAAAAGGTCTTTAGTCAGAGAATGATCTGCTACAATCACTCAGAACAAAACTGCTCAAGGTTTTGGAATACCTATTTCTCTCTCTTTTTCCATAATTATCTCTTCAAGGAGAAGAAAGCAGGTTAAGAATCTATTTCCCTCCGCTATGAATGATGGTGTGGCTCTTAGTACATTACTGTTGTTTAGCAGGGAGAGGGGGGTTAGGCATGCCCAACCAATAATCCACATTTATAAGACGATACTTGGAAATGTTATCATATGTTCCAAAGAAGGAACCTCAGTACCTATGAACTGGCAGAGGTCAAAAAGACTAGGAGCCCTAGCCTCGGCAGGGATTGGTGAGGAAGGTCAGCAGGCTCTGCTGCCATTCACTCAATAACTATTCCTGGAGCTTTGATTAAGCCCTAGGCACAGTCCCCAAATACCTGGGGATACAGCAGTGATCTGGAATGACATGTTCCACCTCTCATCTATCTGAGACAGTGTCCTCACCTATGGCATTGGAAAAACCACACAGCCCAGCAGACTGTAGAGAAGAACAAGTGAGATAATGCCATGAAAGTGCTTTGGTAGGAGCGCCTGGGTGGCTTAGTCGGTTAAGCGTCCGACTTTCGCTTAGGTCATGATCTCGCGGTTCGTGGGTTTGAGCCCCATGTCGGGCTCTGTGCTGACTGCCAGCTCAGAGCCTGGAGCCTATTTCAGAGTCTGTGTCTCCCTCTCTCTGACCCTCCCCTGCTCACGCTGTCTCTCTCTCTTTCCTAGAAATATCTATATCTATATCTATATCTATATCTATATCTATATCTATATATATATAGATAGATAGATATAGATGATATAGATATAGATATATAGATATATAGATATCTACATATATATATATCTATATATATATAAAGAAACTGCTTTGGTTGCCCCCTCATGCGGTGATGTCATTTTTGTTTTCCCAAGTAGAGCATTCATCAAAAGGAGAACTCATTCAAATAAGAGCCTAGTTCACAAATGGTGCCCGTTGCATATGTGCTTGGGAGGAAGGAAGTAGAGGCTATGAGAGGTGCCATGATGGGCAAATAAATAGGGCTCCCCATGCTCTCCCCACAAAGTCACTACACTTTTTCTGTTATAATTATTGGACTCCTGCAGAAGATATGCTTTTGAAAAAAGGATTCTGCTCTGAAAATAAAGAAGAAAAGAGGAAAATAGGGAGAAAAAGAGAAAGAAATATGGCCTGGTTCATTAAAAATCAACTCCAGTTGGGGGAATAAAAGTTTGCCCCCGTGTTTTCAGAAGCACATCTGTTGCTTAAATTGTGGTCTATGTGTTAGTTTTAGAACTAGTTATGGATCTACAGAAATTACCTAGTTATTAGGAGGCAATTGTAGCTCAGATAGGCAAAGTGAATTTCCCTAGGTCACCCAGTGCCCTGTGGAGCACAACCAGGACTAGAACCCAAGTCCCTTGACTCTAGTCTGGGGTCCTTCACTGCCCCTCCCTCCATGCCTTGCTTTATAGCGAAGACAAGTGTATATGTACAATGCATTTGCTGGGCCCCTCAGTTCTGAGTCATTCTGCATATTTTTCTACTCTTTGTGTGTTTTTTCCTTGTCCTCATTTCAAGGAGAAAACTTAGTGTCATCATCTCTAAAGAGAGAGCGAGGGAGAGGGAGAGAAATCCCATTTGAAATGCTGCACTCATGACACATTTCCCATGCAGCTCCAAAACTCGGCCTCAAGGAGCGTTGATTACTCAGTCCCCATTAGAGCCCTATGAGGCCACAGGGACCTCGATAAATGGATCTGGGGTCTTCGCTGCTGTGGCCAGGATGGTTTTCAAACCAGAGCTTGCAATAGCCTACCAAAGCGGTAGCTGGCCTTCAGACCCGCCCACTCAGAAAGCTGTCTCTCTCCACATCCTCTGAACCTGTGGCCTGTCAGTAAGAGAGGGACAGACTAAGGACAAGCTTTGCCACTCTCTCAGGGCTGGAGGGGCCGATGTGTACCTTGCAGGAGCTGAGTGTAACTTGTGTTGATTTGGGTCTTTGAGCCCCCACTCTATCTGTAGCTACTCTCAGATAATGGAGAAGTGAAAACTGGCAAGCTGTCTGAGAGATGGGCTCTGGGAGACAGAAGTGGGTGAGAAACCTAAGCCAGAATCCTTCTTTCCCCTAGAAGGGCCTGGCTAGGGAGGGGTGGGGAAGTCATGGAAAGCTGTAGAAGAATTGTGGCTCCTACATTAGTGATGTCCCCTGTGTCACCAGCAGGACTGTCATTCAGATGCCAAAGCTGAGGGGACATTAATGCTCCAGCAGCAAAACAGAGTTTCCAAAATGATTACAGTGGCTTGAGATACAGCCGGACCTAAGAAGAAGAAATTGAGAAAAGATAAAGATAAGAGGACTTTACTTAGGTCCAAGAAGTAGTCAGTTCCACACACAGTGATGAATGGCCCATGTTTTCTTAATAATAACTGCAAAAAAGCCTGTATTTCCATAAGTTCACTTGGAAAAGTCAACAGTGTCGTTTTTGTGCCCCAAACCCCAGTGAATTCAGAAGCTCTGAATGAGCTGAGGTGGGACCAGAGGAGAACACGTCCTCTGCCCACAGCACCAGGCAGTCCATTGGTGACTGCCTGCAAGGCGGTGTATGGAGAAGAGCATCCCAGGAGGGCCCAGGTGAGGAGAGAGTTACCCCAAGTACTTCATGCCTATGTGGAGAAAAGCCGGCATCACAGCCCTGAGTGGGGGCGGGGGTGACTGGTGACGTCATTGGAGGCAAATCAGAATGACATGAGGCGAACCTGTGTACAAGAAGGGCACAGGGTCTGCAGCTGGGGAACTTAAGCCCGACAAGTACCAGATGCGAGACTCCATGCAAGAAATGTCTTCTTCTTAAAGTCACTCTGCCTGGACCTACAGAAGGGGGACCTTTCACTTTGCACAGTCAGACCACCTTGTGTGTAGATCTAAAGATCACTCACTCAGGGTGCATGGAAGTGTCTGAAAGAGAATGAACAGGATGGCAAAAATGCTTGAAGGTCTATCATAGGAGGTCAGGTTTACAGAGCCTGGTTCAGAAAGAGAGAAGATTTGGAACCTTCAGAGCTACCTTCCAGTTCTTGAAGAGCCATTTGTGAAAGAGGGGTGGTGTTATTTCCAGAAGGGAGAAACAGGACGACTGGGCGGAATTTATGGGGAGACAGGTGTTGATTCCCTTAGAGAAAGGACTAAAGAAGCCCTTGAGTCTGAAGCCAATGGGAAGGGACTTCAGCAGGAAGTTTTCAGGAATTGTCAGTATCAGGTAAAGCCCCAGAGATGGGAAAGTCTGTATGGGAAGTTCTGCTGTGTGTGCAGTGAGTAAACAAATGTCAGATGACCAAATGGACAAATAAGACATCAGTGGGCACTTACACGATGTGTGGCATTATAGTGTGTGGTCAAGAATGTAAGTTTTGATGCCACGCAAACCTGGGTGGGTTTGAATGCCAGGTCTACCACTTAGTAGCCATGTGGCCTGGGAAATATATGTAACTTTTGTTGAAAGATTTTTTTTAAGTAAGCTCATGACTCTCGTACAAATATAAAATGTATTTTAAGGATTTTCTGTATCAGTCATTGACAGAACAAGACAAGTGTTATAAAGGGCTCAAAAGGGAATTTGAAAAACAGATACATTTATAGAGCAGGAATTTTTGAAATGAATGGGGAAGTGGGTTTTTTTGCATAAGGCAAGAGAGAAAGAAGTCAATTGAGTCTTTTATAGACAGGACAGATTTGCATTAGTTTGCATTGCTATCTGTTATTTACAGTTATAAAGTAGCTCAGAGACAGGAAAAGACTAAAGTCAATAAAGACAATGAAAGACAAGATAACCTGGAAAGGTGTGATCTGAAGGAAGCACAGCTTTCTAATGAAGCACAATTTCTTTATGCTTGTATTGCCTCTGTTTGCCCATCTTAAAAATGACAATGATTGTGTATCAGTGGTTTGCTATGAGGATTAGACAAAATGATGCGTGTCTTGCATTTTGACCAGCAACTGACACATGGTAAGACTTCAGTGAGGAGCCCAACAGGCTTGGTGGGTAGATGGGAGACACTGCAGTGTGTCACACCTGCCACAGGGCAGATCTGTGCAACGTGCTGGGGGTGGCAGGCAGAACAGGAGACCATGACCTCTGATGGGAGAAGCCGGGCAGCAGTGAGTTCTGTGCAGGCTGTTGATGATAACAGCATTCCCTGATGGTCATGTGCTGTGCCCTTTTAATGGATTGTCTTGTTTAATTTTCATTAGGTATATATAATATCCTCAGTTTCTATGTGAAAGTGATGTGGTGAGTAGATTTTAGGTGGACCCCTTGATGCCTTCTAATATACATGATAGCATAAAAGTATAGCACCGTCTTGCTAGTCTCTGTCTATCTATCTATCTATCTATCTATCTATCTATCTATCTATCTATCTATCATCTACCTATTTCTCTCTCTATCGCTCTGTCTATCTCTTGCAGGCTCTGAAGAAGCAAGCTGCCGTCATGAATCCCTACAAACATAGGAAATAAATTCTACTGCCAACCCAAGGTGGTTTGAACTTCCCCAGTCAAGCCTCTGATGAGAACCCAGCTCTGGCCCACACTTTGACTCCAGCCTAAAGCAGAAGTCCCATCTAAGCTATGCCCAGACTGTTAAATCACAGATACTGTGAGATGATAAATATGTGTCTTTTAAGCTACTAGATTTGTAATAATTTGTTGGAAAATTCATATAAATAGTGAGGCTATAGGTATCAAGTACTTGCCTGGTGCATCCTTACTAGAAAGCATTAGAGATGTGATTCAGAGCTCACTCTTCCCGACTGCGGAGACACAGCACTACCAGGGCAGGTCCCTACTACAGGTTCCTTCTTTGACTACAGACCAGCTGCAGACAGGATTCACATCCATAGAGTCTGACTCCAAAGCCCACAGTGTTAGCTGGTGATTCATTCTTTCCAGAAAGTGGTGCTCAACCCTGACTGTATAGTATTATCACGTAGGGGAAGTTTAAACACCAGACCGACCGGCAGTGCCCCTATTCATGACAATTAAATGAGGAAGTTCATAGGTTGAGGGCAGCCTTTGGCACTTGTTGTTGTTTTTAAGATCCATAGGTGATTTTAATTTGCAGCTTTACAAACCACTGCTCCAGGACAGAGTGATGCCTGGAAAACACATGTCAGCACTACATCTGGGGAGAAGGTTCTGCTGAAAGAAAAATTTCAGGATGAGGCACACTCATAACTGGCATCATAGCTTTCCATCTACACAAACGTGTTTTCTATACCCAGCTCTTCTTGTCTAAGGGGAGTGAGGCCCCCATTCAGCCTGTGCTTAGCTGGCACCAGCCATTTCCCCCAAGTACTCTGATAAATGCTGCTAGACAACAAAAAGGAAAGACACGGAGTGTTGTGTGGGTTCAGAGAATGAGGAAGAACCTCCCAGAAAGGTCAGAGAGTTATTGATTAATGAGAGAGGCAAGGACCATTGAATGTGAAACCCCACTGCCTGTCACCCTCAGTGAAGAGGGGGCCTAATGGACTTACTCCCAGTGTGTGTGTATGCCTAAGTGTCAACAAATTGTTCTCCCTTCCTACATAGGTAAATGGTTCTTAAGAAATGGCCTGTCTGCTTCCTGCCCTTAACTACTCCTGTATAATTGAACCCCAAGGGTCCATTTTAAGCCTTATTCTGTCTTATTCTGTCGTGTTCAGACTTCTTTCCAATAGCCTGAAGCCCAGAACATACCCTGCTGCACCTTCTGAACTCTGATGAAAATTAGAATTACAAACCTGTTCTAGATCCAGAAGATGTATTAGGAGAGGGAGGTGTGGATTAAACCTGAGCTGAACCCGCTGTGTGCCAGGCACTGGGCTAGAATTCTGAATGCATTCTCTCATTGATTCTCCCAGCCTACCTCTTTTAGTGGCTCGAAGCAGTTAGACCCATTTTGCAGATGAGGAAATTGAGGCTCACAGTCAACTTGCCCAAGATAGCCCAGGTGGTGGCTAAGACTTGAAATCAGATTTCTTGTCCCTAGTGTTCCTTTGTCATCCTTCATTTCCTATGTAGAAAATCGTAGCAACAGGTGCCTTTTTCTCAGGCCACCCCCAGATAAATATTGTACCTCAATTTGCAGTATGACACTGGTTCTAGAAGTTAGGAATAGGAGAGCCAAGTGAAACCAAGCCTGTCAGAACTCCTAATGACCATGGCTAGTGAATGATTTGCATTTTTCCCTAAGTGATTGATCTTAGAAATAGGTGAGAAGGGGGTCTCAGAGTCCCGGATGCAGTGCAGGTTGGATATTGTGGCTAATAGTTGGTAACCCCTGAGAACTTATTAGGGTGCCTTTGACCATCTTATGTCCCTGCAGAGTAGCTCATGCTGCATCCACTTTAATGGTGGTCACTTTCCACTGGAATAATTGGTTTCCTTATGACGCCATAAATATCTTAAGAGCAGACTTGAGTCTTGGGTTACCTCTGGACCTTGACACAGGGCTCAGTACAGAGTAATTGCTCAGTAAACATGTACTGAATGAAGGACTGAGTGAATGAATATACAATCCAGGAGCATTTAAAGATAAACGCAGAGCCCAACGAGGGAAGGAAATTGCTAAAACAATCAGCCTTGATGGCCATTGTTTCTGCAGCGCAGCTGGGCAGACAGATGTGCCTCCACCATGCTAATGCTAGCATGGAACACACTTTTTTAAAAAACCTCTCATTTTGGAAACTTGAAACCACTAAGTGTTTCCATTCTAATGAGGTTTCCAAAAGGAGAGGGGAAAAAAATCTAGAATAATCGGAGCTGTGTCATGCTGGGGAAAAACAGCAGGGGACCCAGATCTTACTTTGTGTCTCTAGGTTTGGCTCTGAAAAGAAACGGTGGAGCCATTTGTAAGAAGGTGCTAATGGGGTAAGAAAATATAAGATGTTTACACCTTTTGGTGTGGGTCTGAGTGGACCATTTTTTACATCTGAATGAGAAAAGTCTCCAGGGCCTGGTGAGAAAAGTAAGTAATACACCAATTACACATTGGCATTTTCCCCACTGTCTTCAGCCTGAAGGCAGTTGAAAAGGCTAGAGTCTGATTTGGCCACCATGTAGGTGGAGAAGGTGAATGCCTACTTGGGATAATTTCTGAGCTGCTGGGAAGACTTGCTCCCTTTTCTCCTAAAACCTCTGTCCCTCAGCTGGTGGTCCCTTAAGAAGTACCTTAATCTTTTGGTACAAGACTTTATTCTCCTTTAAAATGTAAATCCCAAGTGCCACTTTACAGGTCTTAAACTAGCAAGTCAATTAGCAAATGGTAATAACCACTGCAGGTAAAACTGGGTGAAAATAGGCTCCTCATATGTTCCCAGGGACAGTGAAAAGTCTTATAACCTTCTAGAATAGTCTGGCAGAATATATCAAGAATTCATACACATGTTCAAAGTCAAGATATGCTGGAAATTTAGTCTAAAGAATTGGTCCTCAACAAGGAAAATCTACAGGCACAAAGATATTTACTCTAGCATTATTTATAATAGCACAGAACTGGAAGCAATATAAACCTAAATATTTATCAATAAGAGACTAGTTATATATATTTCAGTGCACTGATGTGATTGAATGTTGCTCTTTCATTAAACACGATTGTTTTGAATATTTAATAGCTAAGTGAAAGAATATTTATGCTTTAATAAGATAAAGTATAGAACATAATGTTGTGACAAACAATATGTAAAAATTATATAAGCCTGTGTCCTTGGGCTGGAGAGGGTACAGGGAGGAGGAGAGAAAAGAATTGATTTCTTAGACTTACAATTAAATATGATGAGTTTTTGAAGTTTATTTATTTAGTTTGAGAGAGAGGGAGCACGAGGGAGAGGCAGAGGAAGAGAGAGAGAAAAAGAGAGAGAATCTCAAGCAGATTCTACGCTGTCAACACAGAGCCCAATGTGGGGCTCCATCTCACAAACCATGAGATCATGACCTGAGCCGAAATCAAGAGTCAGATCCTTAACTGACTGAGCCACCCAGATGCCTCTAAATACGATGATTTCAGTCTCCATTGTCCTCTTGAGAATTCCTTTTGTGAAATGCACAGGATGGAGGGATCTGACTGTAAGCAAGGTAACCAGGAACAGATGAGAGGCTGGAGCCCTTTGGCGCCAGTGGTGAAAAATGCCTAAGAAAAGGCTGTCAGAGGGCAATGGAGGGCCAGAAGACCCTCGGAGCAGAAGTGACCGAGGAAAGAAAGGGGTGCCCTAGAGCACACGCTCTGGACTCTGCACTCTGGACTACAGACTCCAAGTCCTCTCAGGGGGTCCTGTGTTCAAATGGAAGACACATGAGGAGGACTGGAGAAACAATGCTGGCATCTACTGTTTGCCAGGGACAGATATGTCCCCTCCCTTCTGGAAGGAGGGGTAAAGGGGAAGCATGCAGTCTGTATGCCATTCCCCCATCACCTTCTCACCTTCCACCCTCAGAGACCAAAGACCTTCTCCATGCAGGCCTTCAGAAAGGCAGCTGGGGAGCCTTCACCGGACCTTCCCATCCCTCTGGTGAGAGAGCAGGGACCCTACACTGCCACATCTATAGGAACAGTTAGTCTAGACACTTTCTGTTCTGGCCTCCCTGGACGAAGGTGCTGTGCCCAACACTTGCAGTCACAGCAACGTTACCGTTGAGCACACTTGGAACCTCCCACATTCCAGAGTGTGCCTCTGGTGACTTTGCATCCTTTATCACCAGTCTGTACTACAGTTCTGCAAGGTGGACGTGGCTGTTAGCAAGGCACAAGTAAGGAGGCTAAGAGGAATTAAATCACTTCACCTGGGTCACAAAAATTTGAAGAGGAAGGGCTAGGGATTGAAGGCAGTCTCTGACGGTGCACACTCTCCCCACGATGACACACTGCCTCTAATGCTTCGTACATACAGGTGCGTCAGAAATGCACATAGAAGAGCCCTGCACCCAAATCTGTGCTGTGGGGAGGATGGGGGTCCTCATAGTACCAAGCAATTCTCCGTCACCAACTGGCGTCCTACAATTTATCTCATTTCTGACACCATCTACCTGACGATGGCGTCAGATTCCATAGTTTAAGGACTCAGTCCTACAAGGCTGCCCCTCTGGCTCCATTTTAGACATCAATCAAAACTCAAAGTAGTTCTCTGTGCTAATGGCTATACAGATCAGAGATTCCAATGACCCCCTCTTTGAGTTCCATTAATTTGCCAGGTCAGTTCATAGAAACAAATATTTGACTAGATTACAGGATTTGTTTTTTTTTTTTTTAAGTTTATTTATTTATTTTGAGAGAGAAAGAGCTCTTAGGTAGTGAGGTGGGATAGAGAGAATCTGAAGCAGGCTCTGCACCAGTAGCATGGAACCCAACAGGGCTCAAACTCACGAACCATGAGTTCATGACCTGAGACAAAACCAAGAGTTGGACGCTTAACCGACTGAGCCATCCAGGTGCCTCTAGATTACAGGTTTATTATAAGGTATAACTCAGAAGCAGCCATATGCAGAGATGTATAAGTTCTCTGAACCTAGTCCTTTGGAGTTGTCATGGAGGTTTGTTACATAGTCATGCTTGATTAAATCATTGGTCATTAGTGGTTGAATTCAATCTCCAGCCCTTCTACCCTACTCAGAGTTTGGGAGGTGGGGGAGGCGGACAGAGGGAGAGACTGAAAGAGACGGAAAGTTCCAATCCTCTGATCACATGGTTCATTCTAGCCACCAGCCCCCATCCATAGATGGGTCCAAAAGTCACCTCATAATATAACAAAAGACGCCTTGTTTGCTCTCATCACTTAGGAAATGGCAGGGCTTTTAGGCGCTCTGTGCCGGAAACTAAGAGGAAGACCACTCGAGTATATTTTATCATCGGTCACAAGATCACAGCACAGTAGCAGCTCTGCAGGTGTTTGTTAAATTAAACATCCTCTTAAGGTTGTTCAGTATTATTCGTAAGGCAGTATAGATGTCTCTGGAAAGATGCATTCAGATCTCAAAAATACCACCCACAGTGTGAAACAAGATAAAGCTGCCTGGACTTTTAGTTGAAGCTGATGGACTTTTAATGCTGCCTTTGTTTCTCGCATCCTATAATGTCATGCAGCCTCCTGCCACAAAGGAAAGTAAGCCCCTCCTGTTTCTCTTTTCAGATGTCTCCAGGTTTTCTTTCTTATCTCTTTTGAGCCCCATCCAGCTCCCTGATACTATGCATCCTGTGATAAGGTCTTGAAGAAATTATGAAAAAGTCAATAAAAATGGTCCTGGTAAGGTGTCCTGAGTAGAAATGCAGCTTTGCATTTTCTCTAGCTGTCCAGGATCCGCTTTCCTCGATGGGCATAAAGGAAATACTGCCTTTTTTTTTTTTCTGGGCATGTGCTATATGTGCAGGGACGTTCTGTAAAATGATACGACCCACCTAGCATGGTTGAAAGTTGGCAGAGAAAATGGGTGGGGTCTGCACTCCAGGCGCTGAGAATGGTGGGAAGGAGTTTGTAAGTTACCAGTGTCCATTGATAGCCCCTCTTCACCTGCACTGGGATCACAGCACCCCAGCAGGTGCACCCCATTGGTGTTTTATAGCCTTATTGTACAAATAAGGAGACTGAGGTTTTCAAAGGCAAGAGAATGTGACCAAGTATACATGGCTGGAAATGTGATCCAGAATCCAAACCCAGATTTGCCCCCACCAAGACCCTTCTCTTTCTAATAAACCAGGTTTCTCAGATGATGCATGACTGTGTGTGCATGGAAGGTGGGAAGTGATGGACAGAAGGCAGGGAAAGATAGCTCTGGTCCTCCCAAGACGGACTGCAAGGGAAGCAGCGAAGGGCTGCAGGAAAGCCGTCAGGAGTCCTCACTGGAGGGATCGGAGGGAAAAGCGATATAGTTTGACGAGGGCCTTGGTCAAAGGGACACAGAAGTAGACCAGAGGTATGGTAGCACATCAGAGGAAGAACGGACATACTTTGCTGAAGGATCAGGTACGCCTGCAGGGGTGGGGGGGATGGGGAGGTGCTCAGCACTCCGACTGCATGCTTTCTCCCCGTGAGACCTCATCCCTGCCTGTGGGAAGCCCTTTGTATCAGCATTTCTAAATCTCCAAATAAAAGAGCCGAGGGTCAGAGAGATGGAGTCTTGCTGAAAGTCCTGCTGCTGTCAAGGAGAATCCAGGTCAAACCCCAGGTCATTATTAAATTTTTTTTAATGTTTTATTTATTTCTGAGAGAGAGACAATGTGAGCAGGGGAGGGTCAGAAAGAGAGGGAGACACAGAATCCGAAACAGGCTCCAGGCTCTGAGCTGTCAGCACAGAGCCCGATGCGGGGCTCAAACCCACAAACCGTGAGATCATGACCTGAGCCAAAGTCGGACACTTAACCGACTGAGCCACCCAAGCGCCCCCTACCCCAGGTCATTATAAACAGGGATGCCTGTGAGAGTCAAGTCTGGAAAAGGAGGAAAGCCTGCCACACTGTGGAACATGGGTGGGAGTCCTGAATCTCAGCACCTGACTTGGTCTCCTTGACTAGCTTAGCTGAGCCCCAGGAGATCTCATTCCATGAAAATAAAGGAGCTTTGCTTCCAGGGAAATGTGTGGAGATTCAGACCAACTACTCGGAGCAGTAACAGCTCTGATAAAAATAGAAGGGCTTAGGCCAAATAAACCGTTTACCCAGACTTGAATGCATGTGTCCCACTCATACCAGGGACATAGGCTCCACCTCCCGCCCCTCAGACACACCTGAGTTGTATGTTAACACCTTGTCCCATTCAGAGGGTTTCTGAGGACTTGGTTCTGAGACAGTGTTACTTACCTCTGTTTCATCAATTCTAAATATACATTTCCCCCCATTTTAACATCTCTAAAATGAGGCTGTGAAGTACAACCGATGGCTGTCGCAATTATTTGGCAGTTTCATTTTTTTACTAGTTTATACAATTATGTGGCTTACAATTAAAATCGTTGCTTATTTGTTCCCCAAAGATGACATGTGTCTGATGAATTCCAAATGTAGTAATGACAGTTTCTACCCATTGAGTACTTCTGAATTTCCCAGGCATTGTGTTTTATGGAATAAATAATAACAATAATAACAGCTAACATTTATTAAGCATTAGCTTAACCTTTTATTATCCCATTTTACAGATGGGGAAACTGAGGTACTTCAGTCCTCACAGCCACTCTGTGAGGTTGAATAATTACCCCCACAATGAACTTGAGGGATTGGAAGGCCAGACAAGGTTAAGTTACTTATCCTAAGTCACACGGTGTTAAATAGTGTCATCAAAATTTAAACATATTTCATGCCCGATTCCCAAATTTATGCCCCCAGGTATACGTATTTGGTAAATGAGCATGGATGTCAGCAAATTGGAGGGAAACTACCAATCACTGGGTGCCCACTGCCTGCCTGTATGCATTTTATATCTGTCACCTCATTGAACCCTCGTAGGTAGCCTGCACTTCGTTCTTACCCTAAGAGGAGAAGCCAGCAGCCCAGTGGTACAGTGACCTTGAGAGACTGATGGGATTGACTCCAAGACCCACACTCTTCCCTGACAGGAGGTTCAAATAGTACTTGGTCAGGTCATGGAGACGTTCGCCCTGCCATACAAAGTAATGCAATTAGTACCATCCACAAATACCCTTCTGGGGCAACACTAGCGAGTTCAAACAGGACCATTGCCTTGTTTAAAAACCAGGAATAAGGGGCGCCTGGGTGGCTTAGTTGGTTGAGCGTCCGACTTTCGCTTAGGTCATAATCTCATGGTTCATGGGTTCGAGCGCCACGTGGGGCTCTGTGCTGACTGCCAGCTCAGAGCCTGGAGCCTATTTCAGAGTCTGTGTCTCCCTCTATCTCTGACCCTCCCCTGCTCACGCTGTCTCTCTCTCTCCTAGAAATAAATAAAAATATTAAGAAAAAAAAAACAGGAATAAGATGGGGCGCGTGGGTGGCTCAGTCGGTGAAGCATCCGACTTCAGCTCAGGTGGTGATCTCGCGGTTACCCCATAATTTGTATTCTTTTCCTGAAATGTGTATCTCTTTTCCTCCACAAACCTGTGTATGTTCTGATTGCATTCCTCTAATCATGTTAAATAGTGTGGTATTGATCTCAACAAATGGGGTTTTTAAGATTAAATTCCAAACTTTTATCTTTCAAAATATTTTCTCTGCACCGCATCGGATGTGAAATGTATCTTCAGGAGCCGCTGAGTTACCTTGGCTGTCAACATAGGTCAGGAGTTGGGAAACTTTTTCTTAAAGAGCCAGAGAGTAAATATTTTAGGCTGGCGGGCCAGACAGACTCTCTTACAGTGATTTAACTCTTCAAAAGCAGCTACCGATGATACATAAAAAAATGAGTGTGAGTGTGGTATTAAAAAATATATATTTACAAAAATGGGCAGCAAGCTCGATTTGGCCTGAGGGCCATAGTTTGCTATCTCAGCTTTTTTACATGGTCAAAACGCGCATCTACTATATTACACATCTGTGGATCTGTCAGTCGGTATGGGTAGGGTATAGTTAGATATCGACACAGATGTGTGTGCAGTCATTTGTTTATGATATTCTGGTCTCATTTCAAGAACATGGAAGTTTTTAAAAACAAATTGTTTTTTTTCTATATATATTAAGGTCAATTTTTTGACTTTGCTCTATGAATGTAAGATGAGAAGGAGGGTCGGTAAGAAAGCAGCACCTGCTGAATGCCTCATGTTTTACAGAATTCTAGGCAGTTCACATACATGATTCTCTTCTAACTACCAAGCCCATCCCGTGAGACAGGTTGAGAGAGGCCCTTTATTTCACAGTTAATGCGAATCGGTGAAAATCTATGCCAAGGAAATCTGCTGAAAATGGGACCAAACCTCATACCAAACAGTGAACAAAATACCTCATTAGAAAATACAATTAAAATACAAAAATGTGTTTATTGTATCTCATCATTAACAAAACATAGGTTGTAACTGCAATTATGCTCTAATTTATAGAATGAACAAAGATGGAATTGGGGTATATTTTCTACGCTAAGAGTCTTTGATAATACAAGGTGTGACTTTGCACTTTATCTTCTCAACATTTGGGGGGGGGAAGAATCATATGAGATTTTTAATCCTTTGAAGTATCAATTGAGGGACGCCTGGGTGGCTCAGTCCGTTAAGTGTCCAACTTCAGCTCAGGTCATGATCTCACCATTCATGGGTTCGAGCCCCGTGTCGGGCTCTGTGCTGACAGCTAGCTCAGATCCTGGAGCCTGTTTCAGATTCTGTATCTCCCTCTCTCTCTCTCTGACCCTCCCTTGCTCACATTCTCTCTCTCTCTCTCTCTGTCTCTCTGTCTCTCTCTCAGAAATAAATAAAAACATTAAATTTTTTTAAAAGACTGGGATAAAGAATGAAATAACAAAAATCCCTTGTGTTGTTTGTTACTCTTGCATTGTACCTGAGAAACTGAGACTCAGAAAAATAAACCCACCTAAGGTCATTTAGATTCCAGGTGGTGAGCCAGGATGCAGACCCCAGTTGACCAGTATTGGTTATCTATTACTACATAACAAAACTACCACTAATTTAGCAGCTTAGCACAGTACATGTTTATTATCTCCGTTTCTGTGAGGCAGGAATCCAGGCGTGGCCTCCCTGGGACTTCTGCTTGGGGTTTCTCACAAAGACCACAATGAAGTTGTCAGCCGGGGCCGAGGTCTCATCTGAAGGTATGACTGGTGAAGAATCCTCTCCCAGGCTGCCTTCTGTGGTTGTTGGTGGAATTCAGTTCCTTGAGGGCTGTGGGACAGAGCGTCGCTTCCTTGCTGGCCATTGACTGAAGGCCACCTTCGGTTCCAAACCACGTGGGCCTCTCCATCATGCCAGTAAGAGAGACAACGTCCCAGCAAGATGGTGGTCACTGTGATTCTAAGAGGCTGTTGGGCTGATTTGTAGGGAATAAGGAAACCCCTGGCACACAGAGGGTGCTTTACCTTTGGGGCATCTCAGTTGAAGATCAGTAGATTCTGATGTAGTCTGAGGGGATGGATTTTCTGCTCAAGAGCAGGAACCAGTTGTGCTGGTTGAGGGTCAGGACATAGGGATTTTCTATGATGCCAGCAACACTTGCTCCTTAGAGGGTTAGGCCCTGCTGCCTCCTGGCCAGGGAGGGGGTTTCTACTCGTCCTCACTTAATGGCAGGCAGACAAGGAGGAAAGTTCGGTAGAGTCAGCTGCTGCCCTCCCCCTCCCATCCCAACCCCCCAGGATCCTGGGCTCCAAGAGCTGCCCGGGAGCAGCTGTAATTGGAGCGGGAGGCAGCTGGGATCTCAGGAAACTCCTTGGAAATGAACCTGAGCGTTTCTCTTCCCCACCAGGTAGTCCAGGGGAAGAGGGAGGGAGGGGCTTGTCCTCCTATCGCCATCGGCCCCTCCCACTCCCTGCCTGTTCCAGCAGGTTCTCCCTCCACCCCGAGGCCGCTCTCAGCGGGGGGTCCGACCCCCAGCAGCGCTGCCCTTCCTCTGCCTGGGCCGGAGGCTCAGTTCCTCATCTGTACAGTGGGGATGCACAGATAACGGTGACAGGGACCCCACCTCGCAGGAGTAAAAGAAAATGATGCACAAAAAAAGTGACCAAATAAATTCTGGAGTTTTTGGCCACCTGTTTGTCTCACTGCAAGGGGAGCTGGGAGCTAATACTTAGCTGTTGGGCCTCGTCTCGCATTCCCAGAGGACCCATGGGCCCCGTCTCGCATTCCCAGAGGACCCAGCTTTGTTCCTGCGAGGGAGGCCGGGGGGCTGGGAAGAGGCGGCAGGAATCTTGGGAGCTGCTGCGGGGCCTCGGTCACTTCCGCTGGAGCAGAGCTGCCGTCCCACGGTATCAAGGGGTCTGGACCGGAAGCTCTGGACCTTACCCTTGACACAGCAGGTGCGGGAGCCGGGCAGCCCCCCTCCCGCCCTCCCCAGGCCAGCTGGGCGGGCAGATGCAGAGAATGGGCGGGGAAGCATGGAGACAGACAAGACTGCAGAGCAGGATCTCAGTGACATGGCTAAAGTCAACAATGCAAAATTCACACACACACACACACGCACGCACACACACACACACACGAAACAACAAGTGAAGATGTGGGGAAAAGGGAAGCTTCGTGCACTGTTGGTGGGATGCAACCTAGTGCAGCCACTGTGGGAAAAACAGTACCGCCGTCCCTCAAAAAAGTTAAGCATGGGGCGCCTGGGTGGCTCAGTCGGTTAAGCGACAGACTTTGGGTCAGGTTGTGACTTGAGGTTTGTGACTTCAAGCCTGGCGTTGGGCTCTGTGCTGACAGCTCAGAGCCTGGAGTCTGCTTCGGATTCTGTGTCTCCCTCTCTCTCTCTCTGCCCCTTCCCTACTCACACTCTGTCTGTCTGTCTCTCTCAAAAATAAATAAACATTTTAAAAAATTAGAAAAAATCGAACATAGAACTACCATATGATCCAGCAATCGCACTGATGGGCATCTACCTAAAAAATACAGAGCCACTAATTCAAAGAATACATGCACCCTTAGGTTTATTGCAGCATTATTTGCAATAGCCAAGATATGCCAGCAGCCCAAGGGTAGATGGATGGATAAAGATGCGGTGTGTGTGGGTGCAGGTGTGTGTGTGTGTGTGTGTGTGTGTGTGTGATGGAATATTACTCCGCCATAAAAAAGAATGAAATTGTGCCATTTGCAACAACATGGATGGAGCTAGAAGATATTATGCTAAGTGAAATAAATCAGAGAAAAACAAATACCATATGATTTCACTCATACGTGGAATTTAAGAAACAAACGAAATGGAGGGGAGGGGGAGAGAGATAACACAAACTAGATCCTTAACTAGAGAACAGATGGCTGGTTGCCAGAGGGGAGGTTGGGGGGAGACGGGGGAAGGGGATTATGGACCACACTTGCCTTGATGAGCACTGGATGATGTAGGGAAGTTGAATCACTATTTTGCACACCTGAAATTAATACCACACTGTGAGTTAGCTTCGCTGGAATTAAAATAACAAACTTTTAAAAGGTGGCAGAGGAAGTAAAAGAATCATTGGTGAAACGCGGGGGAGGAAAGATGGTGCCTCGCCACACACATCTGGTTTCTGTGCTGAGACTGGTAACTTGGTCTGTGTGTCTGAAATCAAGTGCGTATCTTAAGAGTAAAATTGAGAAGTGTGAAATACCAAAGAGCATTTTCCCCTTCCCTGATTAAGGTGGGCTTCTTGATGCCCTTAGCGTTATAAATGGTTGTTCTCCAGTCTCAGAATGTAAATTCCTGAGGTTGCAGGTGCTTTGAATTCCTTGAGGTCTGAGAAAATGCCGAGCTCCGCCGGGCGTTTGCTGCCCCCTGCTGGCGAAAGCCTGGTTCTGCACACTCCCTGCAGATGGGAGTCAGGCTGAAATTGCCTTTCGGTGGCTGGTTAAGGCCAAAGCACCCCCTTGGCTGGCTCTAAAATCACAGGCTGTAAGAGCTGAAAGGAACTTAGGTGTCCAGCCCTCAACCTCTTCCCTAAGCTTTAGACTTGGATTGTTTTTAATTTTTAAAAAATGTTTATTTTGTTTTGAGAGAGACAGCGACAGAGTGTGCAGGAGACAAGCAGAGAGAGAGGCAGACACAGAATTGGAAGCAGGCTCCAGGCTCCGAGCTGTCAGCACAGAGCCCGATGCAGGTCTCAAACTGATGAACCGGGAGATCATGACCTGAGCTGAAGTTGGTCGCTTAACCGACCGAGCCGCCCAGGTGCCCCTAGATCTGAATTTTGATCAGCCTGCTGCATATTTCCACTCGAACCTCAAACTCAGCAGATCCCCAATGTAGTTACTGTTTTATTTAGTACACAATGAAAACAAATGATTGCATAGTGACAATGCCTTATGCTCAGTCCTGGAATAGGCATGCAGTAGGGTGCTCTGGGACCCCAGGGGAGAGGTCGCATAGGGGAACATGAAGAGAGCAGCCGAAGTCATAGAAATCTCCGGAGGCAAGGCGTGACCAGTGCTGGCAAGGCCTCAGCAGGAGAATGAAGGGGTTTGGTGGGAGCGGGCATCGAGACAGGCACACTTACACCGAGGGGGTTTGAGGAGATGGCTTCCCTGGGAGTGGGGAAGCAGCGGAATATCAGGCTCTGAGGACAGCAAAGCCCCAATACCAAAGGCCCACATCCCTTGCTAAAGGAAGAGATTGAACTGGGTTTTGTGTCCGTGAGCTTTTGCACTCTGCACATGCACATGTTGTTCATGATGCCCCAGGGGCCACACTCCGGGTCAGCGCACATAAAATAGGCAGTGTCCTGGATAAATGGGGACATGCAGCCAACTCTAGTTAAGCCTCAAATATACTCCCAACCCCTTGGACACCACTTCCTGGATGCTTTCAATCTCGTACTCCCAAAGCATGTGGGGGACACTCAGATCATAACCTCTCTGTTTGTCCTCTGGTTTCCCACTGCACTAGGGAGTCCTTGAAAATGAAGGCTAGGTTTTATTCATGTTTGTATCTTTAAAACCAGTGCTGTGTCCGGGACAGAAGAGGCACTCGATACATTGACATTAAATCACAATCAAATGATAGCTAATATTCAACGAAGGCACTCTTCCAGGCACCTGACACGGATTATATCACTGAATGGTTGAGGATGTGGGCATGTTTACTGGGTCCATTTTATAGATGGGGAAACCCAAGACCCCGAGAAGTTGTATAACTTGCCTAAGATGACACGACATAAAGGAGGAAGGGGATTCTAATCTAGGGCTTATCTCCAGAGCCTGTGAATGAATAAAATAAAGGCTTGAGAGAACTGGAGTGTGGATTGGCAGACCACGTTCCCCAGGGCCTGCTGGATACCCAGCCAGTGATGATGCATGAATGGGAAAACACCAGGCATCATTTGCACAATCCGGTACAGTTGACCAAACAACTTCGCATCCACTGTCTCCTGTGGTCCTCACAGTAGCCATGATCTCTAGGCTGATCTGCTATTCCCATTCTGTGAATGTGATCATCGAGGTTCCCAAGGTCAATGAGCTACTCAAGATCACAGAGAAAGTACTAGAGCTTCCCTTTGAATGTGTATCTCTGAACTCCAAACTCTGGTCCTTTTACTGACAACACAATTATCCAGATGGTAATGAATCCTTCTGATGACTTTCTTCATCTCTAACGTAGGAGTTCATGTCTACCTTGAGAGGTGGTTGTGAGGATGAGCTGACAGATACACAGTGGCCAGTGGTAGGTGCTCACTAACAGGGGGTGTGGGAGTTGATATGTTACCATCATCATCATCATCAACATCACCACCACCACCACCTGAGAAGATTTGGGATTCAGGGTAGGCAGATTCCAGGCATGGGTCCGGAACCATAAGTTTGAAATAAAACGGTGAAATGCAGGAGGGATTTGAAAGTCTTGTTTAGGTTCCTAGTCAAGCTTGGAAATAATGGTATTCAGATCTACAGATCACCAGGCTGATTGATCAGAAAATGTCATCCGGATCACCAAGGGTCGGAGCCAGGACTCGGGTCCCCAGCCAAGGCTGGGAGCTGACATTTCCAAACCTCCTACCATCGTGGTCCTTACCATCATGGCATGAGATAGCTTTGTGTTTGGCTGGACTGTGGGCTCAGGAGGATGGATTCAGCTTATTCATCATGGAAGCCTAGCTCTGTGTCCCCGGTGACTGCCATATAAATATTGAATGAATGAATGGAGTGAATGAATGAGTGAATGAATGCACAAGTGGGTCTCCATTTACACAAGCAAGCCAGCAAAGCGTGGATGGGAACCCGCAGGGTGGAGAGCCAGATCACATCGAGTGGAAGGACCGAGACTCACCCATGGACCTTAAGGAGCCTGTGCTGAGCACTGAACCAGAAACTCTCCACCAAGAGGGGATGAGAGACACTTTTCTTCGCTGAAACAATGTAGCATGCACACACATGCACACACACTCTCCTTCTCCCACCCTCCCCACCACTGAATGTATGTAGATGATAATTTCAAAGGATTGTTTGCCATGTGCCCCTGCCTCAGGCATGAACAAGGTGACCTCTCTGTGACTTCTCCAGGACCAGCATTCTGCGTCCTTCCCTGGGGCGGCTCCTGTTGGTTTTCACAGGAAGAACACTCTGTAATTTCAAAAACAATTCTGAAGGTCCCCGTATGAAAGAGGTTGTTTCCTTTAGTAACTATTGTCTGTAAAAAGAATAATACGAAGACATGATGACAGAGGCCTTTGCTGAATTGATCAGTCTTGGAAACGAACTTGTCATCTGTTTATACTGAGAATGTCGCATATATTTGATAGCCATTGTCCTGTGTGTTTGAGACACATCATTAATTCATTTATATTCCTGCTGCTTTGCCAAAGCTTTGTGTAACTTGGTCGGAAAAATTCTTCAGCACTCCCTCCCCCCTCTCCCCGACGGATTCCTCTCACCAGCTGGTAAAGTAAAACTATACACATTGCTTACACTTCCTCCGATCTGTTTTCTTTCGCTGGAGTGATCATTCCTCCCTGCCTCACAGGTTTGTTGTGAGGTTAAGTGGGATAACAGAGAAGGCGCATGCCAGTGTCTGATGGAAGTCGTAGCTTCACGCTGTCTGACACCTTTCTCTGGAGCAAGCCAGAACTCGATGTTTCTTCCTTCCTCCCTTCCAGGTTCCTGATTGTCCTAGGATGCTTGATTCTGGCCGTGCTGACCACGTTCAGGGAGTACGAGACTGTTTCGGGAGACTGGCTCCTGTTACTGGTGAGATCGCGCACCCACCACAGTGCTAGTCTGGGGTAGACCCCTCGGGTTGGACTTTCACAGTTAAGGGCAAGGGGGCTGCCCTTGGGCACAACCTGTGTTGGCTTCCCGGAGTCTCTGGCCCAGTCCAGGCCCAAGAGAAAGCAATGCCTGGATCAACTGGTCAGGTCTGCCTTGGGTACAGGTGGAAGGGAATGGCATTTTCATTCTAGAGAGGTCAAAGCAAAAACCAATGCACATTAGTTATGTTATAAACTACAGCTTCCTAACCCTCTGAGAGTTAATACAAACACACTCTCTGTTCTAAAACTTGCCTTGGCCTTTTCTCCCTGAACCCTGAGGTACTCTGACTCCCTTCAAGGCCAAGTGCCAAATCCCATTTGCGCATTACAACTCCACATCCTCCCTCCTGGGCCCTCTGCCTGTTTTCTCTCTCTGTTCACCAGCTGCACAGGGAGGGGGCGCCAGCCCCCCAGTTAGGGTGTACAAAACAGCAGAACCTTCGCCTTGCATTGAACATGCCATCCACAACACCAGAGTCAGCAAATTCCATCTCAGGTGATTTTAGTCCACACCGTCTCACGCTGAGACCTTAGCAGGCGAAGCCTGGGAAGCCATCTAGTTCCAGAAACTAAGTTTCAGGGATTTTCACGGAGCAACGACTCCCCTAGGATCCCCAGGGGTCCCCAGGAGAGGGGGGCAAAGGTGTCTTTGTCTGATCAACAAGAGAGGCGGGAAAGAAGCGGGAAGCCCAGGGTCCAGGGGGACGGCACAGCATGGTGCTTAGGCAGGTCGGCTCTGAGCCTCGCTACCAGCTTGGAAGGGAGTCCTTCTTTGCTACTTCCTAGTCTGGGGAAATTGTTTACTCCTTGCCTTGGTTTCTCAAAACATAAAATGAGAATATTATAAAACATTGGAGCCTCGCTTAGTAACTGTTGGCCACGATTAGCAATACGAGGGGCCAGGTACTGGGTGAGATTAGTAGACTATATTGCGTTGATACTTCTCTTTTCTATTTAACTGCGTTTAAGGAGCTTTTAGTACAAGAAAAGAGACTTAAAAAAAAAAAAAGAAAAGATCGGTTGGAACTAAAACAGAGAGAGGAAAACAAGTGATCACTTTGCAAGGCTGATATCAGGGACACTTAGCTCATGAGCGGGGACATGAGAGCTGTCCCAAACTGAAGGGAGGTGACGACGTGTTCCTCACCTCCGTCCACTACGAAATCAGCAACGACAGAAATCCCACTCTTCAGAACCTCGGAACGGAAGCCGCTACTTCCAGACGCCTGGGTCCCGCCTGATCAGCGTCTCCATATGTCCTTAACGCAGGAAACATTTGCTATTTTCATCTTCGGAGCCGAGTTTGCTTTGAGGATCTGGGCTGCCGGATGTTGCTGCCGATACAAGGGCTGGCGAGGAAGGCTGAAGTTTGCCAGGAAGCCCCTGTGCATGCTGGGTAAGCCTTGCCCCCGAGTCACGTGCTGCCCCGTCCCCTGCTTTGGGTGCAACTATTTCCCCCAGGGGATTTCAAGCAGCCACTGTGCTTCTGGGAAATCACGTGGTATTCTGGAAGCCAGCACGGCCTCCGACCCCACCTGGATGAGGAAGAGCTGCTCCAATGTTCCAGATGCTTCCGTGGCTTGCCCTAACGCTCTACTTGGCAGTGATTCTTAATGGGTCGGGGTAGGGGCCACTCTTGGCATGTGGGCTGTGAAGGAGCCGTGCGTTGTAGGATGTTGAGCATCCCCAGTGCCTGAACTTGGTGTCACCCTGCCCCTGCTACAACCAAAACTGCCTGCAGTGATCCAGAGTGACTTTAGTGGGCGGGGGAGGGGTGACACCACTGCTGGTTGAGAATTACTTCCGTAGGCCCACGTTATGCCCATTTTACAGAGGGGGAAGCCCAGGTTCACGGTGCTGAGTCATTTCCCGGTTGCACGGGTAGTAAGCAGCAGATTCCATCCTGACACCCAGGTCTAGAAGAATCTAGCACCTCTGCCCTCCTTCCCTTGACCCAGAAGTTGCTTTGCGGGGGACTGTCACTCACCCCCTTCCCTCTGGGTGCAGGCATTTTGATAGCAGAGGAGGTGGTCGCTTTCGCTTACCCCTGTGGGTACAGCATGGACCCCTGTGTTCCCATCTGAAGATCCTACTAAAATCATATGGTGGCAGGGATGTGGAGGTGGGGGAGCCTCAGATTCCTAAATCACAGGACGTCAGGGCTCGAAAGGCCCTCCAAAGGCACTTGGTCCAACCTGCCGCCCTGTTTGGTGCTCCCACTGCCTCTACAGCAGGCTTCAAGTAAAGGCGGTGGGAGGTATACTGCTTGCATACCTCTAGTCCCAGGGCGCTCACCACCTTGAAAGGTATTTATGCCACCTTAAGTCTTCTGTCTTCAGATAATTGAGTTCAGTCATTCTGTTCCCTGTTTCCACTCCAGCAGTGGACAAATATGTCTTGTGGCTTCAGCTACATCTTGTATCACATGTTCTTGGCATCATACTACCTCTTCCCTGAGCATGTTCACTGCCCTTTTAAAAAGCAACCCCTAGCACTGAACACAACCCTTTGGGGACAGATGGCCAGCCCGAGGGAAGACGACCTGGACCCCTCCTCAGTCCTAGATGCCACACTCCCCTCAGTGCAGCCAAGGGTTAACTGCCTTGCCGCCATAGCTGACCATACCTCCCTGACCACAACTTCCTTCTGCCCACTTGCCCTTGAAGTTTGATCCTTGAGGGTTTTGTTTCTGACTCAGAACTTTTTTTTTTTAATTTTTTAATGTTTTCTTTATTTCTGAGAGAGAGAGAGAAAGAGTGTGAGCAGGGGAGGGTCAAAGAGAGAGGGAGATACAGAATGTGAAACAGGCTCCAGGCTCTGAGCTAGCTGTCAGCACAGAGCCCGACGTGGGGCTCGAACCCATGATCCATGAGATCATGACCTGAGCTGAAGTCGGATGGCCAACCGACTGAGCCACCCAGGCACCCCTCTGACTCAGAACTTTTAATGGAAGGAGAGAGTATGTGGGTGTATATGTGTTTGTGCACGCTTGTGCACATGATTTTGGAGGACTCTGCAGTTACTGATTTTCTTTTCATAGTTTTTTTTTTAACCTTCTGTCTGCCCCTGCCTTAGTCCGTGGAGGCAGCTAGAACAGTGCCCCAGACTGGGGGCTTATGAACAAGAGAAATGTCTTTCTCACCGTTCTGGAGGCCAGAAGCCCAAGATCAGGGTGCCGGGCTTTCAAGTCCCTCTTCCGGGTCACAGACTGTCCACTTCTTGGTGTCCTTGCTGTGTCCCCACACCAGGGAAGGAGGTGAGGGAGCTCTTAGGAAGCTCTTTTATCAGGGCACTAATCCCACTCATGACCTCATCACCACCCAGAGGCCACATCTCCTCAGAGCGACTCACTGGGGGACGGGATCTCAGCATATGAATTTGGGGAGGACACAGGTATTCAGCTCATAGCAACCCCAGCTTGCCTTCCCTTCTTTTATCTTCCTTTCAAGTCTTTTGCAAGGTGTTAAGCTGACTTCTTTTTCTTCTTTGGAGAGATCTATGCAAGTGCTGACCGGAAGTCGTGTGTGTGTGTGTGTGTGTGTGTGTGTGTGTGTGTGTGTGTGTTGGCAGGGGGTGGGGGAAGTGACTTCGTGCCCAGATTCAGAGGTTCCTACCCAGTTCGAGAATATCCTAGTGTTGTGTGGAGCCTGGACCCTTCCAGGACAAGCGTGTTCCCCGGGGAGGAGTCACCACGGTTCTAAGAGGGGCTGATGTGACCGAGCTCCTGGTCGTGCTCCATGTCCAGCCTCCCCTTGGAGAGCCCAGCCCAGCTCCCAGCATCACCATCCCTGCTGGCTGCCTTTCCAGGGCGCCCGTGTTTTCTGCTCTCTTCGTTTCTCGACTTCTCCCATCACATGGCTCTTGCAGGAACTGTTACTTTTCTCTCCGTGTTTGACTTGAGGGTGGGTGTCCTGTCAGTGACCCTCATGGCTTTCATATTCGAGGTAGCTTCAGACCCAGCCATTTTGGGTGTGGATGGATCCAATCAGGCCAGGATCTCCCATTCTCTCTGAGCATTGTAGACCTGGCTTGCATATGCCACGCATCCAAGTTCTGTCGTGTTCGGCTTCCTACAAACATAATAAGTGGACAACTCAACACGGATAACCTGAGACACCTGGCCAAGGATACAGACACATTAGTATCCAGCCAGATGTTCGACACCAAGGTCTTCCCAAAAGTTACACACATTTAGGAAACGCTTTGATATGGCCAACGTAGCCAGGGCTGAATTGAGGGACCCAGAGGCCAACAAGTACAAACGTGTGAGGGTGTGAGGGAGCGCTGTGTGCTCAGCAAACCGTACCTGCTTCTGGAAGGTTCCTAAGAAACAGGCCACAGAGTTTTCAGGACTTGGGCATTACCCACTGGATGAACATTTCTTCCAGTGTGTTCCTTAGAACCTGATGGTCTTGCAAAACAATAGTCCTGTGGTGGAAATCCTTGGGGAAAGGCTGTACTTCATTTGTACAACCGAGATCCACCGTGCATGGTAGCGTATTGAAGGTTCCTGGAAGTCCTGGTCCTAAAGCACCAAAATCGGCTTAATGGATCTTTTTTTCTAAATTTACTTGGATGTGGGGCCCTTTTTCCCTGCTGACCATCTGCAGTGCGGTAGGGAGATGGGTTTTATGGGTGTTGGGGGCCGCTGAAGGCATAGGAAGGGATCTGGGCACACTCCTCCGTCCTCAGCCATTGGCTTCAGGAGCTAGCTTGGCCCTTCCAGAAACACCCCCACCCCCCACCCCCCACTCCCTCCCTCTCCTCTGTTTCTCTGCTCTCAGTCACAGCTGGGGTAGACGGTTCCACATACCAGCACCGCATTTCATGGGTGGACCTCACGGTTTACCACAGTCTACCCCAGGGCCTTCCCTGAAAGCCGAGGGAGACCGCAAGGTGGCACAGCTCGGAAGTGTAGGGGCCTGAACCACCCGGGGCAGGACCCTCCCCCAGCAGGGGGCAGGAGCCCCTGGGCAGAGGCCCCACCAACCATCTTCCAGAGTGACAGCCTTGGGAGGTGTCCTGCCTGCAGAACAGAGTCTGCTCACACCTCCCTTCGCAGCGCTCGTCTCCTTCCCTGGCTCCCCCTCCCCTCCCTGTGCCTCCCGAGCTAGACTCTCTCGCGGCCAAGGCCTGGACTTGGTGCTGCTTTTAGGGGAAACCTGCCTTCGGTGGCGTCTCAGCCTCAGGCGTCACCTCCACAACCAGGGCAGCCCTGATCCCTCTTGGGGGGGGGGGCCCTTGGGGAATCGCCCCCCCCCGCCCCGGGACTGAGGAAAGGCTGCCCCCAATCCCCACCCGGCGCGGTCCACCCGCCGGCCGTGTAGCCCTGGGCAGGCGCGCATGCGCACTCCGCGTTCCCCTCTGCACCGGAGAACGGCCCTGCCCACCACGTGCGGCCGCGTCCCGCTTCAGCCCAGCGGTGCCCAGCGCGCGTCGGTCTGCAGGCGGCCAGCGGCTGCCGCGGCCCCACTGCCCCGGCCTAACCTTCTTTTCCTTCTCCCCCGCCACGCCTCTGTCCTCGCTCCCAGACATCTTCGTGCTGATCGCGTCCGTGCCCGTGGTTGCCGTGGGAAACCAGGGCAACGTGCTGGCCACCTCCCTGCGCAGCCTGCGCTTCCTGCAGATCCTGCGCATGCTCCGCATGGACCGCAGGGGCGGCACGTGGAAGCTCCTGGGCTCGGCCATCTGCGCCCACAGCAAAGTAAGTGCCACCGCCGCCCGGGCAGCCACCCCGCCGCGCGGGCCCCTCCCCCGCCTCTGGTCCCTTTCAGGGGCTCCCTCCCAGAGGACTGTGCCTCCACCAGCGATGATGCAGGAGGAGGAGGAGGAGAGGCCTGAGCAGGGGTGCAACAGCGAGCAGAAGCAGGAAGGCCTGGGGTCAAGCCCTCCCCGCGCTCCACCACATACAGATGCCTGTGGCTGAGTCACCTGTCTCTCCTTGAGTCTCGGGTGCCTGGTTTCTAAAGGAGAGATCAGGATGGTTCTGCCTCCGGGTTGTCGAGGGGGTGAGATGCGCCAATGCAAGGCAGCATGGGATGGGAGGGAAAGATTCAGGAGGGGCACAGACTGGGGGGGCGGGGAGAGTCCAGACTGTATGGGTGTGACTGTGGGGATTCTCGGGAACCTCCTGGGCCTTGGTTCTTACACTTATAAATGGAGGATGGGGCGCCTGGGTGGCTTAGTCCCTTGAGCAGCTGGCTCTTGATCTCAGCTCGGGTCTTGATCTCAGGGTGGTGAGTTCAAGCCCCCCCTTGGGTTCTATGATGAGCCATAGACTGGGCATGGAGCTTACTTAAAAATAAGTACTTACTTAAAAATAGAAAAGGGGCACTTGGGTGGCTCAGTCGGCTAAGTGCCAACTATTGATTTTGGCTGAGGTCATGATCTCATGTTAGTGGGTTCAAACCCCGTAATGGGCTCTGCACCGAGTGGAGCCTGATTGGGATTCTCGCTTCCTCTCACTCTGCCCCTACCTCACTCTCTCTCTCTCTCTCTCTCTCTCTCTCTCTCTCTCTCAAAATAACTAAATAAACTTAAAAAAAAGGAAGGGCACCCATGCATAGCTCAGTTGATTAAGAGTCTGATGCTGGATTTTGGCTCAGGCCATGATCTCATAGTTTGTGACATCGAGCCCCCCATCAGGCTCGGTGTTGACAGGGCAGAGGCTGCTTGGGATTCTCTCTCTTTCTTTCTGTCTCTCCCACTCTGTCCCTCCCATCACATTCTATTTTTCTCTCTCTCAAAATAAATAAACTTTAAAGTAAATAAATAAATAATAAATAAATAAATAAATGGTTTTTAAGTATAAAATGAAGATGATAATGCACTCATCTCATAAGGTGAAAAGACTTAGGACATGCTCTATTTTTATGAGCTTCCTCAACAGTTAAAATGAAAATCCTAGCTGCTTGCACGAGAAAAGGTACGTTTCAATGCCTGGGTAATAGTAGGTGCTTGTCAAGGCAAACGTGCCATTCTCCCTCCCCCTCTCCGGCCCCCGACGTCCCCACTCAGCCTTGTGCTGTTCCTAAGCTGCATTGCTGCTGCGTGGCTGCCCTTCACTTCCAGGGCAGGCAGTGTGTTGAGGAGGTGAGCACCTGCCAGGATTCGAGTCCGACTTCCCAGTTTATTGACTACAGTTCCTTCTCGAAGCCTGGTGGACGAGCACTTATCATTTCTCTGCTTCCTCCATCCATCCAAACAATGTGTCCCCTGGGCCATGTGCCATGACTCCCTCCTCGGGGTGTCAGCAACGTGGAGTGGGGCTAGCATTTCAAAGTTAGGCCAGGCCAGGCTGTGCTGCCAGAATAAAGAAGCCCGGAGTCTCCGTGACTTAGTGAGAAAACGCCGAGGTCTTCTCACTCACGTGGGGTCTGGCGTGGGCCTGGCACTCCCTGCACAGTGTACCTAAGGGACAGCAGGAAGCTGCTGCCAGCACCCCCCACACACATGGGCTCCATCCCAGCCCCCCAACCCCCCAGCCCCAGGCTGACTGCAGGCGGCTCAGGAACGTGCATGAGTCTGGGGACATCAGTGGGGCGGGGAGAGACAGCCACGGGCCGTGGCACAGAGCTACCAACAAACATCACATAAAGTCAGAATTACCTTGAACAGCCTTCTGAATGACTGCAAAGCACAGAACTGGGACACAATTTCACTCCTTTCCAGTGCCCATTATGCTACTTCTTAATAATCCAACAAAGCCAGTTTTCCTGTGCACTCGTGACCAGACTGCAATTTCCCTAGCTAAGCACCAGATGAAACTTCTGACTCGCATTTGGGGGCCAGAGGGGATGAAAAAGCAGAGGAACATGAGAGCCACACTCAACGAGGCGAGAGGCTCATGCCCAGACAGTTGCTGGGGAAGGACCATCCAGTTCACCTTTCTCTTCTCATCCCACCCCCCCACTAACCCCCCAGGGGGGAAACAGTCACTGAAGGGAATGGCTGGCTGGCCAGGTTGCCTGCATCATTGAAACCTCTCTGGGCTGTAAAGTGAACCCATAAAAGGGGACTATGCGGGAAGCCAGACGTAAGCAGTGAGTGGAAGAAGTGTTACAGATTTAAAGAAGTCTACTCAGGACACAGCGAAACAGATGAACTCTATTGCGTTGAGCAAGCAAATGTTCTGGAAACTTTCATCGTGGAGGTGATGGAAGTCTCAAGATGACCCACTGCTCTTCATGGGGAAGGTCAGTGTGGGAAGTGAGACCAAGGTGAGCAATGGCACGAAGCACCCCTTTCAGTGAGACCTGGTGACCCAGATGGCCAGATGCATGGACCATGTTGATATGAGCCACTCTGATCCCCTGGATGACTTAGCAGGGGCATCAGACCTAATCTTCAGACCGTGTTTGCCAATAAAGTTGACGTTCTTCCACCCAGCCTGCTGCGCTGACCTTTGAAATCGGGAGAGAATGAGAGAAATCGAAAGAGGCTTAGGGATCCTCTGGGCCAGGGTATTTGAAGCTTCGGTGATTGGCTGATTGATCTTTGCTCTAATGCCCCCTGCACCATCCTTGCTGTTTCTTCACATTTTTCTATAAATCAGCTCACTTTTGTGCATTCACTCCTAGTCTGTCATGTGACAATATCCACAAGATCATGGGCTTTATGGTAATTTTAATTTATGCTAATTTTTAATACAGTTTCAATCAGTATGTGACTCTTTAACGTAAGAACTGGCTGTCTTCCTTCCCTGAGGAGCACGTGTCACTTTCAGGAACTGTGACCCAGTACTTCCATTTTGAAAATAAAGACACTAAAGCTGGGGGGAGGTGGGTAATTTCCCGGGATCACACAGGAAATCAGCGACAGGACTGGGTTCCCTATGCCACACTGGCGCCCCCGGCTGTCTGTTTCCCAGTAGCGCTGAGCTTTATTCTGGATCTGAGCAGTTCTGTGTGGAACCAAAAGTCTCCGGAGTCCGGTGCCTGGTCTAAGAGGCAGCTGCCAGTTTTTCCTGCCTTCTTGCCTCCCCGTGAAGTCTTGGGAGCCATGATGTTGAGGACCCCTGAAGACAGAAATCTTCCTCTCCTCCTAGAGCTATACACGCATTCAGTTAATGATGGACCAAAGGACCATGTTATTATCACCAAGACAAGAAACAGCAAGTATTGGCGAGGATCTGGAGAAAAGGCGACCCTCATACATTGTTGGTGGGGATGCAACGTGGTGCAGCTGCTGTGGAAAACAGTAGAAGGTTCCTCAAAAAACTGAAACCAGGGGGGCTCCTGGGTGGCTCGGTCGGTTAGGCCTCCGACTTCAGCTCAGGTCATGATCTCACAGTTCGTGGGTCCCTGGAGCCTGTCTTTGATTCTGTGGCTCCCTCTCTCTCTTCCCCTCTCCTGCTCACGCTGTCTCTATCTCTCTCTCTCAAAAATAAATAAAACATTAAAAAATATATTTTTTAATTGAAACCTATGACCCAGTCATTCCACTATTGGGTATTTACCCAAAGAAAACAAAAATACTAAATCAGAAAAATATATGCACTTCTATATTTATTGCAGAATTATTTACAATTGCCAAGCTATGGAGCACCCTAAATCTCTATCAGTACACAAATAGATGAGGAAAATAGGGTGTATATACATGGAATATTGCCTAGCCATAAAAAAGGATGAGATCCTACCGTTTGTGAGAACAGGGATGGACCTGGAGATAACATGCTATGTGAAACAAGTCAGCAGAAAGACAAATAGCATACAATTACACAGGCAAGTAGAATCTAAAAATGACAACAAAGGAGCCCAAATGCCCATTGACTGATGAATAAATAAAGATGAGGTATATATATACAATGGACTATTACTGAGCCATCAAAAAAAAATGAAATCTTGCCATTTGTAACAACACGGATGGAGCTAGAATGTATTACGCTAAGCAAAATAAGTCAGAGAAAGACAATACCGTATGATTTTACTCGTGGGGAATTTAACAAACAAAACAGATGAACATATGGGAGGGAGGATAGAGAAGAGAGGGAAACAGACCATAAGAGACTCTTTTTTTTTTTTAATGTTTATTTATTTCTAGGAGACAGAGAGAGAGAGACAGCGTGAGCAGGGGAGGGTCAGAGAGAGAGGGAGTCACAGACTGAAACAGGCTCCAGGCTCTGAGCTGGCTGTCAGCACAGAGCTCGATGCGGGGCTCGAACCCACGAACCGTGAGACCATGACCTAAGCGAAAGTCGGATGCTTAACCAACTAAGCCACCCAGGCGCCCCAAGAGACTCTTAAACTATAGAGAACAAACTGAGGGTTGATGGAGGGGTGTGGGTGGGGGATGGGCTAGATGGGGAATGGACAGTAAGGAGGGTACTTGTTGGGATGAGCACAGGGTGTTACATATAAATGATGAATCACTGAATTCTACTGAAACCAATATTGCACTGTATGTTAACTAAAATTTTAATAAATTTTTAGAATCTATCAAATAAATAACAACTAACAAATGAATTAACAAACAAAAAAGCACAATCAGACCTATAAGTATGGAGAACAGGGGTTCCTGGGGGGCTCAGTCAGTTAAGCATCTGACTCGATTTTGGCTCAGGTCATGATCTTATGGTTTCTGGGTTCAAGCCCCGCATCGGGCTCTGCGCTGGTGGCTTCAAGCCTGCTTGGGATTCTCTCTCTCTCCCCTTCTGCCCTTCCCCTGCTCACACATGTGTGCTCTCTCTCTCTTTCTCTTTCTCAAAAATAAATAAATAAACATTTTTTAAAAATACAGAGGACAAACTGATGGTTGCCAGAGAGAAGGAGGTAGAGGGATGGACAAAATGGGTCAAGGGGAGTGGAAGATACAGTCTTCCAGTGGTGGAATGAATAAGTCACAGGACTAACCATCAGCATAAGGGACATGACCGGTGACCTTGTAACAGAGCTATCGCGGGACACATGGTAGCTACACTTGTGGCGAGCATCGTGTAATGTGTAAACTTGCTGAATCGCTATGTCGCACGCCTGAAACTAATGTGACATGTGTTGACTATACTCAAATTAAAAAGAAAAAGAATGACCGTATTCCTGATCCCATTTTGCAGCGATGGGAGGTGAGGCTCAGAGAGGTAAGTAAGCCGCCCGTAGTCACAATGCTCCTAAACCTGGTGTGTTCACACAACTCCGGTGTGTTGGCCTCCAGCATCCGTCCAAAGACTTCTCAGTGGCCACTTCCCTTGTCCCCTGCTTGCTCTCCCAGGAGCTCATCACCGCCTGGTACATTGGGTTCCTGACGCTCATCCTTTCTTCATTTCTTGTCTACCTGGTTGAGAAAGATGTGCCGGAGGTCGATGCCCAAGGAGAAGAGATGAAGGAGGAATTCGAGACCTATGCAGACGCCCTTTGGTGGGGCCTGGTGAGTCACCGTCCTGAAGGGCCCTGGCAGGGACTGACTGTTAGAGACAGAGAGGTGGAGGGCGTGGCATGGGGTGCCCTGGTGGGCAGCTGCCTACGCTCCCAGGTGAGAGCACTTGGAATGGGCTTTTCCTTGGTGCTTACCGGAAGTCGGGGCTGGGCACAGTGGCTCCCATCACCACCCAGGGGCCTTACTTCGTCAGTTGTAGGCTGTGATCGGTGGACCACGCATGTGCAAACAGACAGTAGCAGACACACACACGTGCACTCAGACCTCCGAGCGCACCTGGAGTTCCACAGGAACACGTGGTACTATCGATGGCATTTTTTGAAGGCATACTTTGCTCTAAGGATCTTACATTTATTAACATTTTATTTTATTTTATTTTATTTTATTTATTTCTAGGAGAGAGAGATAGCATGAGCAAGGGAGGGTCAGAGAGAGAGGGAAGCAAAGACTCTGAAACAGGCTCCAGGCTCTGAGCTGGCAGTCAGCACAGAGCCCGACGCGGGGCTCGAACCCACGAACCGCGAGATCATGACCTAAGCGAAAGTCGGACGCTTAACCGACTAAGCCACCCAGGCGCCCCAACATTTATTAACATTTTAAACTCCATTCCTCTTATGAGTCCCTTTTTTAAGACGGCAAAACTGAAGGGCGCCTGGGTGGCTCAGTTGAGCGTCCAGCTTTGGCTCAGGTCATGAGTTCTCGGTTTGTGGCTTCAAGCCCCGCGTCGGGCTCCGTGCTGACAGTTCAGAGCCCGGAGCCTGCTTCGGATTCTGTGTCTCCCTCTCTCTCTGCCCTTCCCCGCCCCTCTTTCTCTCAGAAATAAACATTAAAAAGAAATTTAAATAAAATGGGGAAACTGAGGCATGAAGCGGTTAAGTATGTGATTAAACCAAGACAGATCCCTGAGCCAGTTAGGGGTTGAACCTGGGATTTGAACTCAGGCAGTTGGGCTCCAGAGTCCCAATGCTTAGCGGCTCTGCCATCCCATCCTCCACATCCATAAGTACGTGCACACAGTCACCTACGCTTGTAAACACACCCAGGAATATACCACACACATCCACACAGACATGTGCACAGACATGAGACATGCGCACAGACACACACAACGCACACAAATACACTCGTAGGCGTGCACACATTGGGAAGCATGGCAGTTCACAAAATCACGCATATGTGAATATGCCAAGAGTGCACATGCACATGTTTGCAATTATTGGAAATGTTTGTTGGCTGATTGACTATGGGCAGGAAATCTTTAACTTAGAAACGGGTGTGGTCTCACAGCTCCAAGAGAATTACTTGGCACTCGGTGCCTTTTCTCCCACGGGAGAAACCTCCGCAAGCAGTACAGAAGGCTGGAAGGTGGGGCCCTGACACATCACTGATCGCCCTGTCCCCGCGAAGGCCCGTGTCTGACCTCTTCTCTCTTCAGATCACACTGGCCACCATCGGCTATGGAGACAAGACCCCGAAAACGTGGGAAGGCCGGCTGATTGCAGCCACCTTTTCCTTAATCGGCGTCTCCTTCTTTGCCCTTCCAGCGGTAAGTACCTTCGATGTTTTCCCGAGCATGACATGTGGGACCCCCTCCGCCGCCCGCCTGACCCCAGCTGAATCTTCCAGGCTGACGTTCTGCCCTTGCGCCCCCTTGAGTCCGCGCTGGGCTGCTCAAAGTCCAGCCTCCAGGCTGGGCTTCCTTAAGCTCAGTTAGTCCCTCCCTCCTCTGGGCCTGGCTCTGCAAAGCCATCTCTGGCCCCATTCTGCCTCCCCGCTGACCCCAGACTGTGAGCTCCCTGGGGGCTGGGATCATATCTCCCACCCACGGTTTCCCCAGCGCCTTGCCCGTAGCGGGCCCTTCCTCTATGTGCGCTCCCTTCCCGTGTCCCATCATTTCCTGTCCTGGCTTATGTAAAAAAAAAAATCCGTTTCCGGCCAGACTGAATCTTGACCCGTGATAGAATAACCAAAGCCTGGCGCCCATGAGCATAATATTAACAACAGTTCTAGAAAGCACTTGTCGTACTCACTGTGTGCTGGCATCATTCCAAATGCTTTACCTACATACATGACAACATCATGAGTTTGGTGCTGTGTCTGTCACCATTTTCCAGATGAGAAAACTGAGGCTCAATTAGGTCAGAGTCAAGTTTGCATAGTCATGAGGCTATTGGCTTGCGGGTTCTGTCTCTAATCGTGAAGCTGGAGAGAAACTTCTTAGGGAAAAATCGCACTTCTCCTGGTTCATCTCCCAGCCTTCGTCTTCAGGGATACTCTTCCTCCGCTGTAGCCTTATCTCATCTGTTTTTCCTAAGCTCTCTGACCTTGGGCATTTGACCTCCGTGAATCTCAGTCTCCTCATCTGGAATAGGTTGAGGACTGTGGGGGTGCCCCATGGTCTCCTCTAATTTTCAAATAGAAGCATGGCTTCTATCCATGTGATCCCCATGTGAGTCTGACCTGGAAATCAAAACAGGTCACAATTCTGGGATTCCAGTAAAATGACAATTAAAGCACTAAAATATTATTATTATTATTTAATGTTTACTCATTTTGGAGAGAGAGAAAGAGAGAGCGAGCGCACAAGCAGGGGAGGGACAGAAAGAGAGGGCGACAGAGGATTCAAAGCAGACTCCGCTCTATTAGCACAGAGCCCAATTCGGGGCTCTAATCCACGAACTGTGAGATCATGACCTGAGCCAAAGTTGGACGAGTAACTGACTGAGCCATCCAGGTGCTCCAAGCTGCTAAAATATTTTTAAATTCCACCATTTGCTGGACATCTGTTCTGTGTCGTACTTCTTACTAAACAGCATCTATACATGATTTCACTTTTTCCTTAACAAAATTATGAGGAAGGTATTATTAGCCCACTTCCCCTGGAGGACGCTGAGGTGTGCTGGGGCCCTGGCTTGCCTGGGGATCTCACCACTTGAAAGCTGCAGAGTCAGGAACTGAAGCCAGGCCTTCCTCACACCGAGGCTCCACGTAACCCAGCAGCCTACTCCCTGGCAGAGAAGAAAGGGGTCTTCGTGGCCTTGGGAGTGGGGATGGGGTGCCCAGAGAGGCCAGCGGGGCTGACCGGGCCTGCCTTCTCCCTCCAGGGCATCCTGGGATCAGGGCTGGCACTCAAAGTGCAGGAGCAGCACCGGCAGAAGCACTTTGAGAAAAGAAGGAAGCCGGCCGCTGAACTCATTCAGGTCTGTCTGCCTGCGGATGAGTCGGATAGGGACTGAGCTCGTGCATCCGCGTCTTGGGTGGGGACAGGACTGTGTGTGCCTGCACAGCGGTGGGCGTGCCTGGGTCTGGGGACAGAGCCCAGGGCCGTGCGTGATTGTGGAGGGCTATGGGTGTCCTGTCTGTGCAGCGTGAACGTGACAATCCCAATGTTCTCCCGTCCGCATTTGAAGACAAGTGAAGAAGAGACAAAGGACTTGGAGAGGGACCAAGGCATCCGCTGTTTTACTAACCATGTTGGAGAATTTGACTCTGGGTCCATACTAGGCTTCTCCTCCTTCTGCTTCCCACCCCTCTCCTGACCTAGGGACCCATAGGAAGCACCAGCCTGGAGTCCAAGTGCTTAGCCCATCAGCTACAAGGAGATGTGGCCCCTTACATCCGCCAAGGAGGGAGAACCCATACGCCAAGAGAAAGATGCCTTACGTGTGCCCAGTATTGGGCAGTGGGCCATTTGTAGACCAGTAGACCACTAGTGATCTACACACCAGTGAGCGTTAGATGCCGACCAGCTCCATCGCTCCTGCCCCGTGGGCTCAACGTAGGGAGGACATTCAGGGGTGGGGGGAAAGGGCAGAAGTGTCCCCCTTAAACCAGAGGGAGTTCCTGCTTTGTGGTGCCGTGGGCCGTTGGGAGCACAGAGAAGAGGAGGTGTGGCCCCCTGACTACAGCCACACGGGTCCAAGCGTGTGTGGGACCACCCACCGTGAAGTTGTGTCCAGTGTACTGAGGGGTCCCTAGGGGTCTGACACTACATGGTACACAGGGTTGTCCTACATCATGAAGTGTCTGAGCCAGTCTCAGTCTCTAAGATCTGCTCCATTATCCCCCAAGCCCCAGGCCATCAGGGTATTCCTGAAGTTCTAGTATATCCGAATCAAACCCTCATCTCCCCGCCGTCTCTCACAGCCAAAGTGGCCCAAAGACAGTGTGCGTCGTCTTATCTGTTTAAGAAATCTCAGGGAACCTCGCAGCCAGAGTAAACCCTGGCCCTTCTGGGGATTTTACCCCCAGGACCCTCCTCTCCTTCCACCGCATTTCTCCACAGCCCAACAGTACCAGTTATGATTCCAAGATGGCGGGTCAAGGAAGGTTTTCTTCCCTGAGGAGGTACACAAAGCCAGGAAGCCTGGCTTCTCTGGATATTACCTCAAGTGCATGTTTCAACCCCGACGAGTCAGGGGCTTAACGAAGGTTTTCAATCCTGTGGGGTTCTGTGTGAGCGTTTCAGGTTGTCCGTCATTCTACCCCCTCTCTTTCCCTCCTCAGGCCGCCTGGAGGTATTATGCTACCAACCCAAACAGGATTGATCTTGTGGCAACGTGGAGGTTCTATGAATCCGTCGTCTCCTTTCCCTTCTTCAGGCAAGTGAAGACCTGTCTGAACGCTCAGGGTGTGACCGGCCACCCCTCCACCGCGGGTCTGTATCTGTGCCTGTGGCCTTTGAGTTTCTTGGAGAACAGAGACTGGTTCCCAGCTGTGCTACGCAGGAGGATCACCTGGGAGCTTAACCACCCCCCCCCCCCCGTTAAGGGCCACCCCCCAGGCTATTTGAATCAGAAATGCCAAGAGTGGAGACCTGGCATTGGTATTTTTTTTAATGTTTGTTTATTTTTGAGAGAGAGAGAGAGTGCAAGGGGCAGAGGGAGAGGGAGACAGAGGATCTGAAGCAGGCTCCGGGCTCTGCACTGATAGCAGAGAGCCCGACATGGGGCTCGAACTCACAAACTGTGAGATCCTGACCTGAGCCTAAGTCGGACGCTTAACCGACGGTGCCACCCAGGGGCCCCCAAGCATTAGTATGTTTAAAGCTTCCCAGGGGACCCCAGTGTGCCACCAGTGGTTACCAGCTGGGCAGTGTGGAGCAGCCAAAAAGAGAAGTTCTGATCATTGTCTGAGCAGGGCCGGTGTCTGAGGAAGTGGGGAGCCAGTGCGGTGGGGGCCTTGCTCGCGGTTCTGGGTGCCTCTCCCGCCTGGCCGTGGCCTGTACGCATAGACTCTTCTGGATGCTGGGAACAGGCAGGTGGAAGCAGCAGCGGCAGGAGGAATCCTCTGATCACCCAGAGGTGTTGTCTTGTGTCCTTAAGGTGGGAGATTAAATTAAAGGCCTCAGGACAAAAATGAAAAGCACTGCCCATGGCCAGGGCCTGTGGAAAGGAAAAGAGAACTTAGTATTCACTGCATATCCAGTCCATCCAAGGTCTTCCAGTTCATACTCCAATCATCCCTCCCAGGCAGCCTCGGAAGCAGGCCAGAGGATCCCAAACATTCTGGAAGCATTAAAATCAATGAGGGGCGGGGCATATGGATGACTCACTGGGTTGAGCATCTGACTTTGGCTCAGGTCATGATCTCACAGTGCACAGGGCCTGCGTCTGATCTTCTGCCCCCACCTCTCTCTGCCCCTCCTCTGTGCACACTTCCCCTCTAAAATAAATATTTAAAAAGATCAGTGGAGGGTTTGGGGAGCTCAAGTCCTATACCCGCCTTTGGCCATTTCCATGGCGCTGGCCCAGTAAAGCATCTTGGACGGACGCCCCAGGGCGAGTCTGGCAGAGTGGCTCACGGTCCCTTCCCGGAGACAGGCTGAGTGGTCAGGTCACCAGGCTCCTCTCACTAGCGGGGGGAAGCTGGGGCTCAGAAACTTGGGGCGTTTTGGCCAATGTCTGCCACATCAAGAAACTGCAGAGCCCATGGTCTCTTCACGACCTGGGCTACGGAAACACACCCCGCTTCTCCGGGTTTGGAGGCTGTGGCCCTGAGCCGGGAGTTTACGCGTGTGGGTGAAACACAGAACGTGTAGGATTCCTGGTTGGGAGGAACAGCCGAGGGACCTGAGCCTCCCACCTGAGCTGGTCCCTGCTCTGAAGCCTGTTTCTGCCACTGGCCTTTGGTTTCAAGGATCCTTGTGTGACCCGATCATAGCTGAGTGGTCCCCTCCATCCCTGTCCCACCCACCTATCATGCGACCTGCATCCAGCCTCAATTTTCCCTTCAACCCATCACCAGATTGTGGTACAGATTTAGGGAAATTCAAGAGACCTGGGTTCTTCTGGCTCATTTCACTCCATAAAACCTTCCAGTGGATGACCGTGACAAAGAGAATGATGCCCAAAATCTGACCATGACCTACAGGCTCCGAAAGCTCAGGCCCCTGCTGGTCTCTTCCGTCTCATTCCTGCAGAGACCCTAGTGGCACGTGCTATTCCTACTCAGGGCATCCAGTCCGCCAATCATAGGTGACTGGCAAAGGAATCGAACCTGGATCCCGAGGGCAGAGAGAAGCTGTTTGAGCCCAAGTGTGACCTGATCAGATCTGTATTTCAGGGAGATGACAGAAAGAGCATGGAAGCCTACTGGACGGACTCAGGATTTTAGGCAAGGAGACCAGTTCTCAAATGAGTGCAGGATTCAGGGTGAGAGCCAGCCAGCGCTTAGCCCAAGGTAGAGGCTAAAGAAGGCTGGTGGAGGGGGGACCCGAAAGTGAATAAGCAGGGGAGGGGGGTAACTCAAGGAGTTATGGCTGGTGGAGGAGTCAGGGAGATGGAAGAGTCAAGGCTTCCAGAAACCAGTGACGATGTTTGGGTTTCTAGACTGCGTCTCTTACCAGTCATTAGATTCATTGGCTCAGTTGATGGCCTCCATGGCTCCCTTTGATTCTAAATTCTACTTTTGCTGTAATCATTTTGGGTTGGGGATAATGTCAGTCTTCTTTTGGGTCACAAGAGCCTTCGAAGGGGCAGGTGACCTCCCTTGAAAAGGCAAGAGTGACCTTGGACTCGGAGACAGACATGTGCAACCACACTGAGCTCGGAACCAAGATGATTTCTGTTCGCTGTGCAGCCCAAGGTCTTGGCAATAGGCCTATTCTTTTGGGATGATTTATTATAAATAAGGCATTGTCGTGGCTGTCAGAGATTCGGAGGAAGACACTGTGGGCAGGGCTGCTGTGATAGGGGGATGGTTTTTAAACTGAGAGAGAACACTTGTTTCTTTCTTTCTTTCAAGGACAAAAGTAGTATAAAGTCACTAGCAAGACTTAGCATCTCCAACTAGAGCCACTTAGCAACTGTTCTGAAACAAGGCCGTCCCTTGGGAGAAGAATGCCTCTGAATGCCAGTCCCCTTCATACATTGAATGATAATGGTGATAATTCACGGATGTGTTCTCACCTGACTCCTACACGGTTTTTTTTTTTTTGTCTTTCTTTTATGCTTAAAAAAAAAAAAAACATTATTGAGGTATGTTTCACATACTGTAAGAAGGTTTCACTTACACTAAAAAGTACCCCTTGAAAGTGAACAATTCATTGGTTTTTAATATAGTCACAAAATGGAGCATTCATCACCACTGTCTCATTCCAGAACATTTTATTGCTCCAGAAAGAACCCCTGTACCCGTGAGGAGTTATTCCTGATTCCTCCTTTCCCCCAGCCCCTGCAAGCCCTAGCCTATTTTCTGCCTCTATTCTACCTGTTCGGGACTTTTCATATAAAAATGAAATCTTATGTGGTCATTTATGTGTGGTTTCTTGCATTTAGCATGTTTTCAGGTCTCATCCAGGTTGTCCTGTGTATCAGAAATTGATTGCTTTGTATGGATGAGTAATATTCTATTATCGGTGTGCCATTTTGTTTACCCATTCATCAGACAATGCACATTTGGGTGGTTTCCATTTTTTGGCTGTTATGCTGATGTATGACATTGTGTGGACATGAGTTTTCAATTCTCTTGGGCTTATACCTGGGGGTGGAATTGGCAACACTGTGTTTAACTTTTTGAGGAACTAACAGACTGTTTTCCATGGTGGTGACATCATCTTACATTCTTCTCAAAGATTTGGAAGGACGGTGTTGTGGGGCTGTATCAGAGTTCAGTGCAGTCCTTTGTGAGTTCACAGGCTATATCTGGTTAGGCTTAGTGCTGATGGATGATGGTGTTGCCTTTTTGTTTTTATTTTCTGCTACTATTTAAAATTATAAACTAATTGCTTCTGAATTATAAAGAACTTCAGAGAGCTATGAGTCGAAGACCAGATCTTCTGATTTATTGGCTTGTGGAGACTGTGTCTACTTAGTACAGGTAGTATGAGGAGGATTTAGGGAATGGTAGTTGCACATAATAATGTACAACTACAGATGACAGCGGACATTAGAAACTACATGTTGGGGCACTTGGGTGGTGCAGTCGGTTAAGTGTCTAACTTTGACTCAGGCCATGATCTCACGGTTCGTGAGATCAGAGTTCGAGCCCCACATCGGGCTCTCTGCTGTCAGTGTGAAGCCTCCTTCAAATCCTCTGTCCTCCTCTCTCTGCACCTCCCCCTCCTCCCAAAATAAACATTAAAAGTTAAAAAAACAAACCACATGTTGCTTTCCATTGACAGGGAGCCTGCGTACCATTCGGTTCCCTAAAAGTGTTGGTAGAATGATCTAGAATACATCTGTGCTGTCTAATGTGGTACCACTAGCCAGATGTGGCTTTTGAGCATCTGTCTGTGACTCATGCAATTGAGAAATCACATTTTCCATTTTATTTAATTTCAACTTAAATAGTCAGGTATGACTCGTGGCTACCATATTGGACATTGTACCTCTGAAATCATTAGACATTAGACTAAAATGGAGACTTAGGCCCCAGAGGTAAAAGCCTCTTGACCAAGAAGACCCAGTTAATTTTTTTATATAACCAGAACCTGTTCCTTTTATGACCAGTGTCAAGATTATTGGAGTGCTTAGCAGTAGAGAAGGGGGGACACATCCAGTCATCCATCACGTTGGCCAAGTAAGATGGACCTGCTTTAGTACGTGCTATCTCATTGAATCTTTAGAATTTCATGGAAGAGCAGCAGAATTAACTCTATGTTCATAGGCCAGATATTATAGGTGAAGAGTAAGCATCAGTGAGATTCATTAGCTCGCCTAATGTTGCCTCCACCTCCCAATACATAAAGAGAAAAACCAAGGTCTTGTGTCAAAGCCCATTGCATCTCTGGGAAGACAGAGTTTTTCAGGGAGAAAATTGGGTAAAAGTAAGATGAGACAAGGGTTACTGGGATAAGAATACCCATTTCTGAAGATTATTGTCGCGAAGGTCAAATCGGATAGGATGTGCGGAAGCACCTGTTACGTTACCTGTCGTACAGCAGGTGTCCAGTCTCCGCTGCCTGAATCTGGGCTGGAAGGAAGTATTGGTGTTAGAGCAGGAAAAGAAGACACTTCGCACCCTAGGAAACCACGACAGTGACAGCAGGGCTAAAACACCCCATCTGGAATGTGGTTACAAATCTTTTGTCTCTTTATCCCATTCATTCACTCACTCACTCACTCACTCACTCACTCACTCACTCACTCACTCACCAAGCATTTATTGAGCCTCTCTCATTTGCAAGTACTGTGTTTAGCACTGGGGACATGACAGGGAACAGAAACGGGTCCACTGTGCTGATCGTGTCACAAGGTTGGTGGAGATACAGACAGGGAAGTGGCCACTGGATGTTTATTGCTTGGAGTGTGTTGGGGCCTTGAAGCCAGCTCGCAAGGAGTAAAGAGTGACATGAAATGAACGTGTGGGGACAGGAAGTGCATGTGACAGCTGGGGAGGAATGTGGTGCCAGGGCATTTTCCTTGACAGGAAGGGTCTAATGGAGAGGGATCCGTGTGCACACGGGGGAAAGAGAAGGGCAGGAGGAGAGAGCGGGCAGAGGTGTGGGTTCTGAAGCGCGAGTGGAGGATGGGTGTCAGGATCACAGACCTTGCATCCGCGTGCTCAGAAGAAGCCCTCAGAAGGGCAGGGCCATGTGTACGCGGCTGCTGACCTGGTGGTGGGACATGGGGCAGATCTCTCTCAGTGAGAAGTGAGTCAAATTCGTAGCCTAGGAGAGAAAGCAGAGGCAGGAAGTGTGAAGATAGAGGTGGCATAGAATCCTTGTCCTGGAGAGAGAGAAAGGAATGGGGTGGGGTGGGGGACTCTGCCTCTAACAGTGCTCCCCACGGCACCCCAGTGCACGTCCTGCCCTCCACCCACCCCCACCCTTTTCTTCTCCTCTCAGTGCTCTCCCCACCTCCAGAGGCAGACATCCAGAGCATCCTAGAAAAGCAGAGTGTTTTCTGTGCACATGCTTCAGGCAGAGAGATGGACCCAGAGGAAGTGACCCACCCAAAGCCACCTCGGACCAGTTGGGGAGCTGAACCGTGAGCTGGGAAGGCCCCAGCCGGTCCCTCTGCTTCTCTGTCGTGATGCCTCGTATTCTGTCCCCATTTCTCCCTCCGTGACATCCCAGTGATAGTCCCCTTATTCATTCAATATTTATCTTGCATTTACCACGTGCCGGGGTTCTGGGGTGCTCAGATTTCAGAGCTGAGAACAGCAGAGGGCCTGCCCCAAGCCGCTCATAGAACTTCCACGTGGTTGTAAAACTGTGATCCGAGTACATTGCCTCTGGTGAAGAGACTCACCCCTCCCAGACCCTGGGGCTTTGGATAAGAAACTCCAGCAGCCGCCCCTCCAGCTGGAACTCGAAGGATGAGCAGTACTGTCCTGGGCAGAGCCTGGGCAAAAGCTCAGAGTCTGGAATGTGTGCATGCCCCACATGGCCTCGTGGTCAGGATGGGGGCGGGGGGCTCTGAAGCCAGGTCACCTGGGTTTGCATCCTGAGTCTGCGACCTCCTAACCATAAGACCTGGAGCAACTTTCTTAACCTCTCTGTGCCTTAGTTTTGTATCAGGTAAATGGGAATGATGCTACTTTCCTCATAGAGTTGTTTTGAGGTTTAAGTGAGTTCATCTATGAAAAGAACTTAAAATGGTATGTGCCTAATAATTATCACTCATTAAATATTAGTGACGATGGTGGTGATGTCGACTACGATGACATGGTGGTGACAGAGTGATGGGGTGTGTGGCTGCTGAGTGATGAAATTCTGGGTCTCCTGGTCTGTCCCCATTGCTACACTAATCCCCTGAGCCCAGCACAAGGCCTGGGCCAGAGGAAGTACTCAGCAACCGTTCTCTGGGTGAGTAAATGAATGAATGGCCCAGAAGAACCCTGAGACTGTAGATCCACGCTGGGGATCTGGCTGGGGAAACCCGTTCTCATCACTGATTCCCAGCCACACTCACCATCTTGTCCTAGAGCTCTACTGTGGCCCGCCATCTTTGTCAAAGGGAAGCTTCAGGCACATCGTGGGGAGAGGGGAAGCTGTTCATGTAATTTATACTTTCTTTATGTTTTTCTCTCTCGTCCCCTCCTAGGAAAGAACAGCTGGAGGCAGCAGCCAGGTATGTTTCTGATCACAAATTGCCTTCTTCCCACCACCATGTGGGGACAGAGGGTCCAGTTCAATATGGTGGAGGGCCCCGGGGCAGCGTGCTGGCTATGAGACAGAGTTTGGGGCTGACTACTATTCCCGACCACCATATTCCTCTACCATTTTCATGTTAATGTCCACAAGGACACCTCAACTGTGATCTTGGCCGCAGTCACTTAGTGAGGAGGACGCCGTTCTGTGCCCGGAGTCCCGCATGAGTTTATCTCACTTGGTCTTCACAACCGCAGTGTAAGACAATCCCGAGTACCCCCAACTGTGGACTGAGATTGAGGCTCAGAGAGTTTGAGTTGTCCCCCTTGGATAACACAGCGACTGAGAGGCAAGATCAACATTCAGACTCGGGTCTGAATATTAAGACCACCTTCTTTCCATTATATATTGGTTCACTTGCTTCTTGGGTTCACGGATGGCTCCCAGAAAGTGAATCAGGACTATAATGCGTGATGCCCAGTAAACCACGCTCACCACAGGCTGCTGCAGAGCCAACACTACCGTTGGGCTTCAGCATTGTGAGCACTTTTTCCCCCTTCCTTTCCTCTCCCTCTCAAGAAGATGTCACTGTAGCGGGGACACTGTGGACCCTGCTCGAGATTGCAACGAAAACAGATGCCTCTCACAAACGTCAGTGTTTATATATATATCTATAAATATAAATAACTATAAATACAGATGGCATTTAATCTATCATGTTGAGCAACTACTTGTGAGGCCTTGTAGTCTCCTGGACACAAAGTTCAACAACTGTCCTTCTAGAATTGACAGAATTCAGGCAGAGAGGGTAGCAGGACCCTGGGCCTCATGGTAGGGGAAATACTCAAAGCCAGTGACCTTTGGGAAGCTGAGCCAAATCCTCTTGAATGGAGTCCGTGATGGAGCCCTGTCCCATACATAATCCCTCTTGGAAGAAACAGCTACAGACACACCAGTTAAATCACACACAGAACAGTTAGGACTTCCTGCTTCCTTTGTGCATGTTTTCAAATGGATGGAGCATTTCCTGCCTGGACCCGGTTTGGACTGTAGGGGCATTTGGGGAGGCGGCAGAGGAGGGCAGGGATGAGTGGCAATGACCTCAGGGCACCTTTGCTAGAGGACCTGTAGCAGTTCACAGAGGCAGGTGAGGAGACATCTCAGATATCCTCTCCCAGATACATCTGTAGAAGCCGAGGCGCCCCTTCATAGAAGAGGGCAGACTCACCCCAAATTTCAGGTCTCAAGACTTCCAGATGTACCTTGTCTTCTCCTTCTCTCATGAGTCACAGGGTTTTGCATCATGCAGGCATTGACGCTGTGAGTTACCACATCTACCTGAGAGCCTTTTCTATACATACAGGAACAGAATTCAGCCAAATTGTAATGTACGTGCAATATACCACTGTGCCCTGGATTATGCACTTCCGGCTTCATGAGAGCCTGGGTAGATGCCTTCTGAGGCTTTGCTGGGGATGCCACCACGATCATCAGAAAAGGGCTGTCTGGAATCTCAGCAAGTTGCTCATGCGCCTCTCAAGAACTCTGTTAGGGGTGCAGAAGGAAAACACATTTCACGATTTCTCAGGGTTAAGAGTTCTGGGGTGTTTGCTGGCTCCTTCCCACCCGGAGAAGAAGATCAGTTACATAAGCCCCTCCGTCTCCCTCATCTGGGCTCAGGCACAAGTATTTTGGGTTTGTTCAGCAAACGGGTTGGCTGACCACTTGGCAGGTGTGATTACAGCCGGGAGGCAGGGCGTGAGACCTGGAAGAAGTTATGGGCAAACTGTCGACAGAGGCATCAATTCCTTTACCCAAGAGGGCAGGGAACAAGGTGAGGGAATGATCAGCAGTGGGCGCATGCATTAGATGTATGGTTGCCGATGGCCATTCCCCACCTTTGTGTTAGCTTCTTCAACAAGCTGCCAGCTAACTGGTGTTTCAGTCTCATTCATTATTTTCTAAATAGCTGGAATCAGAGTGGAGTTCATCTCCTTGTCCCCTCCAAGCATGGGTGGTCCACACTTCTGTTTATTTGTTGGGCTGATGTAAGTGTTCTCTTTTCTGTGACTTAACATATCTCAATCCTGCATTGGGAGAAGAAAAAAAAAATTTGTTAACTTATTGGAAAGACCTCAAGCCCATGGCTGCTTACAAAGCCGTTGCCTTCCTTCCCCCCGAACCCCTGCCACTCCGCACCCAGAGGGTCGACAGAGAGATGAGCTTCTCTAGTGCCGAGGATGGGGCTGTGTTGACTGCTTTGATTCATGTGGACTTTTTTGAGGAACTTCAGTTCCACTGACTTGCTTCCTACGATGGCTGGGAGGTTGGCTCAGATCATTTTATGCTTCTCAGGATCTGTGATTCTGAGGCTAATCAGAAGAAAGAGAACCAGCTTCTCCTGTGGGCTTACAAGGAATTGAACACTTTTCCTAGGTCATCTGCATTAATTCTTATAAAAACAGAGGCAGCCAACGCACAAACACACATTCATCCCCTCTTACCCCCTCATGGTGCCCTAGGTAGGACTAAGGACTTCCCTATTAAAGCCTTTGTTTCATATATACTCAAAACTTGATCTCTCGTCCTCTTTAGAACATGAGCTAACACGGTGCCTGAAGGGTAGGGTGTACCTCCCTCCTAAGTATTTGCTGAAGGAATAAATAAATGACTTAACAAAGGGAGTTTTATACCATCGTGTTACCTGTGTGGAGACTGAGCTCAAGTGTTTAGTTAACTAGCACCTGAGCCAAGCACAGAAGTAGCCATGGTGGAGATTTCAAGTTCAGGTCTGTCTGACTGGACCAGATCATATCAGGCTGGGGTGCACTGTGGCACATCGGATTTCCATGCCCTCCTTGTACTCAGGAAGTCACTAGGGAGTGAGCTCAGTTAGCCTCACAGACACATGAACTTGGCATTTTTTCCATCTCAGCTAGCAACTCCTGTTTCACCTCTTCGTATAGCTCAGTCCTTCATTTTAGTTGGGACTCCATCTAATGTCACCTCCTGGGAAAGTCCCTCTTGGACCCTCTACCCACACCTCATCAGTCTCTATGCCCTTAATCCTACTTCATTATCATTGTTAGCATTGATGAATATCTAATATAGTATGTATTTGTTTCTCATTTGTCTTCTCTATTAGATAAAATGCCTCTGAGGGGCTAGACTCTGTTTTGTTCACTGCGTCATCTCCAGCATCTAAAACAATGCCTGGAACACAGCCTGAGATATGGTTAGCTTTCAGGAGATATTAACTTACTGGAAAAATTGGGTGGATGGCTGGCTGGGTGGGTGGATGGACAAACTCTTATTCTACAAGTGTCATAAACCCAACTGAAACTACCTTGGACTAAGAGGGAAATGTAATGGCTCACATAGTCACCCAACAGAGAGGGTGTGATCCCCAGGAAACAAGGAATGAAAGCCTTCTGGGATTTCTCTTTTCCTCTCTCATCTCTGCTTCTCCTTTCTGGTTTCACTTTCTCCCTGCCATTCCGCATGCTGATGAAGATGTGGATCCAAGCAGCCCTATGATTACGTATTTTCCCCTCTTTATCTGTCCTTCACTTGACTCTAAACCCCAGGAAAGCACTTAGTTTGACCCAATCTGGGTCACATACTTATGCCTCAGACAATCTGTATAACCCAGAGAGAAAGAGGCTACTACTGGCTAAACTTGGGGTCGTGTGTCCACCTGTTAGAGCAAGTGGTGTGTGTTCAAGATGCTATGGTTGACACCTTGCAGTAGAGTCATTTGGTTGAAGTTGGGAGGAATCAGTGCCCCAGCAGAATAGTGTCCTTTTCCCCCAGAGTATCGGGGATGAAACATAAAGCAGACAAATATGCCAGTTGCCCATGACAGGCATAAAAATTCCACCTGAAAACATTCAAATGCCTAAAAATAGTACTGCATTAAAGAACATCAACAATAGACCATACCGAGGCTCATTTATTCTATAGATGATACCAGAAAAGATTGATTGTTTACGTTGGGAACATCATTTAAAACATCAATTGCAACTATTCAGTAAACGTGCAGCAGAGCCAATCATTAGAGGCATTTGCCTGATAGAAAATTGTGTTTTTGTGAATTTTCAAAACAGGTAACTGTGTTGACAGTAAGTGCTTACTTGAGCCATATTGTTTACTTTGTATTTTCAAACAATTTAATCTTTAAACAGTGGCATCCAGGACTCTGCCCTTCTGTTTTCATCTTTGGAGAGGGAAGATGTTCATCCGGGCATCTTCCTTTCCTATATCATTATGTCCTTCCCATTGCAGAGCCCTCACATTTAGCAGAGGATCATTCTTTGGGTCACAGAATTTAAATATAATCACAATAATTTATAGAGGGAGCCTGCAGCTAGACGGTAGCAAGAACAAAACTCAATCTGATTCAGCTAGCCCCACGATGTGTGGACCCAGCCACACTGCTGGGCCTTTCAAGTCCCTGGGAACAGTTAAGTGACTGTAATCAGTCACCACCGGTGTCCCCTTTGGCTTGTTTTGTTTTCTTCTACTCTTCCTTGGCTCTCTGTAACTGAAGTCCCTGCTATGAGAGGAGGTAAAATTCACACTTTACTTCCTCCCTGTGACATTGGCCCCATGAAATTGATCTCGCACAGTGACAGATGATGTTGGCAAAAAATCTCTTTCCACGCCCTAGAATCAACGACTGTTAAAGACATGCAGGAATTTGGAGATCAATTAACCCAATCCCCTAATTTTGCTGATGGGAAAATTATTACCTAGAAGCAAAATAAAAGACCTGGACACAATTCCATAGCCGGTAATATTGTGTCCTGCCATGCAGTCCCTGCAACACTGATCCCGGCTGCAGAGTAGCTGAGATGCAGAGGTAAGATTTGGACCAAGTTCATTTAACCTCTCAGAGCGGTCTCCAACATGCCCTGAGGTCTTAGTCTTCATGTTCCTTTTGGAATATTGGGTAGTGCCTATTTATAACACCCCTTTGCCTCTGAATTATGAGTTATTGAGAAATCGAAATCAGAAATGGATCAAAACAATAGGTCACCTTTGCTGGGTGAAGCAGGATTGGCTTGGAAGCAACAGTGAGTGTCCTAACACTTCCCACTACGTTTGGCCTTAGGACCAGCCACACAGAGCAGACACTCTCCCTCCCAGACCCCTGGGGCCATTGCTTGTCTGACCCCGTGCAGCACTGACAGCTGGAGAGAGACCACGTATGACCTTGAATACAGAACTGACCTTCAATACGGAAGCCCACCCAATCGAGAAGATGAGTCAATGGCTATTTCACACACCCCATAATCAGATAATCACCTCCTTCCAGAAGATGAAGCCAGCAGAAGACCAGAGATTTCTTCTCAATTCTTCTAATTGTGGGGAAATTCCATTTTTATGGCTTTGCTAAAGTATGCAAAAAAGATGGTCCTCCCTACCCTTCATGTAGTCCCCTGTGTCTATGAGTGCATCATTCCTTAGCACACAAAAATGTGTCACAGCTCTCCTGCTTGGTTATCAGTCTGAAAACAGTCCTCGTGCACCCACTGTTCCCTCATTGTTTGCTGTCTTAGTTTCCTAAGGCCACCATAACAAATGACCATAAACTGGGTGACTTGGATCAATAGAAACTTATTATCTCACTGTTCTGGAAGACGGGAGTCCAAAATTGAGAGGTCAAGAAATCAAGGAATCAAGAGCCATATTCCTCCAATGGCTGTAGGGAAGAACCTTTCTTTGCCTTCTCCCAGCTTCTGGTAGTTGCTAGTAATCCTTGGCCTTCCTTGCTCTTGTGGACCCAACGCTCTATTTTCTTTTATTTTTTATTTTTTTAATGTTTTTATTTATTTCTGAGAGAGGCAGACAGCGTGAGCAGGGGAAGGGCAGAGAGGGAGACACAGAATCTGAAACAGGCTCCAGTCTCTGAGCTGTCAGCACAGAGCCTGATGCGGGCCTTGAACCCACAAACCGTGATATTATGACCCGAGCTGAAGTCGGACGCTTAACTGACTGAGCCACCCAGACGCCCCCCAACACTCCATCGTGGCCTTCTTCTCTCTGTGTACACCTGTGTCTCTCTGTACCCAAACCTCCCTTTCCTTTCTTTTATAAAGACACCAGTCACTGGATTAAGAGCTCATCCTACTCCAGTATGACTGCATCTCAACTTGGTTACATCCAAAAAGACTCTGTTTCCAAATAAGCTCACATTACAGCTATCAGGTCAGGGGCTTGGGCGTATCTTTTGGGGAACATATTTCAGCCTTTCACACTTGCCAAAGGCAAGCACAATTGGCTTGCCTACAAAGTAGGAAACTGTCTGAGCAGATCCAGGATCCATGATTTCGAAAGGGACACTTTGAGAGTTAGATTCCAATGTCCCCTGCACAGATGAAGACACGAGACCTCAGCAAGGTGAAACAACTTACACAAATCCAGGCCCAAATTGCACAAATAGGATTGGATCCTATGTCCACCTGGCTTCCTCCTGCTCTGTGGTCCTCTCTCCTCTTTCACCAGGGACTAAAAATAATGAGGTGGTGGAATTAGGAGGTAGTCATAGCAACAGGAGCTGGGAACAGACTCCAGAATTAGACCATCAGACCTCAGTGCCTGGCTGCCCTACTTACTGTGTGATCTTGGGCAACTCAAGCAGCCTCTTATGTCCTCATGTCCTTATCCATGAAGTGGGGGTAATAATAGGAACATCCTCGTAGGCTGGTTGGAATGATACCTGTGGCCCAGTACATAGCGAATGCTCACTAGAGATGACTGCCAGTCCATTGGGATGTTATTCATACGTGAGATTTGGGAACATGGAGAAAACCATTCTTCTAGGAGAGCAACAGAAGTATATTGCTCCTCACTCACATCAGTGTATGAGTCTGTATCCTCCGAGTACCAGCTGTAAATGTCCTGGAATTGTGCTCATAGATTTAACAAGATTCACTGGATCAGAATCCAAGTAGGCCATTGGCCCAGCTAACTGTGCAAACCTCTCTGGATGATAGAGAACCAGATGAACACACCAGGGTTATTTCCAAGTTATGAAGCCGTTACTCTAGCCCAGCAGGCAGTTGAGTCACGATCCTACCTCTTTGCCCCTGGTTTATCTGTCCCCATCCTTCCTCAACCTAGACAGAAACCACCAGTCACCTGGCCTAGGCTACCTCATCACTAGAAGGAAGAGGATGGAATAGGGGATCCCTAGGCCACCTCAGGTCTTGTGTGCTATGAGTTTGTGGCCACAGCAGCAGAATTGAACCCATGTTATTTTGCTGTGTTGGACACTGAGTTATGGGTCCCTTTTAAAAATCTTAAGTACATGATCTTGGACACGTTGCCAAACCTCTATGTCTCAGTTTCCCCATCTATATAATAGTTATGGTGAGGGTACCTACCTCCTAGCACTGTTGTAAGAATTAGATGCTCAGAAGAGAGCCTTACCCATGACGAGTATTACATAGGGCTTGCTTTTATTATTATCACTATTATTATCCTGACTGGCATCCACACTTCTAGGTTTTCTGTGTCTATAGGCTTTGCCATATGGTGCAGGCATGGTTTAGAAGGCAGATCAACATAGATTGGAATCCTAGCTTTGCAATACTTTCCTCCTCCCGCTTACCCTCCATCCTTCTTTCCTCCCTTCCTTCCTTTAACAGCCCTGCTTCATGTTAGACCATGTAAATTCCCAGAAAACTGAAACTCAGAGTCTAGAGGGGAAACAGATGTTTCAGCCATGTAGTGGAGGGTGCTGGTATGGGAATTTTACAGACACAGGGGTAGAGAGAACAACAAAGGGAGGGAGCTCTGAATTCTACCTACAGTGGGAGATCAGGAAAGGATCCACACAGGCACTTTGCTTTCATCTGTCAAGGGCTAGTAGCTTTTCACTGGGCTACGAGAGGCATTAAGACCCTAATTTTGTCCCTTCTCTCCTTCATGCTTTCATCCTTCAGACTAACAAGCACTGAGTCCCTAGGCCTATGATCTTTCCACATGCCATCCATTTCTATATGATAAATCCCTAGGAATGCCAATTCCATAAAGAAGACTGGCATGCAGGTGTCACAAGGAAAATTCACAAAAGGCATATATAAATGAGTCTTCATTTCTCTACAGGGAAACTTATTTTGTAGCTAGTAACAAAGTATATGAGTTGTTTGGTCCCCCCAGCTCTACTATGAACAACAGTGTGAGAGCCTAGAGAAATTGCCACTGTCTTTCTCAATGTTGATACAATGGAGAGTATGTCAAGTTCTGGGCCCTAAGGCCACTCCACCTTCATCGTCATCTAATCCCTAGTTAAGATTTCTCACTTCATTAAAAAGAAATAAAGTCAAGATAGCAACTTTCATTCATGGCCTTTTCTCAGAAAAAATAGGACACCAAAGCCTCAAAGGTTTGGCACATGGATGGTGACAGGTGTTTTGTTTGTTTCATTATCTCTTTGTCTTCTCTGTCTTTCTTGGAGCAGACCATGGTGCTAAAGGAGCCTTCTGAAAGACGGCTGAATATCTTGTGTAAGGACCCACCCTTTCCATCTGGAGAGTTGGGAGGATGAAAGAATGTAGGAGAGAAGGGAAAAAATTAGGGCTTTAACCCCTGTGGGTGGGATTGGCTGCTCTGTGCTAGTCACTCAGTCTGTGCTCATGGGGCTTTCACAACAAATTACTCAAGACAAATTGACCACTTCTTCCAAAACTCTTCTCTTGGCTGCAGTGATGCCATAGTCTTGGTTTGTTCACCATCCATCTATTCATCATCCATCCATCCATCCATCCATCCATCCATCCTTCACCCATCCATCTATCCTCTTTTTTTAGTGTTTATTTCTTTATTTATTTTGAGAGAGAGAGATTGAGAGAGAGCATAAGAGGAGCAGAGAGAGAATCCCAAGCAATCTTCTGGATCTCAGTGCAGACCCTGACACAGGGCTCGATCCCATGATGAGATCATGACCTGAGCTGGAGTCAGGAGTCAGACACTCAATCAACTGAGCCACTCAGGTGCCCCCATCCATCCTCTTTTTCAATGACTATTTGATAGACATTCCTGTGTCCGAGGAACCACTTTAGGGTTTATAGCTACAGATAAGAAAGACAAGGCCTGCAACTGTTTACTTGACAGAATGCCTCTCAGTCTTCCTTCCTAACACATCCCCAACTCAACTTTTGTTTTTCATTTTTTTTAATTGAAATTGAGTTAGCTCTTCCAGGACACATGCTCAACAAAGGTGACATGAGGAGGGTGGAGAATATAGTCCCAAAGGAAGTAATTCACTGTGCACAATTTGCCTGTGACATTCTTTCATTTACCTCCTAGGTTTTCTCCATTCCAATGTTTCCATGACATCACAGCCTCATTGACAACTATTCCCCACTATCCCCATCTTATTCCATATCCTGGGTAGGAGGACAGGGGAGGAATTGCATTTAAATGTACCACTCTTAGGGACTCCTGGGTAGCTCAGTCAGTTGAGCATCCAACTCTTGATTTTGGCTCAAGTCAAAATCCCAGGGTTATGGGATCAAGTTCTGTGTCAGGCTCCGCACTGAGCCTCTCTATTTCCCCCTCGCCCCCACTTATATGCTCTCTCTCTCTCTCAAGTGAAAAATTAAAAAAATAAAAATAAATAAAAGTATTACTCCTAGGTCTCTCTCTGAACCTTGCTCATAAGAACCTTTGTATGAGTTTTTAATATGCAAAAATGAGTGTAGAGCTGTATTTGAGAATAGGGACAAAAGAGACTCTATACAATGGAATACTACATGGCAATAAGAAAGAATGAAATCTGACTGTGTGTAGCAACATGGATGGAACTTGAGGGTGTTATGCTGAGCAAAATAAGTCAGGCAGAGAATGACAGAAATCATATGTTTGCACATATAGGAGGGTTAGGAGGAACTTAACAGAGGACTGTGGTGGAGAAGAAGGGGGGAAAATGTGGGGGAGAGGGGGGAGGCAAACCGTGAGAGACTCTTGAATGCTGAGAACAAACTGAGGGCTGATGGGGGTGAGGGAGAGGGGAAGGGGGGTGATGGGCATGGAGGAGGACACTTGTGGGGATGAGCATTGGGTGTTATATGGAAACCAACTTGACAATAAACTATTTGAAAAAAGAGAGACTGACTTGAATTGGGAGTGAGAAAAATCCAGACTAGAGCAGGAAAGGACTCAACTTGGAGAAATGGGTCAGAATCCAGCAGGATGGCCTAATCATTGAGCAATTCCCAGGGGAGAGTATCTAAATTACTTTTTAATTTAATTTAATTTTTCAATTTTAATTTTATGGGGAAAAAACATTTGCATGGTTCATAAATCAAAATAATATTCGAGCCATACAGTGAAGTGTCATAGTCCGACTCTTGTCCCCATCAACCCTTTTCCACCACCCCGCCCCCCACAGGTCATTGCTTCTTCTTCTTCTTCTTTTTTTTTTTTTTTTAATTTCTAGGGTATCTTTCTTTCCAGGTTCCTTATGCAAATACAAAGCAATATTAATTTATTTTTCATATTTCTGCTTTCCTAAAATATTTTAGGAGTGATATCTAATTCAGTTTAAGGTATTTGAACTGTGAAGCAAATTCTCACCATTTACTAAAATCTGTCTCACGCAACCGTCTTGTAGAAAGTGTGTATGGGTGTGGTTGCATATCTGTCAAGGAAAGGGGCTACGGAGCTCAACCTTTGATTTCTTCTCCAAATCCCCCCTTTTCTTGGTCCCCTCTCACTCAACTAAAAATATGGCATCACCAGCCACCATTTATGTAGCCCCAAACCTCGCAATGCTTCTCTGTCCCTCTCTTTCCCCCATGACATCCATCAGGAAGACTGTTTTGGTTGGACTACAAAACACAAGTCAAAGTTCTAGTCTCTTCCCATGGCAGCCACCCTGGTCCAAGCCATCAGCATCTCCTCCCTGGAAAACTTCAGTGATTTCCTCATTGGTCTTTTTTTTTTTATGTTCTTATTCCTCTCCAATCCACAACCAAGCAGCCACTGTGTTCTCTTTTTGAAATTTTTGATTATGGTAACATATACATAATATAAAAATTTCCAGCTTAACCACTTTTAAGTATGCAGTTCAGTAGTGTTAAGTATATTCGCATTGTGTGCAACCGATCTCCAGAATTTCTTTGTCTTATAAAACTGGAACTCTAACCATTAAAAACAACTCCTCATTTTCTGCCCCTTCTTGCCCCTGGCCACCACCACTCTATTTTCTGTCTCTATGAATTTGACCTCTCTAGAGCCAATAAGCGGAATCATATAATATTTATCTTTTTGTTACTTGCTTATTTCACTTTACATAATATTTTCAAGATGAATTGCAACCTGTGTCCAGGTTTCCTCCCTTTTCAAGACTGAATAATATTCCATTACGTGGATATACGACATTTGTTTATCTCTTCATTCCTTGATGGACTTTTGGGTTGTTTCTTCCTTCTGGCTGATGTGAATAGCACTGCTGTGAACACGGGTGTTCTTTTTTAAATCCAAAACTGAGAGGCACCTGGGTGGCCCCATCAGTTAAGCCTCCAGCTCTTGATTTCGGCTCAGGTCATGATCTCACAGTTCATGAGTTTGAGCCCTGCGTCTGACAGCACAGAGCCTGCTTGGGATTCTCTCTCCCCCTCTCCTGCTTATGTGCAGATGACCCCCCCCCACCTCAAAGATAAACAGAATAAACATTTGAAAAAATGCAAAGCTCATATACTCTCCTCTTCTCAAAACTTTTAATGGCCTCCAAGTGCCCTTAAAATCAAACAGAAATTTCTATTTTCCATTCTTCATTCTGAATCTTATTTCTAGAATCCCTGCTGATCTGGCCTCTAACCTCACCTTGTGCCGCTCTGCCCTTCACTCACAATGTGCCTCCCTTCTGTTACACAAACCCAGTGCTCATGCTCCTTGCACCTGTGTGTGATTTCTCTGCCCAGGGAGTGCTTGCCTCTTTTCTGTGAGGCCTGGCCTCTTCTCTCCCATCAGGTCCCAGCTTCACCACTTGGACCACCATCATTTTAATCCCAGACTATGGAGACCAGCTACTTAACTGGTCTTCCCATCCACCCAAGAGGCCTTTCCTGACCACTCCACCTAAGCTGACTTCCTGTTACTCTCCATTACTGCATTCTCTGTTTCCTGGTCAGATTTCTAGCAATATATGCATCATTTGTTCCTTGTGTGTCTTCCCGACCTCATCATAAATTCACTGGAGGCTGAAAACTATGTCTGTTTCAGTTACCACTGTATCCCCAGCAAGTTACAAAGAGCCTAGCACTTACAAGGCATAGAATACATTCTTATTGAATAAATAAATAACATTAGCTCTGTTTGACAGGTGGGAAACGTAAATCAGAAAGAGATAATAACTTAACTACAGTTGAACTACTAACTACAGAACAAAGGTTTGAACACGGGTCCTTTACTCCAAAGTCCACTCTTTCCACTACCCAGCACTCCATCTCTCTGCTGGGATTGGAAGCATTTTATTAAAAGAAGATCAAATATAGGGGCGCCCGGGTGGTGTAGTTGGTTAAGCGTCCGACTTTCGCTTAGGTCATGATCTCGCGGTTCGTGGGTTCGAGCCCCGCGTCGGGCTCTGTGCTGACTGCCAGCTCAGAGCCTGGAGCCTGTTTCAGTCTGTGACTCCCTCTCTCTCTGACCCTCCCCTGCTCACGCTGTCTCTCTCTCTCTCTCCTAGAAATAAATAAAAAAAACATTAAAAAAATATTAAAAAAAAAAGATCAAATATTATATTCCTTCCTTCATTCAATATCATAATTATGCTTTCTTTTTTTTATATATTTTTTAAAATGTTTTATTTATTTATAGGAGAGAGAGAAAGAGAGACAGCATGAGCAGGGGAGGGTCAGAGAGAGAGAGAGTCACAGACTGAAACAGGCTCCAGGCTCTGAGCTGGCAGTCAGCACAGAGCCCGATGCGGGGCTCAAACCCATGAACCGCGAGATCATGACCTAAGCAAAAGTCGGACGTTTAACCGACTAAGCCACCCAAGCGCCCCAATATGCTTTCAATGTTTATGACTGGCAGGGTGCTGTGTTAGATGCTGGATAACTGACCAAAGTATAGGTTGCGGACAAATAGCTTAACTTTTAGCTTCTCAGCCTCAACAACATGGGCATTTGGGGTGGGATAATTCTTTGTCGCCAGGGCCTGCCCTGTGTGTGTGTGTGTAGGATGTCTAGCAGCATTTCTGGCTTTAACTCACCTGAAGCCAAGAGCCCTCCCCAAGTTATGTCAACTAAACATGACTCCAGAGATTTCCAGATGTCCTCTGGGGGGCAAAATTGTCCCTGGTTGAGAGCCACTGCTTTGGTGAGAGTCCCTAGTAAGTCAGAGCTTTCATTATGGTGGCCAAGTGCCATGGTTGAGAAAAGCCTGTAGAACACACGGTGAATGGGGCACCTGGGTGGCTTAGTCATTTGAGCACCTGACTCTCGATTTCGGCTCAGGTCATGATCTCACAGTTTGTGGGTTCAAACCTCACATCAGGCTACGCACTGGCAGCGTGGAGCCTGCTTGGGATTTTCTTTTTCTCTCTCTCTCTTTCTCTCTCTCTCTGCTCCTCCCTAGCTTGGGCTTTCTCTCTCAAAATAAGTAAACAAACTTTAAAGAATGAAGGGAGGGAGGGAAGGAGGGAGGAAAGTAGGAGGGAAGGGAGGGAGGGAGGGAGGGAGGGAGGAAGGAAAGGAAGGAAGGACCGTGAATGGATAGGTATTTGGACCAAAAGGGAAAGTAAGCCTTGGGGCTGATGTTTGGCTCAAGTTTCAGATTTAAAGTCTGACTTTTCTTTTATCATTTAGATAAAAGAAAGGATGAGGGTTTTCCTGGGTACGTGCCACCGCATGTGCAAAGGCTGGGAAGCTGAGTGGTGTTTAATGTGGCTGGGGTGACTGAAGGGAGGAGCCCAGGGCAGACCTGGGCTGCTAGGGCAGACCTTCCTTTTTGATTTTACTTTTCTGTCCCCCATCCATCCCTTTCCCGTGTTACAATTCGTGTTTGAAAATTGTCTACACTTGACAAATCAGGGGCCCCAGCTTTCCAAGAAAACCTGATATCAGCCCCAAGGAAGGCTTTTCTTGCAAGATCTCTAAGACCATCAGTGCACAAGCCTGAATTACATGCTAGAAATCCATACAGTGAAGGGCAGAGATGGGTTTGAGTTTCAGGAGCAAACTTTGCCTTGCATCTGATGATCCTTTGCGGTCTTGGATTTCAGGCAAGGCAATTAAGAAGTAAGCTGATCACCCACTCTGCCGGAGGAAGAATTTCCTAAGCCTCTTAGGTGTGATGGCTGGGGGTATATCAGAGCTGAGTTTCCCGAGTTGTACCTGATGCCTTTGGGTTCCGGACGCTGTGGGAGTCTCTCTCATAAACCATCCTCCGTGACCATGGTGTGTCAAGTCAATGTAGCCAAAACAATTCTGACTGTGAGAGGTTGCAATGAAACACTGGAACGTCAAACAGGGAAATCCTAAATCACTACACAGATTGAACCAAGAGGGTCCTCTCATTAACTTTCTAATACTCAGGCGTTTATGCTGAGTATTTCAAGCCAGGACACACTGGCTACCATTACTTTTGTCTTCCTTAGTTGATCTGAAATTAAGCTCACCATATACTCATCTCCTGCTGAGGTCAAGTTCAGTGACAACGGCAAGTATGTGAGACTGGCATTAAGAAGCACTGTAAAATAATACGTAAATCCTGAGAACTTATCTCAGTTCATTTAAAACACACACACATGCTTATTTTGTGGCTCAGGAAATTTTATTCATCCTTTTCACACATGCCATTAGCCTTCTATGGCTTCTGTGGAAAGAGGATTATTTACTGAGATAATGGTGACAGCCAGCATTTACTGAAGGCATCTCCAACCCTCATTCCAGAAGTTGGCTAAGCGCTTTCCATGCATTTCCCCAGTTAACCCTCATGTAGCCCCTTGCAGTGAGGGCCATCATCACTGCATGAGAGGAGCTGAGCCAGAGACCATGACGTGTGCACCCTGGGTCATGTGTTCCTCAGGACTCTCCACCTGGACTGCAGTTGCCCCAAAGGCCATGATTTTCACCACTACCCTGAACAGGAAGGGCAGGTTGTGGGCTCAAAGATGACCAGGACGAGTTTTGCTTTGCTAGGACTGCACAGTCCAGGGGCGGGGGGTGGGGTGGCAGATGTGAAGACATATGGTCTGTACATGGTGTATTAGACACTGTGACAGAACCCTGCAGGGTATCATTGGAGCACATTGGCAGTACCTGATTTCCTAGGGAAGACAGGTGATGCTCAGGCCGTTTTAAAGGTAGCTGGCAATGAGGGGCCCCTGGAAGGCAGGGCACACGGTGGCTGGAGGAGATGGGTGCACCGAGGCATGCTGCAGGGACTCAAGACTGGGCAGGAGGCTTGGTGCGGATGGAAGGATCGATCTGCTTGGCGGTAGAGCGAGATACAACCAGTAGGCAGGGACCAAGGAAAAGCCGACCTAAGAAGAGACTGTCCTGAAGTCCCTTTTTTACTGAGCTTATGGTTGGAAAGTCTTCTGTCTGTTCTGCCTTGTCCAGTATTTTTAGCCCATGGACCCTGTCCTATCAGTCATTCTTCTAGACCTGGTCTGGAAAGCCACTCCGAAAATTCTGTCCTCAGCTCATGGATGATAGAGCCATCCATGTCCTAGAGTTTCCTTAAATCTACCTGGTCCGGTTATTAAGGTCACAATGCTGGGTGAGAGAGAACCATCCAGAGGGAGCCAGGGGTCACTACTGCCCACTCGTACGTTCATCTGTGTATTTGTTAACCAACTGCGTCCTCGTGGCTTCTCTATGCCAGGCTGGAGGCAGGAAGCATTACAGGTGTTACCACGGGTAATGTTCCCCCAGCTGCTGTTGGGCCCACCAACCGTTGAGGACCTGGTGCCCAGAGAGTATGGGGCACCTGCTGGGCAAGAGGAGTGCCCTGCTCTCCTCTGCAGCCAGCATGCCCTTGACCTCCCCACTGCGCCAAGCCACAGAGACGCCATCCACTTCTTGCAGGAAGCACGTGGCTGTCATAACCCGACTCGCTCCTTAGAAATAGTCAGCTCAGGCCAATGCAGAGTCTTCCTCAACAACCCGTATTCACTCACTCACCCATTTATTCTGCAAGTACATGGTACACCTACTGTGTGCCAAGCCCTGGGTAGGGTAATGAGGGGGAACCCACTGAGTGGAGTATATCCACATGTGAAAACTTGTAGGGTAGCTTTTCTCTGGTAGGTACCACGCAAAGGGGGCCTTTGTCCTCACACCCACTAGGGTGAGAAGTGGAGGTGGAGAAATAGAGGAAAGAAATTAATATTCGTAGGCCACCTACTGTGTGCCATGTTCTGTGCCAAATCCTTGACAAACATCATCTCATAACAACTGTGTGAAGCAGGGAATGGTCATCCCTGTTTTAAAGATGAGGTAACCAGGGCCCCTGGGGGGCTCAGTTCGTTGAGTGTCCAACTTAGCTTCGACTCAGGTCATGATCTCACAGTTCGTGAGTTCAAGCCCCGTGTCTGGCTCTGTGCTGAGAGTGCAGAATCCTGCTTGGATTCTCTCTCTCTCCCTGCCCCTCCCCAGCTTGTGTGCATGCTCTCTCTTTCTCAAAGTAAATACACAAACTTAAACAAATAATAATGAGGTTCCTGAGACTCAGGAAGGGCATGGATTTGCCCAAGGTCACCTGGATAACCAGGGGTGGAGCTGGAGACAAGTCTAGGCTGCTGCTGGCTTTTGCACAAGGACTGTTTTATGTCAGACCTATTAATCATTTTGTTTGTCTGTTTGGTGCCAAGAACACTTTGGGCAGTGTGATGAAGTCCAAGGACCCTTTCTCAGAATACAGTCTTGAATTCATAAATAAAGTGGGTATGGTTCCAAAGGAAACTGATCATACTGATAACTATCAAAATATGTGAACATCTGAAATTCAATCATATATATGTGCTTCTCAGTGATGTGTTTAATGATGAGACCTGGGGCCGGTTGAATACCACCACGATTCTGAAACAAAATGAGCACAGCAGTCCTTGGAGAGAACAGGATATCAAATGCTCTGTGATTTCTGCTGTGAAAGATATAAGAGAAGACTGGGGGACTGAGAACTACTCGGGTTTATTACCTACATTCATAATTGAAAGATATACTGATTTCAGTTAGTAAAGATGTGGTGTTTTCCCCATCCATGCTTGGGGACCGCTTCCCCTCCATGTCCGATCCTTGGGCAGCATCTGTGGCAACCGGGTTAGGGTGGCTGCTTCATTTTCATATATCATTTGTGTCATTTATACTGTTCGAGGACCATTTGAAAGGCTTTTTCTGTGAACGCTGCTACCTGGGCACCATGGAGTGGAGGAAGTTACGGAGGCAGAGGAGATGGGATGGGGAAGGCGCGAAGCTTGGGTGCCAGGCTGCTGGGAGCCAGGCATTTGATGTCCTGTATGTCATTTGAGCCCCACTGAAGCAGATGAGGAAAGGGAAGTGCGGAGACGTTAAGAAACGTGCCCACGGTGTCATAGCTTATAAATTGCTGAGCCCAGTGCCATCCCGGATCTAAGCCAGATCGAGCACTGAGGGTCCCACGTGGAGGTCAATGTGTGAGTCTTTATGGAGAGGGCTGGGTGATTACGAAAGCCTGCACTCAAGGAGGAAAATTGTTCACTTTTGCTTATTTTGTAGCCAAAAGCTGGGTCTCTTGGATCGGGTTCGCCTTTCTAATCCTCGTGGTAGCAATACTAAAGGAAAGCTATTTACCCCTCTGAATGTAGATGCCATAGAAGAAAGTCCTTCTAAAGAACCAAAGCCTGTTGGCTTAAACAATAAAGAACGCTTCCGCACCGCCTTCCGCATGAAAGCCTACGCTTTCTGGCAGAGCTCTGAAGGTGAGGCCTGTCTCTCCCTCACTCTGTCTCTTCCCCTTGACCTTCTGCCATGCCCACCCCTTCCTTACCTCCCTCCCTCCTTGGCTGAATACTGTCCATTCTGCACAGTAACCCATCTCCACCCTTCTGGAACCAACTTCTTGTTTCATCCCATTCATGTCCGCTGGACTGGGGGCAGTTGTAATACATCCCCACAGTTCGGAGAGCGGGGTGAGGGGGTTCCAAGGTAGCTATTCTCTGGGCCAGGGCCCCCACATTCGTCTGCGCAGATACCTCCAGGGCGCCTTGAGGCTTACTGACATAGTTCCAAAAGGTAGCCACATTGAGTGGCATTGCCATGAAGGTCAATTTGAAGGACATAGGGGACCAGGTGCAGAGTGATCTGGAGAGCCAGGGGCCTCCGCACCCCTAAGGGATGGGAAAAAGTAATCGAACAGAACCCAGTGGAGGGGAGTGAGAGCAATACCTCAGTGTGTCCCTTGTACTTACGACAAGGCAGGATAAGCAGGGCTCAGAAAGTGACCCCCCAAGGTCTCAAAGGTAGTGACTGAATCTGGACTCAGGTTTTTCTGACTGTAACCCCCATGAGGTTGCCCTCTGTTGCCTCTGAGAGTTCACTCAGGTACCACAGAACTCATGTCACCTAGCCTTGCTACCCTTCCTAGCCTTCTCCCCAGTCAGCAGTCCTGAACTGCAGGCATCTCCGACTCATGTCTGGAGAATAGATGCTAATAAGGCCTGAATGGCGTCACAACTGGAGAACACCACATGGTTTCACAAAATGGGGGCAAGGACTCTGGCGGTTGAGCTTAGAAGGCTCTGACTGAACGGTGTCCCCAAGCCTTTCCAAGTGGCGTGGCTTGCTGGTTGACTGTGTGTCTCCCTCCCAGATGCTGGGACAGGTGATCCCATGGCGGAAGACAGGGCCTACGGGAATGACTTCCTCATCGAAGAGATGATCCCCACCCTGAAGGCCGCCATCCGCGCCGTCAGGTGAGGCCCCCTCCTCCCCACCGTGGGCCTCCCCAGGCCCAGTTCAACTCCCACAGGATGTTGGCTTTGGGAAGGTGGGTGGAAAGCCCCTCGAGTAACTCCTGAATCAATGTATGTCAATACTCCAAGGGAGATGCTGCCCGAAGAAAAATGATCTCTTGGGTTGTCTGGGTGGCTCAGTTGGTTAAGCATCAGCTCAGGTCATGATCTCATGGTTTGTGAGTTCGAACCCCATGTTGGGCTCTGTGCTGATAGCTCAGAGCTTGGAACCTGCTTCAGATTCTGTGTCTCCCTCTTTCTCTGCCCCTCCCCTGCTCACACTCTGTCTCTCTCGCCCTCAAAATAAATAAACATTAAAAAAGAAAAAAGAAAAATTATCTCTACAGTGGTAAGGCATTATGGGTAATTCTTGCTCACTGTTTCATAAAAATGTTCCCATGGGCTCCTGACAGTATCTCTAATTTTCATGCTTTTTTCTGGCTCTGGCCAGGTCTAGGAGGGGGGCAAGTATGTTGACATGGAGTTTTCTTCCTTTATAGGCTTCTTACCCAAAATAGCTTTTCTTATCTGTCTTCATCCGTTAACATTTTCAACAAAATAGTAAATTACAGGATATTTTTGTGGGTGTATCAGACGAGGCTATAATCTACCCTGGCTGGTTTTTGTTTTGCTTCAGAATTCCACAAGAAAATAAAAAGATGCTTACTTACAGAAAAGTTTGATCAGGATATGGGCTTATAAGCCCTCTACAATGATGGCAGTGAATTCTAGAAACTAAGTTGGATTCTCCAAGAATTAATTGGGATATTTTCAGCCAAATTCCTGGCCTAGTAGGTCAGGGAAGCACAATAGTGTTACAATATATGAGCCTCAGCAGAACCATTGACCTGTCATCTCATGACACCACCTGTGCAATGTAACATAAAATGGCTGGACAGAAGCACAGCTACCTAGATTCGTAACTGATTAAATGATTTTACTCAAAGAAAACAAGTGAATGAATCTGTGTCATCCTGGGGGGAGATCTCTGCTGGGATGGTCCATGGCCTAGCTTCTACCCTGTTCTTTTTAGAATTTTTACTGATGCCTTAGTACAGGCATTGGCCAACTTTTTCTGTAAAGAGAAAGATAGTGAGGTGCCTGGGTGGCTCGGTTGGTTGAGTGTCCAACTTCGGCTCAGGTCATGATCTCACAGTTCACAGGTTCAAGCCCTGTGTCGGGCTCTGTGCTGACAGCTCAGAGCTTGGAGCCTGCTTCAGATTCTGTGTCTCCCTCTCTCTCTCTGCCCCTCCTCTGGTCATGCTCTCTCTCTCTCTTAAAAATAGGTAAACAAAAAAAATTTTTTTAAGGAAGAAGATAGTCAATATTTTAGGCTTTGTGGTCTCTGTTGCAAGTACTCAGCTCTGACTTTGTAACACAAAAGCATCCATTTATAGTACACACATGAATGGAGATGGCTGTGTTCCAACATAGTGTTGCTTTCAAAAACAAGCAGTAGGGAAGATTTGGCCTTTGAGCCACCCTCTACTGATGCTTACTGTAGACCAAGCTGTGTAAAGGGTGGTCTTCTCAAATGACACCCAGTTGGAAAGGACAGCACGTAAATTGGATGGCATGATCAGTATGCCAAAATAGTGTTGAAAGGATGGACATGGACTGTAACAAACAAGGAACTCTGAATGTCCTGTGGAAAGAAACCCGTACAAGTTGGGGGAGGGGGGAGTTGGGGGGTTCTGGGGTAGGCCATGTTTCCCAGCCCTGGCCTATGATTAGGGGCTTTAACTGACGCCATGCCCAGTAGGGGTTGACCCTGGTGATGGGATTTTCAAGGAACATTAACCATCTGGGGTGCCTAGGAATATGGGAACCTGGGGTTCCCAGGAATATGGAGATGAGGGCTTGGCATCTATGAGTTCCGGATGCCCCACTTTACTGAGAAAACCTGAGAACAGAAGCTAGTTTCTCTTTTCTAGGCACTCACAAGCCAAATAATTGAAGAGGCTGTTGAGGAAGAAATGTGTCAGCTGTCCTCAAATAGAAGGCAGTGTGTCACGGTGATTAAGAGCATGACACTGATCAGCATACATACCTAGGTTTGAGAACAGCTCTGACATTAGCCTGATGGCCCTGGGAGGCTGCTGGAACTCTCTGGACCACAGCCTTATCATCTATGAGCTGATCTCTTAGCAGACTGTTCATAACATACTTAGCTCAGTGTCTGCCTTATAGTGAATGCCGAACAAATGTTAGCTCTTCTTGTTACTATGATTTTATTATTATTCAGATGATTGAAGGAAGGTAGTCATGAAGACAAGAGGCACTAGCCACCCCCATTCTGGGTGGCTCAAAGGGGTGGAATGAGGACCATGAGTCGAAACTTCCCACTATCAAGGCATTTTCTCTGGTTCTTTTCTTTCCCTGCCCCTGAGTTTGCTAGACTTGAATTATAGTTTCCTTCACTCTCTACTCATGAAGCACAATGTCTCTCCCTCACCTTGCAGAATTCTACAATTCCGTCTCTATAAAAAAAAATTCAAGGAGACTTTGCGACCTTACGACGTGAAGGATGTGATTGAGCAGTATTCTGCGGGACATCTCGACATGCTTTCCAGGATCAAGTACCTTCAGACAAGGTAAGACAGTTGTATCTGGAGGAACGATGCTCTTCTGACCACTAGGGAGTCAAAGCCAGATGAACCTAGAGCTTAGGGTGAAAGGCATTCAGAAATGATCCAGAATGCTAGGAGAAAGTTTCAGAACAAAAGCATTCATCCAGCATGTGGATGTCAAAGCCGACAAGCACCAAACAGGCTTTGAAGAAGCTCTATGACATTGACCTTGGCCAAGGTCAACACCCCAATCAGTCCTGGAGGACAGAAGGCCTATGTCTGGCTAGCCCCTGTCCAGTATACTTTGGATGCTGTCAACAAGATTGAGAGGATGTCAGTCGAGTCCAGATGTCCAATTCTAAATACAAATTGTTCACTATGTTAAAAAAATGTTTGAGTATTATTTCTAAAAGCGAAAATATGGAAACACGTCAATGCACAACTAATAATTGCCACCATTTTTGTTGAGCACCTGAGTGCCCTACATCTATGTGCCTAATCCCTTATAACCTCATAGGGTATTACATTGTAGGTGTCCTTTTATGGATGACAAAACCAAAGCTCAAAGGGCAATGGATTACCCAAAATTAATCAGTGGCAGAGCCGGAAGTCACACCAGATCCAACCGGCTACACAACTCCTGTTCTGTGTGACACCACACCCCACTTTCCCAATTATATAAATACTGATTAAGAAAAAAAGGGTGCCTTCTCTCATTAAAAAGTTATGCAACCATCAAATGACATTTAGAAAATGTATATGATGAGATTAAAAACTTATGTCATCTTTGGGGCGCCTGGGTGGCTTAGTCGGTTAAGCGTCCGACTTTCGCTTAGGTCGTGATCTCGCGGTTCGTGGGTTCGAGCCCCGCATCGGGCTCTGTGCTGACTGACAGCTCAGAGCCTGGAGCCTGTTTCAGTCTGTGACTCCCTCTCTCTGACCCTCCCTGCTCACGCTGTCTCTCTCTCCCTCCTAGAAATAAATAAAACATTAAAAAAAAAAAAAAAAAAAAAAAACTTATGTCATCTTTGAATATATATATATGCACAGTATGATTATTCATAATAAAGTCAGACATACATATATGTAAATATGTACAAATGGTTATGTTGATATACTCTGCATCAATCTTTTGATACTAATAATAAATACATGCAATATGATTACAAAAACATATGTACATATATTTACTCAGATGTATACATACTCCCTAAAGGGAACCTATGGAAAAGGCTAAGTCTTCCCCCAAGGACTTACAGTGGCTGCACCGAAATGAAGAGTCCATATGTGATTTTTTTTCCAGTTTTAATCTTATCAAATCATTAGTGAATTGTAAATATATTCTTTTAATAAGAAAAACCATCTTATTTGTGTAAGATGCTTCCCCAGATGTATTGAGCTTCCCAATGTTATTTAATGTAGATGTAACAGTAACAATAGCTAATATTTTTACATTCTTTCACAACTTCAGTCAATATTCACATACGTTTATTTTGTTTTATTATTTTAATCTTATTTAAATCCAAATTAGTCAAAATGTAGTATAATAATGATTTCATGAATAGAATTTAGTGAAAACCATTTTAAAAAACTGGACAATATGATGTCCAGACATAGAACGGACATCATGAAACCAAAGCCCTGTGTGAGGCTCGCTCCCTGGCCTTTGTAGCATTTCCATTGGACACAAGTCCAGTCCTGCCTGGACCTTGGCTTTCTCATCTGAATAATGTCTCTCTGCTGAAGTGTTCTGCAGAGTTAACAGGACCGTCAGAGGGAATGCGTTGGAAGTTAACCATAATGTTGGGTTGGAGGAACACTCATTTGTGACCTTGTTTTATCTATAACCTGGGACGTCAACTGTGACTTCCTAGCATAGTGGCGGGCACACAGTCAGTGCTCAATTCCTGCTTCGCAAATAGATGTGCAAATGAGGTCTGAGTCATGCTGTTATTTATGTAAATATGGCTCCCTGAGAGATGGAAGGAGCCTGACGTCTAAGACATACCAGATCAAAAATATTGACCCATCTTTTTATTTTCTTTTAACGTTTATTTGTTTTTGAGAGAGAGAGAGAGGGAGCAGAGGAGGGGCAGAGACAGAGGGAGACAGATGATCCGAAACAAGGTCTGAGCTGTCAGCTGTGGGCTCAAACTCACAGACTGTGAGATCATGACCTGAGCTGAAGTCTAATGCTTCACCAACTGAGCCGCCAGGTGCCCCAGAAATATCGGCCCATCTCAATGCATGCAGAGTGGACCTTCATACTTCAATATTTGTTAGGCACATGTATTCCAAAGAGTTGTGGCTGGAGGTCGACCACCCGGATAGCTAATTGCATCCCCCCAGCCACAGTGACATTGTGGCAGAGAGAAAAGAAGGGCGATTGAGGACATGCTAGTGTCAGCAGAGGAACAGCTGGGTTTGCAGGGAACCAGAGTCATCCATGGCTACTTTTGAGTGCATGGTCTTTGTGCACCTGGGCCTATGATGAGCCTTCAAGGTCACTCCCTCACCCATCCCTGTCCTGCAGGGCAGTGGGGGCATTTGTCTCCATTTGTGTTCAAAGTGAAACGGATGGGAAGCTGGTGCGTAGTGCAGAAACAGAGGCAAGGTGCAGGGCAGGTGCAAATCCATCCCTCCCATGGCCAGGAAGCCCACAGAGCAGCAGAGATGTGCACAGCTGAAAACAAAGCCTAAGGTTTTGTGAGAAACTCCCTAATCAGATGTTTGAGGAAAGAATTAAAGACCTGGAAGACTAAGTAGGCTTGTAGTACACATGGCATTTCCTATAGGAACTAACAGGATGTGACCTTCACCCTGTCTCTGTGGTTTAGCTGCCTGTTTACCCTGGGATGGGGAGATACGCTCACTATTGCCAGACCAAAATAATAATAATAATAAATAATAATAATAATAATATATGGAAATTAAAAATTCTCTCTCTTCTCTGCTCCCCCTCTCTCCCTCTTCCCCTACCCTTCTTTCCTTTCTCTTACATATTTCAAACCTTGTCTGCCTAAAGAGAGAATACAAGGAATTGCTCTCCTATCTTTACCTGTAATGCTCTTTGTAATGCAATCCCCTCCTTGTGTGTCTCTTCCAGAATAGACATGATTTTCACCCCTGGACCTCCATCTACCCCAAAACACAAGAAGTCTCAGAGAGGAACAGCGTTCACCTACCCATCCCAGCAGTCTCCCAGGTGGGGCGCGGGGACGGGAACTGCCCGGTGACATGGCCCATCCCCAACCCCAGATCTCAGCTTGCTCCCTTCATGGTTGGGTGGGGCTGCCACTCCCTTCAGGAAAGTGAAGGAAGGAGCTTGCAGCCACTTCTGGTTTGTGGCCATTTGTGAGGTTTCTGTAACAAAAGACTTCCCACCCCTCTTCCCAGACCATGTCGGGAACACCCCCTTCCGTGGTTAATGAAAACAAACATATCAATGTCTGTGTTATAAAATGAGAGGAGACCTGTGAGTTTATCAGAATGGGAAGAAGAGCTCATGTGGGCAGAGTTGAGATGTTCTCGGTCTGGTCGGCCTTTGGCTTTGCCTACATAGTGGACCCTGTGTTGACCGATTCTGGTCCCAGGAAAGGAAATCAGATGTCTGGCCTCTCGCCGCATCATTGTAGGCAGAGCACATCCCTCAACAGGGCAATTCTGCTCATCCCCCATGAAGTGTTTGGAAGTGTTCTTTGCCCAGTTCCTGATGAACCAGGAGAGTCCTGACGAAAGGCCACCACTCACATGTACACCTTCCTTATTCCCAGAGGACTTCAAGGCAGGGAACATAAACAAGTGAAGGGAGTCAGGCTTAAGAGCTTCTGCACACCTTATAACAATAAGGTTCCTTATTATAAATGAAGCAAGAGCATAAGTAAGATGATGGAAAGCATCTGACCTTCAGCCTCAGTCCTGGGGATAGAATAAGGAAGTGGTGGGCCCTGAGGACCTGGAGGGTTACTTGCCATAACCAGAGGTCATGGTCATTCTGCTCTGCTCTTCCTAGTTTTAGGAATTCATAACCTCTGTTTCCGGATAGTCTAATCTGTCAAGAAAAACCCACTATCCAGATGTCATGTGAAATTCCTTATTTTTGAAATGGCTGAAATGTCTTAAAGCTGTGCGAGCCAAAGAAAACACCAGTGAGCTAGAATGAATGCATGGACCATGAGTTTCTGCCATTTGCTTTCATTCAAGACTACTTGGCCGGAGACAGGCCAGGGACGTAGCAGGAGTCAGTATCCTGTGAAAGAAAAACCCAACTACCTACAAAGCACCCGACGCAATGGTTTTGAGCAACAGCCAGGCTTCCTGAAGATTCTCTTCTATGTAGATTGTAACCTGTCCTGGCATGAAGCCTGTGCAAGGCACATCTCAACCCCATTCTCCGCCAGCGTCCTTTTTTGCATCATTTTCCAGATTCAGCATCTGTTTGGAACAGATGAGATATTGATACCCACTATGTAGGATTTCAGACAGTAGACAACCCCACCTACCCCACCTCACCCAACCCCACACCCTTGGAGTAGAAGCTCTTCATTGTAGTCCAACGCTAAAAGCCGAAGGGACTATACCTTAAAGACACTGAACCCTCAAGGCACAGTTAGCTGATGTATTAACTTTGACCCAAAACCTCCTAAGACAGCTTTGGCTTCAGATATTTGCTGCAGAGAAGGTAAGACACCAGCGCTGCAGGCAGGAAAATGCTAGCTCTTCTTGACTCAGCACCAGAGTTGAGCAGCCCTCTTCCAAACCGCATAAGCACGAGCATGGGAATGATAGCACCAGGGACCATGGCCGCATCACTGAGATGGCTTGGCAAAGCAAAGACAGATACAACAATCTTATAGACCTGTTGGCTCTTTCCTAGGAACGAGCCATATGTAGCCAGAACATCGACATCAGAAATCGAAGACCAAAGCATGATGGGGAAGTTTGTAAAAGTTGAAAGACAGGTAGGTCTTTCCTTTCCCTCACCAAAAAACAAACAAACAATAACAAAAAACAAAGCCTATAAAATTTATTTTCAAATGTCATTTGTTTCCTTCGAGAGCTAACATAGTTGAGTATCTACCATTCAGAAAAAGGATGTGTGTGGAAGTTAAATCCTGATTTAGCACTTACTGGCTCGGTGTCGCATGTACGTTCATTAATTGTGCTGAACCACTGTGTCCTCATCTGTAAAATGGGGATTCTAACACCTCCTAAGGTGGCCATGAGGATTGAGTGAGTTGGTACATGCGAATTGTTTCAAAGAGTAGCCGGTACACAGTGGACACGCAGCAAACGTAGCTGCTATGTTCACGTGCCTCAAGGTGCTCCCTTTAGAAGTGATAGTTCCCTTCCCCACATGTCCTGTGTCCCTAGTCCTTCCCTCAGAGTCTGGATCAGTGTGTGGCCCTTGCAAAGAAGCCTGGAGCAGGGCAGGCTCTGGGTGGGCTCAGTCAGGGCAGAAAGAAAAGCCATTCACACCCAACACACCATGGAGCTCACCCCTCATTTCCACAAGCAAAGGGTTTATATCAGAGGGAAGTCCGTTCAAATTCACACTGGATAAATGGCACCATTAGTTCCCACTGGGATTCCCACCAGCCCTCTTATTGTATTCATAACCCCAAATTGGATCTGCGCCAGAAATGCAAGAGGAAACTTGAAGGATTATTCCTTTTTGGCATATCAACAATAGCATTTTTTTATTACAATTTTTTAATTTATAATCTCAGCTCTTCCATTTCTCACCTCTGTGACCTTTGACAAGCTACTTCCTCTCTCGGTGCCTGTTTCCTCACCTATAGAACAGAGGTAATCTCAGTCTTCACCTACTAGGGTTGTGCAGTGAAATCAGTTAATAACTCTAATGGCATCAAAGAGTTCCGATGCCTCCTAACTGCTCTAAGTCTTAGTTACTATCAAGGCTTGGATACCGTCTTATCCCTACCCGGTTCCTTGCTTCCTGGGGGGTGTGAATCATAGGGGAGAGAATGTCACCACTCCCACACGCGCATGTGCATGGGAGATGCACAAAGGTACAGCCAGTTCACCGTTTTTGCAGGTAGGAGCAGATACAGCTCACCGCAGGGCAGCTCACATGCCAAGGCTGCTGTGAGGACCTTGAGCTCTGAGGGGAACAGCTCTTGCTACCCGCCGCCCTTGGTATCTTTGTAAACACCACACGTAGGAAGAACGGACACTCACAACCCACAGGCTTGTCGAAGCAAATGTTTGCAAATCAAGAACTCCCACTCCTTGACCCAAATGGCAGCAGCAAGGCCACCCGCTTGTCCTCAGGCCTCTTCTCTGGCTCCAGCCTTCCAGAAAGCCCCTGCCAGGTGGTTCACCCACACAGGGCTCAGAGTTAGGAGGTGTGAAACAATTCACTGTTGTTGAGGTTATGGTTCCCAGGAACCCTCTTGCTTTCCAAAAGGTAAATTCCAAGGTATTTCCTCCCGGCCATTGCCCCACAGCCCTGGAAAGGCAGTGATGCCCAGGTCCGTGTGTTTTTCAGGTTCACGACATGGGGAAAAAGCTGGACTTCCTAGTGGATATGCACATGCAGCACATGGAAAGGCTACAGGTTCACGTCACAGAGTACTACCCGACCAAGGGGACCTCCTCGCCAGCCGAGGTGGAGAAGATCGAGGACAACAGAGATTCTGAATTGAAAACCATCATCTGCAACTATTCCGAGACAGGCCCCCCGGAAGCCCCCTACAGCTTCCACCAGGTGCCCATTGACAAGGTTGGCCCCTATGGGTTTTTTGCCCACGACCCAGTGAACCTTCCCCGAGGGGGACCCAGTTCTGGAAAGGTTCAAGAGACGCTTTCCTCCTCGGCGATACCGTATGCAGAGAGGCCCACCGTCCTGCCCATCTTGACTCTCCTCGACTCCCGAGTGAGCTATCAGTCCCAGGCTGAACTGCACGGCCCCTGCTCAGACCGGGTGTCCCCCCGGCAGAGACGGAGCCTCACGAGGGACAGCGACACGCCCCTGTCCCTGATGTCGGTCAACCACGAGGAGCTGGAGCGGTCTCCCAGTGGCTTCAGCATCTCCCAAGACAGAGACGATTATGTGTTGGGCTTGAACGGGGGGTCCAGCTGGATGAGGGAGAAGCGCTACCTCGCCGAGGGTGAGACCGACACGGACACAGACCCCTTTACACCCAGCGGCTCCATGCCTCTGTCCTCCACAGGGGACGGGATCTCTGATTCCGTATGGACCCCTCCCAACAAGCCCATTTAAAAGGGGTCATGGGCTGACTCCTCCTTGTAATGTAGACAGACTCTGTATAGCTCACTTGCTCTCACACCCGACACTTACCAGTGACACCACCAGTGGCTGCGTCAAACACATGCATGTGCGTGGCGGCCTCCCACCCGGGCAGGGGCTTCTCACAGCCTTCTTCCTCCCCAGGTCACCACAGTGAAGCCGCTTCCTTTTAAGCATGATTTGCATGACTTTCCAATATATAAATGGTACCGCTAATCTCTTCTAGGATACATATTTATCTGCTGTTCTTACTTTTAATCATGATCGGACCAGTATGGGGAGAAATTACCGACGAGCCGTGCTATTTGTCTGTTTGGGTTTTGGTTTGGTAAGCAGGGAATGTAGTTTAAGTTCTTTCTCGAACCACTGCCCCTTTGTGTGACACAGTTCAGTGATTAGCTGTTTCCTTCAGTGAGCAACTATTTTCTCGGCAAAAATGCATTGCGTATCGATGAGGTGGCCGATTGAGCGAAAACACTAGGCAAGGCACAAGACAGTCATGGCCTATCCAAAACCAAGACTTTTTAAAGTCATTTGATTAAGGAAAAACTAGCAAAACCATCTCAAAGCTCTGAAAGGGACCTCACTTGGTCTGCCATTGTCTGGTATCATGCCTCAGTTTCCTCATCTGTGGTAATCCCAAATGTAGCATTTTGAGTGGGTTATGAATTGATGGGGAGAAAATACACACACATGCACACTCACACGCAAGTTCAAATAGTTTCCAATTTATGTAGCCAAAGATAATGAAATGCACCAGAAGTAGGATGCCCCTCCGGGCGGGAGCTAAGTTCAGTGCCTTCAAAATGAGGTTTCAGCTCACATTCCTCTCCCTGATACTTGTTCAAAATGTCCATCTCAAATGAAAATTAGAAACAAGAAATTATCTGGTCCAAGTTCTCCTTCGTAGAAATGAGAAACCTTTGACTCCTGTAGACACACGCCGGAGTCGGTCCGTTGTCCCCTGGAGATGCGGGACTCCAAGCTCAGCCAGCTGACTCACTCCATGCCCTGGCCTCCTCCCACCACACCGCTCTGCCCTTTATACAACGGGATCCAGAAATTGTGCCAAGATACCTGTCCTCCTTGTCGTGTGGAAGGCACCCACACCACAGTTTACCCAGCAAGAAGGGGCCTGTTTGCTTTTAATGCAAAATGTGCTTGCCTGGCGCATTGCATTTTGGATCCAGAAAAACAAAAACACTACAAGCAGGCTTCAACACTTATTAATATGCAAAAGGGCAAAATTTTTAGAACCATCCAATTCTACTCCAGATTTTTAAGTCACACATACCCATAAGATTAACCAAAGTGCAAGCAGACCCCCTGAGACCACTGCCCTAGTGAATAAGCATTCCATTTTAAGCACAAGCCCTCCTGTGGCCTCTTATGAGATGTCACTGCTCTCTGAAACACTTTGATGGAACAAGGTTTCTGTGAGGCTTGGGCTGGATTCGCTAAATGACTCTGCCACAATATCACTGTCTCCCTGTTATCCCACATCTAAGCACTGGTTGTGGGTGGTTACCATGGTGACCATCAAGATGATCAAAAGGGCCTAACCATCTACACGCAAATGCCACTGATGTTCTCCTTACAGTCTTGTCAAGAGCTGCAGTAGCTGTGGCAGACACCTGGTCGATGGTTTCGTAATGACCTGATGCAGGAATCTTGTACTATGTTGGAGGGAAGAACGAGTTTCTCAGAGATTGGCTCCTTTCAATCCCCATGTCAACAGGTACCATGCAAAAGGCTCAGAGTATAATAATAAGGAAGGTTTGGTCCTTGACTTGAGCAGTGCACAACCAAAGTCTGCAGTCTTTGGCCCAGGGCAGGCATTGTCAGAGGTAGATGGCATTGTGCATAGAGAATCTCACAAACAAGTGTTGATGTTGAGGTCTGAAGTGGGAAAGATGCAGGACCGATCACACACTTCAGATGTGAACCCCCTCCCCTTCGGTGTACCATTTAACCGTCTAACGATCTGAAGGGCAAAGGGAATGGATCATATGCATGAAAGGGCCATTGGAGTTAATGACCTAAGAAATCTTGTGTCCCTTCCTTAGGGTTTGGTTCTTGCTTCTGACCTTCCTGGAGCCTTTTACTACAGATGAGTGAGCCACTATCATCTAACACATTACTGTGGTTTTCTCTATGTACGTGAGTTATTTGAAACAAACAAACAAAAAACCTGGAGAGTGAATCAAACTCTCCACATATGCATCAATTATTTTTACCTACCTTATGAATATTCTTGCAGAACTGACTGGCCTTAGTATCTTACAAATAGATGCATTTGCCAGGAACTCAATGGAGTCCTCAGCAGGACAGGTGACACTTTCTCCTCCTCAAGCTAAAAATAGTGGATCCAAAGTCAGAGGACCGCCTTAGGATCTTTTAAAAACCTACAAAGGATAAGAGCTTGTATTCTCTTAAACCACAGGAGGACGGGCTCGCCTCCTCTGCTGGGTCATAAGGCCAGGATGACAGGAACTGGGTTTGTGTCAATTACCATCATGTCTCCAACATGTAGTGAGCTGTCATTATCAGTGTAGACAAAGACAAAACACATTTTTTCATGAATGACTAAATGATGAGACTTTTTAAAAGCTATTCTTTCCCATCTAAAAAAAAAAAAGAGAGAGAGAGAGAGAGAGAGAGAGAGAGAAATGATCTTCTGGAATATCCTGCTTTGATATCCCTTATACAAAAAAAATAGTCTTTCCAGAAAAACAAGCCAAATCTCTTCAAGTTGTCTGCTCACAAACAACATCATCATTGTGGCTGGCATTGATGGAGCAGAAGTTCAAGGTGTAGAGCTGAACTTATGTTACGGGGAGAAACAACGTGTGCTTCCACAAAGATCTTTTTGTCAGACAAAAAAGCATCATGGTGTAAAAGTCCAGCAGAACTGGCTAATAACATGGCCCAAGATTACCCTACGTCAGATAAACCAGTGGTCCCGAAGCATGCCAGGGAAGCTGCAATAGTTTTAGCAGAATACCATGAAATCATGACAAATTAATGCCGTTGTAAAAACTAGTAATTATTTCCTCAAGTGAAATCATAATCCCATTATAGGTGTTCAGCCTCTGTGTGTCATACTATGATATATGAACACTTCAATAGGTCATTTTTTAGCAGAATCAAAATGAATGAGATAAATCTATCTTCCAAATGCTAGGTGAGAGGTGATCCTGTCAGGCTGAGAAGAAAGCAATTGAGATCAAGTGTGTGTTTTGACCATCAAACACCAGCACACATGCAAACACAAAAAGTTTAAGAAAAAAAATTGTGAGAGGCAAAGAAAAAAAAACATCAAATTGAGAAAGTTTTATTCACTGACTATACTTCTTATTGGAAACTAAGAGCTTGGACTGCTTAGATATAACCTTGATATAATAAAGCTCTAGTTTCAATGAAACCATCTAGAAAGCACCCAGATATACTATAGTTCAAAATGAGCTGATTAGTCAACAATGAATGCATTATGCCTTGCCACTTTTGTGCAGAGCAGTTTCTAGACACTAAATTGAAAGAATAATTACTTGTAGAAAATCCTAATATAATAGGATATACTCATAATTTGCCAGGCCAATTCTCCCAAATCCATGCCACTCTATGAAGAATGTAATAAGAACATTAATTTCTTTACTCGTTTACAAGATTTATGAAGCACCACTGTCTGCGAGGGACTGTGTAACACACTGGAAACTCAGAGTTAAGAAAACCACAGTTTCTGCCACCAAAAAGTTAGGAATCCAGTGGCCTCAAATATTGGAGGTCCCTACAAATTATGTCTACCAGGAATGGAAAGTATCTGATTTTCTTCCTGAAGACAACTGTACGGGTAAGAATACTTCCTCATGTGGAATCAGTGGGAGATTGAGGGAAGTGAGAGCAAGAATTCTCCATCAAAACAATAATGATCCCATCAGCACAGGGGAAGACTGAGTGGTTGAATGAGGACTTTGAGTTTGGGTTCAATGTGTTGGCTTTATAGCTCCAGATAAGCTAGGTACAGAAGAAGTTCTAGAGTATCTTAGAAGGTCCTTGGGGAAAAAACCCAGCTTTTTTCTCCTCTTCTCCAAATCCCTACAATGACTGAGTCCAGGCAAGAAGCTGGGCTATCTCCATTTCATTATGTTGATCAAGAGAGGTTTATGGTATTAGCCAAGGCACATATATTTCAAGAGAAAGGTGTCACTCTTCCTGTGGAACTCTGCTAATTAAATTGTCCTGGAGCAAGAGAAGAAATTTGTTCAGTGGTCTAAGAAGTTGACTGCACTTTGGACAGTACTGACAAGCAGGCCCCCGGCTTCTCCCAGAAGATGCCACGTGGTTGGCCTTTGTTTTCTGTGAATATGCTTCCAAGGCATTTAGCACCATATGGATTTTCTTTGCTTTCTGAGCCCCAGGAATCCTTAGGAATTTGCCTCTTGTCCTTGCTTGTCCTTGGAGGCTTGCTTATTTGGAGATGAACTTTTTAAAAGACTAGAAGTCCTTTCCTGGCATCCAAATCACCCAAAGTTTTTATGTTACTGATATTACACTACTCAAAACTGAACCAACAGTCCCCTAAACAAGGCAGCAGATGGCACCTCACTGATGTCCAGGTTAGAACATATTAAGAACCAGGCTATCTCTAGAGCCTTCATGGTTTGGGAAACTAGCAGTGGAAAGCTCAAAGAAACAGGAAGGATATAGAAATGACCTGGAGGAAAATTTGAGTTTCAGGACACTCAAAAGTGCTTGAATTTCCTGGTCTGTTTGGATTTTCAAATGAGACCATCTATATATATAAAGCCCCTTGTACAGTGATGGCTGGGGACTCTTACATATGTGCTCTTTTTAACACTGTAAGTGGACACCATTGCCTCTGTGTTTGGTATTATTTGTGAACTCTAAATTTACCCCAAGAAATCCTTTTTTTAAAAAAATGGTGGCGATACAATCCCAATTCAGGCACTTTTGCAATGGCTTTTTTAAAAAGAACATCTCTACTAGTGAAATGAGGAAGGGCAGGAATGTTGGAATGAAGGGGACAGGACTGTTGGGTTGCAGTTGACTGGGCTGTGACAGTTCCATTGGACAGACAATACCAGCTGTTGTAGGATCCCCTCAAAGGACGCTCTCTAGGAGGCAATGCCAAGTATCAGGAATAATTAAAGATGAAGGAACTAGTGGTTGCAATGAGAAAAGTTAACCAAACCATGATGTCTGTCAGACAACACCTTAGCAATGAATGGAGAGCTTCCAGAAGAAAGAGTTCAAGCTCACTCAAACTCTCCCCAGGGGGATTTGTTCCTAGCCTCTAACAACCTCAGCTTTGTTATCCCTGTAGGAAAAGGGTGACTAGTAGGTTGCTTTATTACACTAGATGCAGGGAGATACAATTTCATAGATTCTTGAGGCTCAGAGCAAGAAGGGCCCTTGATCTCTAAGAAGAACCACCTTTCTTTTCAGATCAGGAAGCAGAGGCTCAGAGTAAAGGGAGTCACACTAGTCATTCAGTGGCTGAATAAGTGATTGGGCAGCAGAGTGAATCAAGAACTCAGGTCACCTAACTCCTGATCCAGATATTGGAGATCATGCTTGGACAGTAAATTAACAGCCGAGAAGCAAACATTATAGGTGGGCGCAGAAGATGAATGAGAACTTCCTGGCCCCCTCGAGAAACTGCTAAATCAGATGCATTGATTGGAACTCATCCCTGTCTCTGGAATGTGATTGATCTCATGCCTTGAAAGATGACAACGTTCCTTCTCCCAAGATTCTGCTGACTCCCAGAAGGCCTGGCAAAACCCACTGCTGCTGTGTGTAGTTGAGAAAAGGGAAAAGGAACAGCCTTGTGGCCATGCGATCACTCTCTGGCACCTCTCTGACCTCTATCACTCTGCTCTCTCCTTGTTCTGCTAAGCCTGGACTAGTTTTGCTCTTTGGCCCCCTCCCCTGGACTCAGCTCCAGAGCCATGCCTCAGGTTGTATCTTCATCCAGAAGTCAATTTAACCAGATTCTTCCTTGAAAAAAAAAGTCTGTGGGTTTGATTTCAGGAACTGGGATATGATTTCTTTGAGGATCATTATGACCCCAAGTTATTAGTTCTACTAAGGTGTCCCTTTGCAGTGGGATCTCTGTCTCCTGTTTTGTTTCAGAACATTGCCATGGTGGCCGGGTCACAACATCATTCTAATGTTGTCACCAAAAGTTACAAAGAAGCAGACAGGATCCAACTTAAGATACCTATGTTTATGTAACTGGGAAACTATTTTAGAAAATAAACAGTTGGCTCGAATGAGGATTAACATTGTCGGTTTCCACATGTGTAGTACTTGAGATAGATTTGCCAGAATATGGTAGGCCCCCTGATAGCACTTGCCAAACTCCCATAAAAAGACTTTCAGGTCTCCTGAGTCAGACTGAACCAGAAACTCCTAAGACAAAGTCAGAAAGAATGGCAGTAATTTTAGACTGTCATTCTACCTGTCTTTTTAGCCTCTAAATAGCCCTGTTCTGAGGTTTAAATAAGTTTCAGGGAGAAATAAATAAAAAAATGGGCTCTATATAGGAATAACCTCAATGTGACTTATAATTAAGCAGTCGAAAGTCTGGCCAAGTGCTTAGGAGTATATTTGTAGTTCCTCTTAGATCTGTCAAATGGACTACAATCTGATGGCTAAGAGGAGTGAAACGGGGATGTGTCTTCTTCCAGTGTTAGGTTCTCTCCCTATGCCCACAAGACAGGTCCGGGAAAGGGAGAGAAACTTACCCAAACTGTCTTTCTGAGTTGCATGTGATGTGATGGTCTCTCTCTTGATTTCCTGCAGTCATCACCACACCCCGTGTAGGTGGTGTTATTGTCTCCTTCGTATATTTGAGAGAACTGAGGCTGGGAGTAGGGGGGAGGGGGAGGGAAATACATTGCCAAAGCTCCCTCATTATAGAAGTGCTGGGTTTGTAACCAAAGCTCATATACCTTCAAAGTTCATGTCTCCCCCTACCGAGTCTCCTACATCAATGGAAATGCTCCCACATCATACCCTGTGGTCCTCTACCATGATTTGCCTTCCTATGTCCAGTTGACTTTATAGGAGAATAATCAAGCCCATGGGTTCCCTGGATAGAGTAGTGATCCCTGTGCCAGCTGCTCCACTTGGCTATTCAGTGGGTCTTGCCTATCCCTTTGAGCAGGTTCACCATCCAGCTGTTAGTGGCAGAAAATAATGCCACATAAATTCTTCACCTTGTTCATAGTGGAGCTCCATTAGTTCTTGGAGCTTGATGTGGTTGCAGATAATCCTGCAAACATCCCTTATTCTCTGCGCCCCCGCAAGCATCTCCTGTCATTGCTTTATCCAAACAGATTCAAAGGTCCTTCCTGACTCTGGTCTTTCATCTCTAGACTGTACCTTTCTTTCAGGGCTTTAAAATACTGCAGAGACAGGTGAGTTGGCAAAAACATTCTTTAGGAGGGCAAATGCTCAGAACAGTTGTGTTTCTCTTCCTCAATATTAAAAAGATCACGGGTCCCAGTGGAAGTCAACCTGATCTGGTAACTGGGCCCTTTCCCTCCTCTGAATACTTTTTCATGTGAAGAGAGAGCAACTCCACCTTCCAACGTTCCTTGAGAGTTAAGAATCCATGCGCAAGAACAACCTCGGAGATTGGTGGGCCATTTTTAAAGTGTCAGAGATTTTACTGCTGGGGGCATGAGGCAGGCTCTGCTCCATCTTAAAAATCACCTTAGCAAGATGGGTCTACTTCATCAGATTAGTCAGTCATTTCCTGTTTTAAAGAGAAAAATGCTCTCTACATTGCTTTCAATGGGATATGGCTTTTCTTCCTTTTTTTTTTTTTTTTCCGATGTAGCAGTGATGGAAAACACCAATCTCTGCAGAGCAGATTGACGCATTCAATGACATGAATCCATTGTATTTGATTTTGTATTGTATTTTCTTTAACCCCCTTTATAATGGCATAGAATTCTGGTGCCTTGCTCCCTGAATTTGTCTCCATGCTACAAGTAGGCTTTCTTCACATTCTGGCTTACACGGGAACACAACTATTCCACAAGTGGCCTTTAGTGCTCTTTATAATATGATTTCCTGTAATTTTTAAACTGTATGTGTAATTTCTATTCTGGCTCTGGCCAATATTTGAACAACTTTAATCGGTTGATTTCCATATATATTATGCAGACACTTCTTACCTGATTTTTTATGTTCTATCTTAAAACAAATACTGCACCACTTATTAATAAATAGACATTTCAATGATCATGGGACAGAGTGTTATTTGCCTCACTGGCAACATGGAGGGACTGGGGGGTAAAAGAGGAGACATGAGCATATTTGTAAATGTGAGGAAAGAAACAACCGAGAGGGAGAGGAGAAAGCCACAAGAAAGAAACTATGATGGAGTCAAGTGTGATGTGAATTATCTTGGGTCCAAGATAATCCTGTGGATTACACTTCCCAGAAACAAACACTACACAAAGGCTGGAGGTACGACATTTAGTAAAATGTTATCCAATATTCATAGTTTTAAGACATGATTACTCCCACTTTATAGATGAGGAACTCAAAGCTCAGAAACATAAAGAGACCTGGCCAACGTCATACCCTAATAAGTGGAAGAGTCACAATTAGAATGCAGGACCACTCACTCCCAAGCATTGTGCCACTTCCTTTGTAGAAGCTTTACCTCCTACACCATGTGGGAGGAAGAACAAGTGGGTGGCTCAGAGGGACTGTGAGTCCATGGGGGAGGAAGTCAGGAAAGCACACATCAGATTGCCTCTCTCTGTTGTCAGTAAGTAGGAAGGGAAGTTTTCTCATGAAAATAGAGTTGGGGTGGGGAACCCTGGGGGTTACTGAACCTTTTGATGTCTTAGTTCATCAGGTGGAAAGTAGGGAGTTTGAACTGATATCTGTAGAGAACTCAGCAAGGGATCTAGCACATAGCAAATGTTCAGTGAGTGACAGTCAAGAGCTGTACCCACATACCAGGTTGCCTTAATTTGGGTTTCTAGAAGAATAGAGACAAGATGGTGGGTTCAGGGAGTTTATTTGGAAAATGATCCCAGGAAACACAACTGAGAGAGTGGAGAGAGTAGAACAGGGAGGGAGAAAGCCAATAAAGAACTAGCCCATCGGGTAACTGGGCTCAATTCTGTCAACAACCCCATAAGAACCATGTGAAATGTACCAAAAGATTATTCCACCTTGAAACAGGAATCTGGGGCATTCACCCACTGACTCTCACTCTTCCTTGGTTGAGGGTTGCCCTGGGGTGTTAAATCTCCTACTCTGTCAGGTTTCCCTGTGCTACAGAGGAGCAAGCTCCAAAATGCCAAAATTCTTAAGCAGAGGAGTGGAGAGACATGGCCAATGGACACGTCAGCATGCTGCAATCTGTCTACCAAAACTACAAGTGAACTCAGAGGTGGGCAGAGGAGACACAGGGTGGGGCGACAGAAACATCTGGTACATAAGCCCACTTGAAAACACAACATACACAAAGGTAAGCTAGGCTGCCAGAATTTTGTCTGTAAGCCAAAGGACAAATTTGACCAACACTGGGCAAGCTGGTCATGGTGCCCATGACCATGGTCCATTGTTAAAATGGTGCCTGTAGCCTCCAGGAACCAGGATAGGTAGCTGCTCTTCCGCATCCAACTGCAAGGTCCACATCAGTCATCAGAAATGCCTGTGGTTGGGGCGCCTGGGTGGCTTAGTCGGTTAAGCGTCCGACTTTCGCTTGGGTCATGATCTCGCGGTTCGTGGGTTCGAGCCCCGCGTCGGGCTCTGTGCTGACTGCCAGCTCGGAGCCTGGAGCCTGTTTCAGTCTGTGACTCCCTCTCTCTCTGACCCTCCCCTGCTCGCTCTGTCTCTCTCTCTCCTAGAAATAAAGCATTAAAAAAAAAAAAAAAGAAAAGAAATGCCTGTGGCTGAGGCTGCGGTTATGAGAAGAGCATCCAGTCTGCAACAGTATATTTCTCTGTCAGCAAAGTTTACCCACCTCTGGTCTCAGGCAACAGTATGACAGAGAAAGGGCATGGAAATTATATCCCTGAGAAAATCTTCTTTCATCTGCACAAATGGAGCAACCGCTCATTCATAGCCCACGCCAGAGGCTCCTGGGAGATGGTAATTGTTCCCACTGATGTCAGCTCCCAACAATGAACTTGGTAATCCAATTGACCTGGGACCTGGTGGCTCCCTCTCCCTGAAGTCGTGTCAGCTGTCCCCCCTGAGAAAAGTCCAATTGTTCTTGTATCCTGCTTCCACATCAGTTTATCTTCTAGTTCTGGACAGATCAGTGTCAGGCCAGTGGAGAGCAAAGGAGTCAGTGGAAGGAAGAAGAGTGAGAGATGAAATTAGAGAGGCAGTAAGTCAGGTCATGAATGGCCTCATGGGCCATTATAAGGACATTCGCTTTCATGCGGAGTCAGATGGGAAGTTCCCGCAGGGCTTTGAGTAAAGAGGTGACTGGACCTGATTTATACTAAATTCTCTGGGTGCTATATTGAGAACCCACTAACAGAAGTAGGGCAGAAGCAGGGAGATTAATCAGAAGCCACACTGCATTAGTAATAATCCAGGTGAGAGCTTGGGCCAGAGCATCAGGGCTGAAGGTTGTAAGAAGTGTTTAGAATCTGAATATATTTGAATTTTTTTATTTTTATTTTTTAATGTTTTTTACTCATTTCTGAGAGAGAGAGAGAGAGAGCATGAGAAGGGGAGGGTCAGAGAGAGAAGGAGACACAGAATCTGAAGCAGGCTCCAGGCTATGAGCTGGCTGTCAGCACACAGTCCGACGCAGGGCTCGAACCCACAAACCGTGAGATCAGGACCTGATCCAAAGTCGGACGCTTAACTGACTGAACCACCCAGGCGCCCCTAGAATCTGAATATATGTGAAGAGTCATAAAAGTGGAGTCTGCCAATGAATTGAATGTGAAGAGTGAGTGAAGAAGAATCCAGGATGATTATAGAAGTTTTCATTGAGTACCTGGAAAAATCAAGGTGTCATTAACTGAGATGGGAGTAGATTAGGGAAGGGACATGTTTTGCAATAATGACATGAATTTGGCTTATTACCTATTAAATTTGAGATGCGTGTGGGGCATCTAGTGGCCCTGCTTTGTACGTAGTTAAGTGTGTAATTAAGGAGATTCTTTGAGGCTGAAGCTGCGTCCCTATATCTATCACCTCTCGATCAATCAGTCAAGTCAACAACCACATAGAGATAACATGATACAAGATGATATCCCCAAGTGAGTGAGTACAGAGAGGAAATAGAAGACATCCAAGTACTGGACCATGCAACGTCCAGAGGTCAGGGCAATGAGAGGTCCAGCAAAGTTGGCTGAGCAGAATGGTTGATGACTTAGAAGAAAACCAGGAAGGCCAAGTGCAGACCTGGTCCCGAGGACCAGGGGTCATGTGGTGGCACCGAGTGCTACTGAGAAGCTGAGTAACAGGAGGAGTTGGCCGTGTGGAGGTCATAGTGACCTTAACAAGGTCAGTCCTGCTGGGATGCTGGTCTGATGCCTGCTTGGATACACCTTGAGAGGAAGGACAGGAAGCAGGGCCTGGAGTAGAGAGAGTCCATGCTGCCCATTTTAGGTGCGCAGTTCTGTGTGTCCAGTGCTTTCACACTGTTGTGCAGCCATCACCCCGTCCATCTCCAGAACACTTTCATCTTGTAAAACGGAAACTCTGCCCCCATTAAACAAGCTCCCCACACCCCTTCCCCCAGTCCCGGCAACCACCACTCTACTTTCGGTCTCTATGATTTTGACTAATCTAGGGACTTCGTGTAAGTAGAACCATTCAGTATTTGTCTTTTTTGTACTGCATTTTTAAGTATCCAAAAATGAGGTTCAGAGAAGTTAAACAACTTACCATGACCACACAGCTAGCAAATCACGGAAGCAGGACCAGGGCTGTGGCTTTTTTTTTTTTCCTCACCCAGAAGTGTTATTGTTAGCATAAAAGGTATGTCTCCCAGGAATCAACAAAAAGCACAGAAATGCTATCTTTCTAGGCAGATAATGGTAAGAATTATCAAATGTTTGCCACGAGTCAGGTTCTGTAAGCTCTTTCCTTGTGACCATTCAATCTTGATAACCCTCTGCAGAGGCCACCATTGCGATCTCCATTTCGTGGATGAGAATAGTGACTTTGAGGTAAATGATCCCCCCAAACCAAAATGTGCAGACCTGGAGAGCAGAGATCTCCACACGCTTCTTCAGAGCTGGGTCCCAGCACCTTGGCCAGGTGAAGGGAGTTCCCCTATGTCACTCCTGCAGACAGGATTTGGCCTCACCCCTCTCCAACATCTCCAAGTGTCTGTGCAGCTGCTGCCTCTGGTCACCACGGCAGCAGGACCTGGGAACTCCTCAGAAATGCAAATTCCCTGGCCCCAGCCATACCAGACTCTGAAGCTCCGGCACTGGGCCCAGCAATCGGGGTTTTAAAAAGCCTTCCAGAAGATTCTAATACACATGATCCAGTCTGAGAATCACTGGTCTACCCCACTTTTCAGCTCTGAAATCTTTATCCCGCACGTGTCATTTAAAACCCTGGCCCTTCAGAAAGCTTTCCTTGATTCACATTAGATCAAGTGTGATGGCCCTTTCTGGTACCGTCACACTTTTCTGTGTCCCTAGTCATGCTGCATTATCCATGACTCACAGACAGTGAGCTCCCTGAGGAGCAAGAACCAAGAACTGTCCACCCCTGTGTCCACAGTGCTTAGCACAACACCTGGGGACAAGCTCATGAAGATTGAGTAAGAAAGGGAAAAACCAATGAGTCTCTTCTGACATCTACATTCCAGGAATCATTTGAGATGCAGATTGAATAGGGCAGAGTAATAAATGAAAGGTGATAGGCCCAGAAAATAAAAAGGCTATTAGGAGGAGTCCTCTGAGAGCCAAGTGAAAAACCAAGGGCAGAAAAACAAACATTCATTCACTTAGTTGTCAAATCTGTGCTGATCGTCATGTCTCTGTCAGACTCCATGGTGGGAGCTGAGGGTGCAGGAGACTTGAAGTACAAGGGGACCTGCCCTGAAGGCAGACACAGCCTACGGAGGGGGACAGACAAGTGAACAGATCACCCCGGGATAGCAGGATAAGACAAATACTAATACAATCCCCTTAACAGGAGGCCAATGCTTCCTGGTGAAGGAGATGTCTGAGATGAAGACAGAAAGGATAGGTGAAGCTTGGGGTGTGGGTAGATGAAGGGAGCAAATAGCAGCCAAAGACCTATATTTTTAATGTTTATTTGCGGAGGAGAGGCAGAGAGAGAGGGAGACGGAGAATCCGAAGCAGGCTCTGCACTGTCAGTGCAGAGTCTGATGCAGGGCTCGAACTCACAAACTGTGAGATCATGACCTGAGCCAAAACCAAGAGTTGGTGGGTTGCTTAGCCACTGAGCCACCCAAGCACCCCAAGACTTATTTTAAAAGCATGAATTAGATCATGTCTCTCTTTTGTTTAAAACTCTCCCATGGCTGTTTCCGGCAGCTAAATTAAATCCCAACCCCTTACCCTGTCCTAATTCTCCAGCAACATCTCATGCTACTTTCTCCCTTTCTCCTAGCCTTTCAGAGAGAGGGAGGCATGAGGAAAGGCCCATGGAAAGGAGAGCAGCAAGGACACAGTTTGAGTAAGAACCCCAGGCTTCCTGCTGTTGATGAAGCAGAAAGTGCGAGCTCAAGGGTAACAAAAAATATGGTAGGGAGGGGGCCAGTGTCTGATCGTGGGGAACACTGCATGGGTCGGCCTAACACACCCGGGGTTCATCTGAGAGGGGATGAGGTGCTGTTGGAAGCAGTCATGGTCAGTTTTGTGGTCTGGAAAAATCACTTGACTTCAACAGTGGTATCATCCAGCATGGTAGCCACCAGCCACGTGTGGCTACTGAACATGTAAAACATGTCTAGTCTACATTGAGGTATGCTGTAAGTGCAAAATTCACACCAGCTTTTGAAGACCTAGTGCAAAAAAGCTCAATTTTTAATATTGATTTTAACATTGAGACACTATTTTAGATGTACTGTGCTAACTAAAGTACATTCTTAAAATTAATCTCACCTGATTCTTTTTTACTTTTTAAATGAAGCTCCTAGAAGACTTTAAACTTTGTGTGTAGTTTGCATTACCTTTCTACTGGACAGAAATATTAGAAGGTGGATTAAAAAGTAGAAAGAACAATTAGCAGATTTTATCAAAGGTCTCACTGAAGAATCAATCTATTCGTTCATTCAATAAATATTTATGGGGGCGCCTGGGTGGCTTAGTCGTTTAAGCGTCCGACTTTCGCTTAGGTCATGACCTTGCGGTTTGTGGCTTCGAGCCCCGCGTTGGGCTCTGTGCTGACTGCCAGCTCAGAGCCTGGAGCCTGTTTCAGTCTGTGACTCTCTCTCTCTGACCCTCCCCGGCTCATGCTGTCTCTCTCTCGCTCTCCTAGAAATAATAAATTAAAAGTAAATAAATAAATAAATAAATAAATAAATAAGTATTTATGTCAAGCATTTTGCGCTAGACCCTGGAACATGGTAGTGAATATGGCAGAGAAGGGCACTGATCTCAAGAATCTGACATCACTGGCAGGGAAACAGACCATAGCAAATCAAGCCAATAAATAAACAGAATAATTAGAATTTATAATGATAAGCAGAGCAATTACAAGAGCATCCTTTGGTGTGGCACCCAATTGTAGGCAATATTTATACTGATAAATAAAGGAGAGGAAAGAGCCAGTCCTTAGAGCAGGCCAGGGAAGAGCATTCCAATCAGAGGAAACACCAGTGCAAAGTTCCTGGGGCTATCACTCCAAGACTATAAACAGGGAAAAAGTGCCGTGTGATTGCAGGTAAAGATTTAGGAAGAGGCCATCAATGTGAGCCCTTGTGGGTCAGGGTAAGGAGGTGGAATTTTCTGGGTACTGGGGAAAGCTTTGGGGGAATTTTAAGCAAGGTCATGACCTGATCTGATTCATGCTTTAGAAAGATTTCTCTAATCACATAGTTAATATCCTATTGACAAGAAATGTCCAGAAAAGGCAAATCTACAGGAATGAAAACTAGATGGTGGCCTGAAATTGGGGTGGGGGTAGGAGGACTAACCGTAAATAGGCACAAAGTCTCTTTCTGGAGGGACAAAAATTGACTGGGAGCCATTGAGTTGTACACTGAAAATGGGTGGGTTTTAGTAGTATTTGTGAGAAATAAGCCCACCAAACCAGTCAAAGGAAGGATGCAGAGACTCAGAGCACAGTGAAGGAGGGTTTAACAACTTTCTTGCAAGAGCAAGTGTCTGATGGACAGGCACACTGGAGGCAGCTACAGCACACAATGTATCTCCTAGCATGCAAGTTCCTCTGCTGGTTCCTCATTGGCTGAGTACTGCAGAGGTTACAGCCTCACCCTGACGTCACCTATTCCCACGTAAGGGAAAAAGTAGTCAGGTTGGAACAAATGTACATTCCCTGAGGCAACACAGAGACTTTCAGTCCCTCCTCCCTTTGTTCTTTGGTGCGTGCTCATTGCAAAGCCCACAAAAATAAGCCTGAGAAATAGAGAAGGGAAGAAAACCAGGAAGTGAAGTGTCTAAGGGTTTGGGACTCCATTGTGGGGGGTGGGGCTTGTGCATATTTCCAATAAGTTATAAACCTACTATTAATTAGATAGCAGAGCTTTCATTTTGTATTTCTGAAAATGAGTCATCTTCCTTATGTCTCACAGTATGTAAATTTTACCCTAGCAAAGTTGTTTAAAACATGATTTCTCTGGCAGATAGAGGGGAAATCCATTCAGGGAAGCAAGGGAGATATCAGTTCCAGGGAATTCCAACAGCTCAGATAAGAAAAATCAACCTTGAACTTGAGTGATACAAGTGGAAAGAATATGATTCTGCAGGTACTTGCTGGCAGAAGTTGGCAACACTTTTCTATAAAGGGCAAGATAGTCAGCATTTGGCCAACTCCTCAACTCTCTCCTTTTAGCACAAATAGCATACAAATGAATGAATGTCACCATGTGTCAATAAAACTTTATTTGTGCATACTGAAATGTGAATTTCATATCTCTTTTACATGTCATGAAATATTCCTCTTCTTTTTATTTTTTTTTCAATCATTTAAAACTATAAAACTGGGGTATCTGTTTGGTTCAGTTGGTTAAGCCTCTGACTTTGGCTCAGGTCATGATCTTGCAGTTTGTGAGTTCGAGCCCCGCATCAGGAACTCTCTACTGTTAACACAGAGCCTGCTTCAGATCCTCTGACCCCCTCTGTCTCTGCCCTTCCACCCCACCCCTCTCTCTCTCAAAAATAAATCAACATTTTAAAAAATGAAATAAAATAAAACTGTGATACCATTTTAGGCCTTAGGAAAAGCATGCAGTGGGCCAAGCTTTCCTGCCCTGCTCTGGGCACTGGCTGAAACTGACAAACAGTGCCCAGCCATTTCTTCAGGAGACTTCCTTTGGTCCACATGCCAGGTGATGCTTGGCTAACAGACCTTTACAACAAGAAGGGAAAATCATCACCTAGTGATGCTATTCTGCTCCTTCAATATGCGTAATTACTGCGAGAAGAGGCTTCCCATCCCACGCTGAATCGCTGCATTGTCATTCTGCTCACGGAGTCTATTCAGCCCTTAGCAGAGGCATTTTTTTCTGATGGGGTTGATCCTATTTCATGGCCCTGAGTTCTTGGTAGGATTATTATTTCTTTCTTTTTTTTTATTCTGAAGGATTTAAAGCAAAGTTATCAAGCCTTTCCCCACCCCCATCCTGTGGATCTTTCACTAAAAACTCATATAAACCCCACAGCTCTGACTTAGCTGTTAATCTTTCTGGCTGCTTAAAATCTTTGAAGTCATTTATCCCCCTCAGGAAACAGGTAAGTCATATATTGTAGATATTTTAAAACCCTTTGGCTTCCTCTCTTTCCCAAAGCATGAAGCAGATAAGGAATGCATCTGCTATAATTCCCAAGCTCTGGGCTCCTGGTTGCTGAATGATAGGAAAGAAGTTTCTATCACCCAATCTCTACATTGCACTTAAGTTAAGACTCCACCCCTTGATCACAGTTTCTTTCTGGTTTTTTTTTTTTCCCTTAAGCTATTGATTAAAATCTTAATGCAGTCATCAGCTGTAAGGATGGCTTGTCCTCACATTTGTGATAAAGGAAACATAATCTTTAACCCAAAAAAATTGGAATGAGGTTAAATGAGTGCCCTAAAAAAGGGCTGGGAGCAAAGCAATGGCTAAAAATTATACTTTCTTAGCCAGTGGCCCAACCAATCACAGGCTTTGGTGTAGAAACAGACCTGGGGCTCCAGTCCTGGCTCTTCTGCCGTGTTCTGTTGGGCCAGTGCTTGTCCAAGGCTTGCTCTCCTCAAATATAAAATAACAGCTAAGTAAGGATGCACCAAGGACTAGTGAGTGACTGTGTGTAAAAGTCCTAGCCTATCAGATCGTCAACAAATTTGAGATTCTTCACTCCTTTTTCTGCATTAATTGTCCTTTTATTGATTTTTAAAATGTTTTCAATGCTTATTTATTTTGAGAGAGAGAGAGAGTAGGGTCAGAGAAAGAAGAGAGAGGATTCCAAGCTGTCAGCACAGAGCCCGACATGGGGCTCGATCTCATGAACTATGAAACAAAGAGTCAGATGCTCAACCAACTGAGCCACCTGGGCACCCCTGCATTACCTGTTCTTGAAGAGGCAGGACCTCACCTTTCTGTGTTGTCTCCTGGGCCTCAGAGCTGACTGCCTGAGTGTGAAGCCAGCTACCACTCAGTAGGAAGGACCTTGGGCAAGTTGCCCAACCCCTAAGCTTTCAGGTCCTCTTCAGAAAGAGGGAGCTGATACTTTTCCTGGAAGTTTGCTGTGTGAATGGGCCATAATGTATTGAGGACCGTGCAGCTCTCACTGTGGCTGGCCCCAGCGAGATAGGGCTTCCGTGTGAGTTTTACCCTCTTCCCTGCACATTGCAATTATTCTGTATCTCACTGGGCATCTTTTGGCTGCAAAGTAAGTGAGAAAGGTAGGTTTACTCGGCCGGCCAAACTAACTTGGTGGATTTGTGATCCTTGTTAATTGGAAGCAACACAATGTTTAACTAAAGCTCCAGCAGCTTTGATCCCTCCATTTACATTTTCTAGCTCCAGGACTATTGCCCATGAAATGCAGACATATTGTGAATTCATTTGACAAGACTGTTGGCCAAGTTCTTGGCTCACTGGGCGCAACACACTTCACACCCCTTCTCCCAGGAGCATGACTGGATTTCTAGGCCTTTCTGCCCACCAGAGCACTTTGAAATGATCGATTCCTCAGGCCTTTTGTGGCATACAGAGATGGCATTTAAAAGGGAGGAGGGTAGAATGGAATCTGGTGAAAAAGGAAACAGACACTTTTTTTAAAGTTTATTTATTTATTTTGAGGGAGAGAGAGAGAGAGAGAGAATGCACACGCATAATGGGGAAGGGGCAGAGAGACAGAGGAGAGAGAAAGAATCCCAAGTAGGCTCCACACTGTCAGTGCAGAGTCTGATGTGGGGCTTGAACTCACAAACCATGAGATCATGACTTGAGCCAAAATCAAGAGTCACTTAACCCACTGAGCCACCTAGGTGCCCCAAAGAAACAGGCTTTAGTATCTGAGAGACTGTGGTTCAAACCCAGTGCTCCCACTGAGGAACTGTGAGACCACGAGCAGGGGATTCCACCTCTGATCCCTGGGGCCTGATCTGGTATGATGGGCATCATATAGGTATCTTTCCCACAGGATGCTTGACAAGGTAAAATAATGGAAATAATGCCCAAAAATGGAGGTTCCATAAATTATAGTTTTGGAGAGGGGGGGAAAATTATTTGCTCTACCCTCTTAGATTCAGTGACTGGGACCAAGTAAATTGAACTGACCAAAGATTGAATAACAGGAGCAAAGCTTTATGTCATATGCATATGGCGGGCCTCTTGGAAATGAAATGAAAACTCCAAAGAGGTGGTCAGGCCTGAGGCTTCCATATCATTTCAACAGAAGGACAATAAATTTGTGGGGAAGTGACAAGGAAAGGAAGAGAGTTTTGAGCTCCCAGGGTGCTAAATGGTGGGAAGGTATGTAGAAACAAATGGAAGATATTTATTCTACTAGAGCTTCTTGCTGCTGGCCCATCTTGGTGTGACTTTTCAACTTTCCATTGTCTTCAAGGCCCTAAAACCCCAGGCAGAGGAGATTTATAACAGTCCTCATTTTCAGAAGCTTCTGCACTTTGTCAGATAAGGGAGGCTCTGGGGAGTCCTGGAGATGCATCTGTTGATTCTCGGTGGCCTTTGGTGGCATATTTGGGGGCAGTGTATTTTGATCCTTGTCAGTACATTATTACTGTTTTCATATTGTTGCCTGATGAGTTTTCTTTCTCAACAACGTGGAAATTCTCAAGGCACCTGGGTGGCTGTTAATTAAGCATCTGACACTTGATTTCAGCTCAGGTCATGATCTCATGGATTGTAGGAACCCTGCACCAAGTTCCATGCTGAGCCTGGAGCCTGGTTGGGATTCTTCTCTCTCTCCCTCTGCCCCTCCCCACTCTCTCTCTCCCTCCACCTTCCATTCCCCCACCCTTTCAAAAAAATAAAAATAAATATAAAAAATTTTTAAAAAACAATGTGGAAATGCTTGAAAAGGAGAGAGAATTAGCTGAAAGCCAGGGGTGTGATGCTCACAGTTCTCAGTACACATGTCCAGTCCGTTGATTCTATTTAATTCAGCAGAGAATTCACTGAGCAATTCTCCTGGGTCAGTCCCACATCAAGCCTGCAGTGAAAGCAAGTTCTCTTTAATAAAACTCACTGACTCTCCAAACTAGCATAGCTCCAAATACTGCCTGAGGTACACTTAAAAATTCTTTATTATGTATCTCAAATTCATATTTAACTGGGTGTCGTGTATTTTCATCTGCTTGATTTGGCAACCTCACCCCAAATACATAGGTGATTTGGCCAGTAGGAAAAAAAAAATCACACACACACACACACACACACACACACACACACACACACACACACACACACAAAACCAAAACCAATAACAATAACAACAACAAAACCTACACAGAAGGAAAAATGCTTTTTTCTCCAGGAACAAAATTCATAGAAAAATGCATTCTTAGAGTAAGAAGTGTTAGTATGTCTACTCTTCATAAAAGAAGGAGCAGTTAACACAATGAAGTAGGAGTCAAAAAAGGGAAATGTCTCCATTATGTAGATGTGGATAATTATTCTTCTATTATAAATTTGTATCTGTTTATGCCTCTGGTATGATGTGGAGCTTCAGGATAGAGATGAAGGAGGAAGGGGGGAAGAAGAGAAAAGAGAAAAAAGGTAAGAGAATGAGAAAGCAATTGAGATTCCTAGGTATCTACCCTATTCAAGTACCTACCTTATTGTGCTAGATACTATGTTTTTTCATCTCATTTAATCAGCAGCAAATATCTTCAAGGTGGCTATGACTCTGGTCATTTTACACATGAGGCTTAGAAAGGCGAAGTCATGTTTGCACAGGAGTTGAGGTGCCAGAGGAAAGAACTCTCACGTAGTTTGCCCACCTCACCCCTGTCCCCCTTTGCTGGAAAGTGTGCTAAGTCCTGGGTTCTCCAGCTTGTCTGTCTGTCTCTCTCTCTCTTTCCGTCTCTCCCTCCCTCCCATTCTCTCTCCCTCCTTCTCTCTCTGTCTCACTCTCTCTCCCTCCCTCTCTTCCTCCTTCTCTGTCTCTGTCTCTGTCTTTCTCTCTGTCTCTCTCTTTCTTTCCCTCATCTCCATTGTAAATCACTCTACAGAGAAGACACACTCAGTGGGCCGTGAATGTGAGTTAGTTGCTCGAGTTCCCACCTCCTCTAAGTCACTGATCAGCCTGAGGGAAGGGGCATGTGTGGTCTGTCCCTGGGTCACCAGCTGGCACACAATGACTGTGTGTGTATTGAGTACCTACTATGTGCCAGACTCTGGGTAAAATGCTTTGGACTCATTATCCTAAATCCTCACAAAGACCCAGTGAGCTAGGTTCTTGTCCTCATTTTGCAGGTGAATAAAACAGATTCGGAGGGTAAACAGATTTGTGAGAACAAGAGGGCTCCACGAAAACCCCAGCTCTTGCTCCTAGTAAGGCTCGTCTCTGTCCGAGGAAGCATTTAGAAGAAACACCAGTCCAGTATCTACCCATAATTCGAAAGTAATCTAAATGTTTACTAGGACATTTCAAGAAAATTCCAAAGGTGGTTCCATCCCGAAAGGACAGCAGAACTGTTTAAAATATAATTTGCCACAAAGATGCTCTGTTCCCAAGACATTTTCCCAACCCCAGGGCACTTTCTCTCGATTTTTCTCCTCCTCTCCAATTCACCTTCCACATCTCTTCCATTCTCTACACATGGAAAACTTCTGCTCTTTTCAAAGCAAGTCTGTGCAGCCTGTATGTTAAATGAACATTACACGAATATCTACACACAGAGGTGTGGCAGCGAGTAAGTGAGAACTTCAGCATCCTGCAAGGTGCCTGGCACACAGAAAACACTTGAAAGCTTGTCACCATATTCTTATTAATCTCAGCTTTGCAGCGTGAACTATCATGCTGGTTCTGAATAGAAAATGCCCAGGAGAATGACCAGCACGCAGTGCTGTGGGCAAGGAGGTAGTGCGAACAGTCACGTAGGCCCGTATATTCTTTTCCTATTTATAAGCATGCATGATGCTGTGTTTGGAGCTTATCTCCCAGCTAAACAGCCAGAAAACTTATGAAGAAGACATTAATGGCTTGTGACTATGCATGCACCCCCCCACACCCAGAATCCCAGATTTCTGCAGTTATGCGAGGCCATGGGAATAATTCTGGCACAAGCTGTGAATATAAGCGAATGTGGTACTTCCTCCCAGAACACGTTAGTTGGCTCCTAGTCCTCCAGCTCTGTCCCTTCCGCTGTCACAATGAACCAACGACTAAGGAGCACTCAGGGATCATATGGAAAACTACAAGGCAGTGGGGCTCCCTGAGTGACCGTGTGGAGCAGAATCCTCACCAATGTACAGTGAGTATTGATATAAACAAGACATCGATTTCTGTTGAGTTAAGCCAATGAGATTGTGGAGTTAATTTGTTACCTCAACATAACCTATCCTAATCCTAACTATTCAAAGCCTTCTGCAGGATGTTTCTAATGACTCCCCATGAGGTTTTCTCAAGGATATTCTGCACCAATGTGTTTTGTAACACAACCTGTTTCCTCTAAGGGTCTGCTTGCCTGCTTGCAGGTGGGCCTGCATACCACGGACATGCCAGGCTACCTGGTACCCGGTCCTCCAGTGAGGCTGTGCGTGAGCCTCACGTGCATTCTGTCCCTTTGGAACACAGGTGGGTCTGATCTGAGTTCAAGAGTGTCTGTTCTATATGCTGAGTTTGGGTTTTCATTGGACTTTGGAGAATGGCAGGAGCCAACGTCTCTGGCCAGAATCCTAAACGAGTCTGATCGACTCGTAATGACGAATTCCCCATTTCTGGTTTTGTCCTCTGACTTTTTGCAGCTGAGTCTCATTTCTGCATTATCTCATTATCTCCCCCTCCACTGTTCCAGCCCTTGTCTAAACCGCTGTCTTCCCTTTCCTGGACCGCTAAGGGGGCTTTCTAAATCAGCCTGTTTCCCCTCTTGTCTCCCTTGACCTATTCTCTCCACTCGACAGCCTGGATCTTTTCACGACTTTCGGTAAGTAACCTCCCAGGCTCCTCCCTCATTCCACCTTCCCCAAGTAATTGAGTGACTTCCTACTTCTCTTTGGATAGTATCTCAAGCCCTTTGCATATTCTACATACCCTGCCCATCTTGCCATCCCCAGTTGCTACAATGCCCCGCCTCCTCCATTCTTTGTGCTCTATCAGTGTTGGCTTTCGCTCAGTCCTTTAAAGTCATACTCTGGGGCGCCTGGGTGGCTTAGTCGGTTAAGTGTCCGACTTTCGCTTAGGTCATGATCTCGCGGTTCGTGGGTTCGAGCCCCGCGTCGGGCTCTGTGCTGACTGCCAGCTCAGAGCCTGGAGCCTGTTTCAGTCTGTGACTCCCTCTCTCTCTGATCCTCCCCTGCTCATGCTGTCTCTCTCTCTCCTAGAAATAAAAAAAAAATAAAAAAAAAACATTAAAAAAATAAATAAATAAATAAAGTCATACTCGTGCCCACCTCGTTCCCTGGCGCACACCGTCATTTACACCCTGAATATCCCCTCAGCCAGTTACCTCTGATTCAAATACTATTCATCCTTCAGCCGTACATCACCTTCCAGAGAGAGCTTTCAGACCACTGAGATGAATCAGGCTCCCTGATGCACACCCTCAAAGTGCCCCTCAAAGTATTCAACATCACTCGTAGTAATATCTTTGAGTCTTCTTTTCCTTTATGTCTGCCTTCCCGACTAGACTATAAGCACCACAAGGATGGGGTCTATGCTCATTTGGTCCCCTGGTGTCCCCAGCACCTAGCACACGAAGCTTGTTAAAGTCCAACTGCCACATAACATTGTTATAGTTGATCAATAAATATTTGGTGACTAAACTGAATGACCAAACTACACGTGGAATATTAAGCATGGCACTTCACCATTTCGGATCATAATTTTCACATCTTCAAAATGAGTATTTTGAATTAAATTCTTTCTTATGTCAAGTCTGGGTTATAATTTCTCTGATGAGTGCTCTTTTATTTTAGTGTCTGCGATGAAAGGAGAAGCCAAGAAGGAAAAGGTGATGACCTTCCTTCCTACAACAGGTAATCTGGCAGGTGCTCCTGCCCAGCTTGTTCTCAAACTCCTTGGCTTCCCCGAGCCTCACTGTTTCTATCTGTAAGATGGAGGTTGTGTCTGTAGCTTAAGTGTTAACTGTCGTAGTAATAGTTTCTGGCCATTGCTCTTGCTTTATGGCTCATGGGACACCTGCAGTCTTGTGATCTTATTAAATCTACAAGGATCATGTCATTCTATTAGCAATGGACAATTTCGTAATGGGAGGTATTGCCATAGGCTATCCTCACTCTCGCAATAAATTCATTTTTGTCTCTTTCTTTTTGATGGTACAAAATCTGCTATGCAGCACAATGGTGAATGTATTGCAGCATAAGGAACACATAGGAGGCAGGGGCCTGGCTGCCTTTTCTAATTTGTTTGTAAATAAGCAAGATAATGGGGAGGGGCGGAGGGTAGGGAGAAGGGGGCAGGTAGCACAGCAGGGGAATTATTCATTGTTTACTTTTTATTTAAAAATTTTGTTTAAATGTTTATTTTTGAGAGAGACAGAGCACGAGTGAGGGAGGGGCAGAGAGATGGGGTCATAGAACTTGAAGCAGGCTCCAGGCTCTGAGCTGTCAACACAGACCCTGACACAGAGCTCAAATTCACAAACTGTGAGATCATGACCTGAGCTGAAGTAAGATGTTTAACCGACTGAGCCACCCAAGTACCCCTATTTATTTATTTATAAAGTTTATTTATTTGGAGAGAGAGAGAGAGAGCACGCACGCTCAAGCAGGGGAGGGGCAGAGAGAGAGGGAGAGCGAGAATCCCAAAAGGGTTCTTCACTGTTAATGCAGAGCCCAATGCAGAGCTTGAACTAAGTCACAAACTGTGAGATCATGACCTGAGCTAAAACAAAGACTCAGACTCTAACTAACTGAGCCACCCAGATACCCTCAATTTTTATTTATTTTTAATTAGTAAACTCACGTCGTTCAAAATGCAAAAGGTACTAAAGTGTATGAAGTTAAAATGGTCCCCAGCCAACCACTTTCTTTACCCAGAGGACACAGTGGTACTGATTTCTTGTACATAAACAGGGTAATTTTCTTTCCTTTTGTGTGTGTGTGTGTGTGTACGAGACACTGTTCTAAGTACTTTAATTACATTAACTCATTTTATCCTGAGTAAGTTATTTTTTAATTAAATTTATTTATGTATTTACTTATTTATTCTTTTTAAATTTATTTTTTTAATTTACATCTAAGTTAGCATATAGTGCAACAGTGATTTCAGGAGTAGATTCCTTAATACCTCTTACCCGTTTGGCCCATCCCCCTCCCACACCCCCTCCAGCAACCCACTGTTCTCCATATTTAAGAGTCTCTTATGTTTTGTCCACCTTCCTGTTTTTATATTATTTTTGCTTCCCTTCCCTTATGTTCATCTGTTTTGTATCTTAAAGTCCTCAGATGAGTGAAGTTATATGATATTTGTCTTTCTCTGACTGACTTATTTCACTTAGCATAACACCCTCTAGTTCCGTCTACGTTGTTGCAAATGGCAAGATTTCATTCTTTTTGATTGTTGAGTAATATGCCATTGTATATATATACCACATGTTCTTTATCCATTCATCCACCGATGGACATTTGGGATCTTTCCATACTTTGGCTACTGTCAATAGGGCTCCTATAAACATTGGGGTGCATGTGCCCCTTCGACACAGCACACCTGTATCCTTTGGATAAATACTTAGTAGAAGCAGGGTAATTTTCAATAAACATTTCCCTTATTTGAGCCTTCAATTTTCTCCTCTTTAAATGCAGACAGTTTGTGCTCCACAAGTAATCATAAAGGATGAAACGTGATTAAAATAGTAAGCATGCAAAAAATATGAAAAGTACCAACACCTTCTATCTTACAGATATCACGATAGTGTCTTTTTATCCAAAAAAGAAACAATCCCTTTATAGCTGCTGTGTGGCAATTTGAGAAATGCTTTCGTATGGCATCCTCTTTAGAACTTTCTGCTTCAGGGGTGTTTAGTTCACACTTCAAATATTATTATCAAGATCCACCCACAGGTTTGCGATTATAAAAGGGAATGGTGGAAATAACGCCTCCTTGGTGGAGAGAGCGGTGTTCAAGAACGATTCTCGGTTAGGAAGCATGGGGGACCCCTGGTTTGGTAGGCGGCCCGCCAGTCTCACAGCCTCTAGCATCCCTGTGGCCTGGAGCTCTGATCCCTCACCTGCACTGGGGTCTCTCTCTCCTTCCCTGCCGGGTCACAGGCAAGGTCGGCGGCTGCCACAATTGTCGTGGGGCTGCTTCCCATCGACTGCTCAGGTGGCCTGCCATTCAGAGTGCAGACCGGAGAGCAGGCTGAGTGACAGCTTTTGACCTGCTTGATCGCGAATGTCTGTCTCAGAGTTCCTACTGTCATCATATAACCCAGTCCCTCCCGTAACCGTGTGTGGGGATGGGGACCCGTAGATGCCACCTACTTCTGGCCTTAAAGCTCCCGTATTTGTCCAGGAAGCTTGATACCCAGTGAAAGGTCAAACTGGGTGTCTGGACCACAGTTCCAACAGGGTCTTTGAAAAGCTGGGGAACACCCCAAAACATTGGTCCGCAGATGAATGGATAAAGAAAATGTGGTATGGGGCGCCTGGGTGGCTTAGTCGGTTAAGTGTCCGACTTTCACTTAGGTCATGATCTCATGGTTCGTGGGTTCGAGCCCCGCGTCGGGCTCTGTGCTGACTGCCAGCTCCGAGCCTGGAGCCTATTTCAGAGTCTGTATCTCCCTCTCTCTCTGACCCTCCCCTGCTCACGCTGTCTTTCTCTCTCTCCTAGAAATAAATAAAAATATTTTAAAAAATGTGATATATATATATATATATATATACTGTATATATATATATATATACAGTGTATGTATATACGTATGTGTGTGTGTGTGTGTGTATGTGTGTGTGTGTGTGTATATATATATATACAGTGAAATATTGTGCTGCCTTAAAAAGGAAGATACCCTTGCCATATACATGACCATGGATGGGCCTGAGGGACATTATGCTAAGTGAAGGATGAATATTACATGAGGCCTCTTCTAGAAGGTATGTAAAGTAGTCACTCGTACAAGCAGAGAGTAGAAGGGGGGTTGCCAGAGTCAAAGGGAAGGAGGAAGCAGGACCACTGGCCAGATATGGGGTATCGGTACATCACTTCGCTTTCCTGGGCCTCAAAGCCCCCATCCTTCAAAAGAAGTGTTGGACAAGATGCTTTTGAAGGATGTTACAAATAGTGTGTGACTGTTTCCAAGATCCTATTTCATTCATGAGAAATTTTATTTCAGTGTCTGGAAACAAAGACATTTAAAAGGAAAAAGAGGGGTGCCTGGGTGGCTTAGTCGGTTAAGCGTCCGACTTTCGCTTAGGTCATGATCTCGCGGTTCGCAGGTTCGAGCCCCGCGTCGGGCTCTGTGCTGACTGCCAGCTCAGAGCCTGGAGCTTGTTTCAGAGTCTGTGACTCCCTCTCTCTCTGACCCTCCCTTGCTCACGTTGTCTCTCTCTCTCTCTCTCTCCTAGAAATAAATAAAAATATTTTAAAAAAATAAAAGGAAAAAGAGGCAGGCCACCCTTGGTGTGACAGGTAACCAAGCCAGCCTTAATTCCTGACTTGCTCTGAAGCCCTGGAACATGTTTTTCACTCTGTCTGTCCCGTGGTTTTTCCATCTATAAAATGGGCATAAAGCACCTCTCTCCCCAACCCCAGAACATAACATGAAACATCATCATTCCAAAAATAATAGAAACAAAGGCAGTATGTTCATAATGCCACCTAACCCCAAATGACAGATGCTTCAGGTCATGGCTTTCCAGTAACTTCCACAGGGAGGCCCTTTTAAGACTGTCCCCTAGACCAGGCTGGGGGCCCTGATGCCAGAACTCACAGCATCCTGCAGGGCTGTTTCTCACATGTAATTACACATGCATGTCCCTTCTCCTGCCCTGGGGTACAGACAGCAAGCCCCACAGAGGTGGAGAGCTGTCTCTCTCTCTCAACACCCAGCACGATTGCTTGGCCCTCAATAAGTGTATGTTGAATGAATAAAGAATGAGCGTAAGCTTAGGTGTGTCAAGATTTCCTATGATGCTTTCTTCGCTAGCATGAACTTCGCCGAGTGGGGAAGTAGCCTGCTATTGTGAAAAGTCACTTCCCTGCAGCTCTTAGGAAGCAGGTTCTGGGCTGTCTAGTTGAGGCAAGTTCCTTCTCCACTGGGAGCCTCTGTTTCCTGATCCACAAAGGGGTGGGGTAGATAGGACCCCTGCCTGGGGAATCACCTGCCTATTTATTATTTCTAGGCCAAGGTCAGCCCAAGGAGACTAGAGTGTCAGGAGAGGAGTCTGTCTTTTCACTTGGCAGGTGCTGCCAACCTTCTCGAAGCCCCAGGCCACTGCATAGAGTCCCCTAAGTCTCTTCCGGCGACATGTCTGCCCTGAAGCCTTTTCTCTCCCCAGTGTCTGGCCTTGGAGGAGAAGAGAGGAAGGAAAAGGGGGTGGCTTTTCTCGACACCACAGGTGAGTGAGTCTTTTCCTCCCCCAGGGCCCCGTGGGCAGCCCAGGCTGTTAAGGGAGCCCCCCACCCACTTCTCCAGACCCCCACTCATTACCCCCTCAGCACAAAGCACCCTTTCTTCAGCCTTCAGATTGTGTGGTCCACACGGATCATCCGAGCACTAAGTAAGCACTGAAAACGGTCACGTTAGTAAAAATATAAAGAGGAATGTTACCCACTCTTTCCACCTTGTCCACTGCTATTCCGCATCTTCAGGAAATGGCTGGAGAAGGGTGGGCTTTAACCTGGCAACATCTCAGCTGCAGGTTACCAGCATCTGGGGGAGGTACCGACTGGCTGATTGATTTTGGTGCGAATGTCTGGGCCACATCCCAGACCTATTAAATCCGTATCTCTGAAGCTGGAGCAGTGTTTGCCCCAGTGATGCCCGCAGCCAGCCAGGGGACTGCCTGTCGCATCACATAGTCGGTTCCAAGGGCCGTGCTGTTGAGAAATTTGCCATTTCCGTGGTCTTCCCATCACACATGAGATGCTCCTGACAATCTCTCTTGTCTCCAAATGCAGAGATACATCATTCACAAAGGGAGCATTCCCGTCCTTCACGGCGATTTCCCCTATGGAACCTGTCATGGGGTACGCCACTGGCTGTCACCTCCTGATGATGGGAACTGCCTTTTATCTCTGAACTCCGTGTGCCCGGCAGTGGGGATGAGTTCGGTAGATGTGCAAAGGGGAGGCCCGGGCGCCTGAGTGTCAGAAACGGGGAGCTTCTGTTGCCAAAACAAAACCTGCTTTTTTCTGCAAATTTCTTCTAGAGCTGCCCGCAAGGTCGGTGGACCTGTCTGCACTGAACCTGACAGAGCTGGTGAATGGAATGCTGAGTAGAGCTTTAAAAGGTAATCTTTGTTGGGGTCCCTGGGGGGCTCAGTCGGTTAAACACCTGACTCTTGATTTCAGCTCAGGTCATAATCTCACGGTTCATGGGATCGAGCCCTGCGGCAGGCTCCATGCTGACAGTGTGCATCCTGCTTGGGATTCTTTCTCCCTTTCTCTTTGGCCCTCCCCCACCTGCATGGATTCTCTCTCTCTCTCAAAATAAAGACACATTTTAAAAAGGTTTTTAAAGGGTAACCTTTTTTTAAAAAGCCCAGTCCGGGCACACTTTTGTCTTGTGCCCACTTCCCTTCCGGAGCATCCATACTCTGGGCAAGACATCTCTGCACACGGGCTCCTCGGTGTTCAGATGGAGAGCGCAGTGTCCTCCCTAACTGCCGATGGGGCTGAAGACATCCACATGAAGTGGAAGGCTGGCCAGCATCTTGAGAGCGAGCTGTACCCCATAATGACACCCAGACAGGCATTTGTGCTCACAAGGACGCTGTGGGAGAGCCGCCGGGGCTTAGCGACAGATGGGGAACACGACCAAGGGACGTGCCCTTTTGCAATTTGCTCGTATTCAATTTTGTATGCTAACTTCCATTTTTGTTATTTTATTGTTTGTTTTTGTGATTTATTTTTATTATTTGTTCATCGTCTTTAAAAAAAGTTTTTTTAAGGTGTGTTTTACTTTTGAGAGTGAGAGAAAGAGAGAGAGAGAGAGAGAGAGAAAGGCAGAGTGCAAGTGGGGGAGGGACAGAAAGAGAGGGGGACACAGAATCTGAAAGAGGCTCCGGGCTCCGAGCTGTCAGCACAGAGCCCGACTCGAGGCTGGAACTCATGAACCACGAGATCGTGACCTGAGCTGAAGTTGGATGCTCAACTGGCTGAGCCACCCAGGGGCCCCTCATCGTCTTTTTAATTTCTCTTATCTGTTTACTAATTGATTGCGTTATTATTGCCAGTAGGTGTTTGCCTGACGACTTTGTTATCTCACTGTCCCTGACAGATACCAAGAAGTTCTTCTCCTTGCTAAGCATCACCTCCTATAGTTCCGTGGCCTTCCACAAGTTTTCCGTGGCCATTTACAACAGTAAGTGCTGCCCAGCTCTTCTTGGCGGCGGTGATGGTGAGCGATGGGCCGGCAGGGCCAGGTTCTGTCTTGGGATTGCCGTGTGGCCCGTTTCTCTTCACAGTTTCTAACCTGAAGGCTGTGGACCCGGCCAGATTCCCCACCCGGTACTGCTACTGTTTAAACAACCAGACCAATGACTTATCAGGTGGGTGGAGCACCCCCGCCCCCTGCCCCCAGGTTTACAGCTTTCCTGATGTCTCTTGTATCCTTTCAGATAAGTGTGACTCAACTTTTTTCTCCCTGGAGTGAAATGAGACAGTAACATCCATTATTCTTGAACATGTGCACACATCACTGTTAAGAAAGTGCTTTCCTTGGTTTTCATCCTAGAGAAGTAGGTATGTCTGAACAAAGGGGCAAGAACAAAATGTTCATGCAGTGTTGTTTTAATAAAAAAAATCAGAGAACAGCGTACATGTCCATCATTAGAAAAATGGCTAAATAGTTGACTAATTTAGCTCTAGAAAACAGCCGTCGGCAATGCACAAATGAGTGGGTGTGGCCAGATTTGGCCCAGGTATAGAAACATGTCCATGACATCTTATTCTTTTTTTAAAAAGTCTATTTATTTAAGAGAATAAGAGAGAGAGAGAGAGAAAACAGGGAAGGGGCAGAAAGAGAGGGAGAGAGAGAATCCCAAGCAGGCCCTGCACTGTCAGCACAGAGCCTGATGCAGGGCTCGAACCCACAAACCATGAGCTCTTGACTTGAGCGAAATCAGGAGTTGGACAGTTAAGTGACTGAGCCACCCAGGTGCCCCTCCATGACATTTTTAATTAAGAAGAGAAAATTACAAAATAATGCAAAGATACCCTGTCATTGGTGAAGAGACACACACCTGGACAGGAGGTAAGCGGCTACCTGTGTTTTGCAGCGGAAGGGGGTTGATTAAGGGGACTTTGTATCATCGGATCTTTATTCATTGCTAGTACATTCATGTATAGAGGAGAGAGGAATCTGTGGCCCAAGAGAGGGAAATTGAGGTAGTAGCCAGCTGCTTCTGTTCCTCTCAATCTCCACTGATGCTCAGCCGCACTTGATTTCATGTCATTTGATTCTGTGAGAGCTCTGCATCCTTGCAATAAACACTCTTCTTTACTTGGAAAAAAAAAAAAAAGAAAGAAAATTAAAATTATTCAGCGTCCCTTCTATGTAGAGAATCCTGCAAAGTGAAACCGAAAATTACTCTCTTGCCGCTCATTCGCAAGTCTAGTCATTCTTTACTGAGCACTTGCTATTAGCCAGATCCTCTTCTAAGTGTGGGGGCCCCCCGCACTGAGCAAAGTAGACTCCCCCCCACCCCCCGCCCCGCTCTCATGAACTTAGGTTCTATAGGAAGGGACAGAGAGTCAATGGGGAAACCAAAACAACCTGGTATGTTGGCCGATAGCATGACCATGAGAACAGTAAAGCAAGGGGACAGAGTGAGGGGGGATGTGGTAATGCGCACAGCTGCTGTGTGTAGCATGGTCAGAAAAGTCCTTGCAGGAAGTGGAGAGACAGCCCTCTGGCCCCTGGGGACTCAAAGTTTTGGGCAAAAGCTCAGGCAGCAGGGTGGGGACTGGAGAGGCCAGCGTGCCTGGAGCAGGTCAGCCAGGGCAAACAGTCATGGGAAATGAACGTAAGGCTTTGGGAGCAAAGCAAGGAGGGTATTGTAGATCAAGTAGAAGTTTATAGTCCACTGCAAGGATTTTGATTTTCACTCTGAATAAGAAGGAAGCCAGTGTTGTGGGGACCTAGGTGGCTCAGTTGGTTAAGCGGCTGACTTTGATTTTGGCTCAGGCCATGATCAAGGTCTGTGGGTTCAAGCCCCACATCGGATTCTGTGCTGACAGCTCAGAGCCTGGAGCCTGCTTCAGATTCTGTGTCTCCCTCTCTCTCTGCCCCTCCCCCACTTGTGTTCTGTTTCTCTCTCACACACAAATAAATAAAAACATTAAAACATTTTTAAATCAGAAATACCTGATATCCTAACATCCATAGGTAATCACATTACCCAAGGTGGTCTAAGCCACCTCTCTAATCTGCCTACCTAAGCAGTCAGTCAACTAGTTATCAAAGTCTACCTATCTACCATCCCTCCTACCCCAACCATCTACCCAGCTATCTTCCCATCCTACAGTGCATTTTCTATATTATTCAGAATATAAGCCAGGCTATTATGTCAAATGACCCCAAAATCAGGTGGCTTACAGAGGGTAGAAGCTAATAGCTTTCATGTGTGACCATCTGGGTAAATGCACCAGGGCTGCTCTGATGGTTTGATGGTTTAGGGGGCCCAACTTCTTTCTAGCTTGTTGCTCTGCCTCCCATGATGCGTTGCCCTTATTCTCATCGTCCAGGATGGTTTTGCTGCCACATCCACATTATAGCCGCAAGGAAGAGGAGAAAGGAAGTGAAGACATGCCTATTCACTATATAAACTCACAGTCTGGAAACCTTCCACATGCTTCTTCCCACATTCAATTGCCCAGCATTTAGCCATATGGCCACACCCATCTGCAAACTGGCTCAAAACTATAGGTTTTTGTTTTTTTTTCTAAGAGAGAGAGAGAGAGACAGCGTGAGCAGGGGAGGGTCAGAGAGAGAGGGAGTCACAGACTCTGAAACAGGCTCCAGGCTCTGAGTTGACAGCACAGAGCCCGACACGGGGCTCGAACCCACGAACCGCGAGATCATGACCTAAGCGAAAGTCGGACGCTTAACCAACTAAGCCACCCAGGCGCCCCTCAAAACTGTAGTTTTCAAACTACAATAAACCCAGTTGTGCCTTGGGGTGCCTGGGTGGCTCAGTTGGTTAAGCATCCAACTTGGGCTCAGGTCATGACCTCACGGTTCGTAAGTTAGAGCCTCGCATCTGATTCTGTGCTGACAGCTCCAAGCCTGGAGCCTGCTTCAGATTCTGGGTCTTCCTCTCTCTTCCCCTCCCCCATTTGCACTTAGTCTCTGTCTCGAAAATAAATAAACATTAAAATAATTAAAAACAAAGAAACAAACCCAGTTGTGCCCAACTGAAATTTCATGCACTCTTACTAAAGGAAGGTGGCCGAATGGATATTGAGAGAAAAGCTTTGGTGTCTACCATGTTTTCTATGTAGCATTATAATCCACCTTTAAACTAATCAGTATGCCTTAAAAACCATTCTATTCCAATGAATATCAATATGCTTCATCCTTCGTATGAATTCATTGTCCTTGCTGAAAGAACATACCATAATGTACTTAATTTGTCCCTTCTCAGTAGCAGCTTAGCTTATTCTCAACGTTTTTATCATTATAAACAATACTGTATGTGTGTATAATCACTTGGGTGCTTGCCCAATTATGCTGTAAGATACAGTCCTTGACAGGGAAACAATTTTGCAGTGATTTAAGTTCCTAAAACTTTCTCTAGACACCTTGCATAAGTTTATACTCTTACCTTCAATATTTGAAAGCATGTGTTTTTCTACACCCTTGCCAACATGAAGTACTGAGACAACATTCTTAAATCATTACCAATTGGGTAGGCAAAAAATTTTCCCCCTATTTTCTATTTATGTATGAAAGTTGTCAGAAATACTGATCTAGAGGCATTGCTACTAAGTTAGACAATTCAGATTTTCATCAAAACAAAGAATATCGGTGACGTAATGAGAGCCAATTTTCTTCGAAGCCTAATAGAGAGATTGTAAAAGCCATTCTGAAGGGAGAGTTCACACAGTGTGTTGAGTAATGAGCAGCAGTGGGAAAAAAGGGAAAGAGTGAGAGCTTTGGCCCAAAATAGACCTCAGTTCAAATTCAAGCTCCACCGCACCCTCTGGCACCTTGGGAAAGTTCCATAATCTTTCTGAAACTTGGACAGAACCTGGATTCCATCCTTGAGGTCCTGCCTCTGGATCCACGGCCTTAGCTTCTACACAATGTTAGAAGCAGATTGCAGTTTGCTGGTCTGCCTGAGTCTCTCTCTCTCTCTCTCTCTCTCTCTCTGTCTCCCATGAATCTCAGCTTCACAAAGACAGAGATGCTATCTCATGCTATCCTCCTGTCCTGAGCAGCTGTCTGACACCCCGCAAACCATCAATAAATATTTATTACATAAATGACTTGATAAACAAACAAACAAAAAAGACATTTGAGAAGTAGGAAGAAATGGGTGTAAGAAGAAATGAGACACCACCCTTCCTCAGTTTCCATAACGTGATCAAGGACAGACTGGTCTAGAGACACAGAAAGGAGGACACACACAAGTTTGCATCCTCTTTGCATGGCCAGGTGTCTACACCTACATCTGTGCATGACTGTGTCTCCCTTCTGGGCGACTGAACGTGTGACCGTGCAGGTGTGGTAGGGTCACACCATAGCTCTGGTTCGTGTAGTGTCCACCTCTCCTCGGCCTTGTGCGCTGCACATTCCACTGGTTGTTGCATGACATTTTCCTGCCTCTCCAGGGTCTGCATTTTCAGTCTCTTTGTGTTCTGTATTTTCAAGTCAGCTTACCTGCCCCCTCACTGAAGCTCATAATCCCATTGAGTAAAAAGAAGTGTTTTTTCCAAAGCATGACAGGAAATTATCCAGATGATGCCAGAAGCTTCCCTCTTACTGTTTGGGGCTCCCAGAATTCATATCCTTTGTTTTGGAAGCCAAACATGCCTTGGATCCTGGAAAACCTAAGTGAACAGTGCAAGAAGTAGCAGCTCTTTGCCTGGAAGTGTATCGGGAACTTTCATTGGTCAGTGGTGCCTCCTATGTCAAGCTATGGCCCTGCTCAAACCCTGCTCAGAGAGAATGTTCACAAAGATCTATAGCCTGAAATGTGAAATTCTCCCAATCTCCTCCATCAGCCTTCTTAACAAGGGGGGACGGGAGCAGAGGTCCCTGGTTCTATTTTGTAGAGGCTTCCTATCTGTTTATAATCCACCATTAATGTTTACAACACATTTTGAAAATCCAAAATTATGTAAATTCATGTCACCTAACTGTGGGGCTGCCTCCGGTCAGATAGATTTGGTATACTAAAGGAATTTGATGAGATAACAGGGGACCACAAATGAGAACAACCATTATTTAGTAATATAGCTTTTCCACAGCCATTTGGTGTTGGCATAGAGGGATTTGGATGGAGGAGAAAGGGAATTATCCAGAAGTGGTGGATAGCCAGTTTTCTCCCTGACTGGAATTAAGACATCTTTATAATTAGTAATATTTCTCTACATGATTGTTAATATTCCTCAACAAACTGAATGAAATCAAACTTGTAAAATCTACTCTGAAAAGTCCAAATACACTATACTTTTCCACGCACGTCTCTGGATCAGAAATGTAAACCTCCTCAATCTTTCTTGCAGATTTCACGGCCCTGCTGGTGGACGTCATTGGAAATTCTACCAGCTACCTCACAGAGATTTTCAAGTCAACCTCAATCCTCTCAGGTGTGTTGAAACTGAAAGCACTTGGAAAATGGGAGATTTGGCAAATTGGCATCTGCCAATGGTATATTAATCAAAGCTGGTAGACTCCCCACCTCAAGCCCTGGCATAGGCCATGCAGCCAGGAATCTCTGTGTAAGTTTCATTTAGGCAATCGGTCGGTGTGGTCCAGTTTCAACCACTAGTATATGAAAGCTCTATCTCCCAATCAGAGCTGTTCCTGGTATCTAAGGGGAGGAAGAGTTCATGGCTCAAAGTAAGGGGAATCCATGCAGACTCGAGAAAACAGCTTCTACTGGATAGCTATTCTCCCATTTTAAAGTTGAGAAAGCTGAGATTTAGAGAGTTGCCTATTTTGTTCAAGGTTAGTTCAGAATTTAGAATCAGATCTATATGCAGCCTATGCCCATGTCTGGCACACAGTTGAGAAAGAGCTGCCCCTCAGAAGATGGCCTCATATAACCCCCAGGGACCCACTTTGCAATGCATGTTTCTAGTCAATTACCCACACATGGACTCATCAGAAGGCTAGTGTGCTGCACCATGGAACAATTACTGTGCTAGAAACAGGGGAGGGAGAAAGAGAAATAATAACAGATATCATTAGCTGCCAGGGACTCTTTGAAGGCTTTCCATGTATTCCCTCATTGGATCCTCACTACAGCCTTGTGGGAAACTACATATTTATCCCCACTTTACAGGGAAGGAGACTATTGCACAGAGAGATCCAGTGACTTGCCCAAGATTATTCTACAGAAGTGGAACTCTAACCTAGGCAATCTGCCTCTCTAAAGTCTGTGCTCTTGCTCACTATGCTAATGTATATAATAACAGGATCCCCATTAACTCTGATAATTGTTATTATTATGACTATTTACCGAACTCTTCCATCTGCCAAGCACCATACTTGGTGCTTCATACACATGATCTCATTGAATCATCACGGCCATCCTTTGAAGGACATGCAAGCAAATGTCCACATTGTTTGGGCAGCATCTTAAGGGACAAGTGCATTTGGGAATGCATTAGTTTTCAGACTTTTAAAGATCTAATTAGGCATCTATACCATATGTGAAACAGTGCCAGCAGCATCTAAGACAGCCTGCCGTAATCAGATACATTCATTCCCATTCATGTAGCAAAATGACCCTTTACACTAAGCGAGACAGAAGAAGACTCTAAATGGCCTCGTATCCGTCAACTCAGGTTTGCCACCAAATAAGTGTGGGTACCAAACTCACACAAAACCTCCATCTTACAGATATTTGGGGATTTGGAAATCCCAAAGAAGGGAACTGTGGAATTCCAATATCCACCATTTTAAAGATCAGTAAACTGAGTCCTCTCTAGGACTAGGTCAAGTGGTTCACTCATGGCCATAGAGCCGGCAAATGGCAGATCTGATGTTGTAGGGCTAGCAGTTGACCCCAGAGGCTGTGTCCTTAGCCATTATATTATAATGCATTCCCCCTCAAAAAAATATCAGGGGTGCCTTAAAAGGAAGGGGTTAGCTTTATTTTCCTTTAACATCCTCAGCTAGGGATTTCCAACTTAATTTTCGCTTCAACCAAAGACTTAGAGCTTCAGAACCATTGCTGAGCCTTGTGTACTGGTTTGTCTTACAGTGAGTCAGACAAATGAATCCGACTGCATCTTCATCTGTATGATGACAGGAAAGTCAGGTGAACCACCAGCCATTCATTCTTTGACAAGCTCTCTGAGCTGAGAATGAGCCGAACCTTCCAGTAGGTGAACCCAAGATTTGATCCTGTTGGTGTGGTTTTTGTAGGAAGGAACCTCTCCGACTTCTGGGAGATGGCAGAGAAATCTCCTGTCATCAACTACACATTTACCAGCAGCGTGTCTGGTGTTCCGGGTGAGTGTGAACCCCCCGGGCTCACTATTGCCTCCAGACCAGGGCCTCAGCCAGCAGACTGAAGACTGAATGCAGCCCTCAGGCATTAGCTATACTGTGCTAAACTCAAAGGTTTTCACCATTAAAGAAAAGTAATCTCTGGATTCTCTTACAAAAAAAGATCTTGTAACCAATAGACAACAGAGACTGAGGAGCCCCTGTCCCCATCCCTCCCATTAGGAGGGACATCTTTCTCCTCTTTTCCAGAGCCCTCTCTGCTCCCTGTTACCTTGCACTTTTTTCTCACTAACTACCTGGCTTTTGTAGGTAATTGAATTTGTGTATCTTGTTATAGACATTGTCACCCCATAATACTCAGTCCGTACATCATCTATGCCTCTGCACACACCTATCCATCTGCTTGCCTTTTCCCTGGAACCAGGTGACCTTTTTAGAACCACTTTTAAGCCTTCTTTGTCCCTACACTTAACTGTCACATCTAGCTGAATGAAGTTTCTGGAATCTGGCTGGTCCTCCAAGATTATCTGCCGCTGCTGCGATGATCTTAGTTCCAGTCCTTGCCATCTACCTTTGGACTAGAAGAGCCTCTGAGCCAGTTTTCTGGACCCAGCCTCTTATTTCTTTAAAATATCCATTCACTGCCATCAGAGTGTTAGTCTTGAATTACGATTGGGTTTGGTCTCCTCACTGCCCAGAATTAAGTCAGGAGCAGATGGTCCGAAGCCCTTAGGCTGGAGTATACATTTCTCTGGAATTGTATTCTGCCTCATCTGCTCTCTTCCCTTGAATCTTCTGTGAAAATGACTTTGAAATCCCCACCTCTTCTTGCAGATGGCATCTCTCCCCATGCCCCTGCCGCCTTTCTCAGCCTGGAGCTCCTTCCCTACTTCCCTATTTCAGAACCCAATTTGTCCGTCCCCAGCTCAGATGCTGCCTCCCCCTTCCTAAACATCGTCCAATCAGAACTTGCCTTCTGCTTTCCATGACTCTGTACCACAACACTTGTGCCTCATTTGTACTCTGTGTTACCCCAGGTTGGATCACAGGTGACTTTCCATGTATGTCTCCACCCTGAGTGGTCCTTGATGGCAGACACAGAGTCTCCCTGAGCCCCACAATCTGCCTCCCCGCCCTGCCTTACACCTGGCATGTACCATGTACATAGTAGGTTCTTCTTCAGGGTTTCTTGGGATGAAATGAAATTTACAGGAAATCTCCAATTCCACTGGAGTGGGCTGCCATGATTTGCATCCTGTCACTATCTTAGTTATGCTGAGGAAGGAAACTCATTTCTAGTGGAACGAGGCTGCTTGATAAGGGGATGAAGTGGGCATTTGGTGGGTTCCCTTTACCTACTTGATTCTGAGGACAGATCTCAGGATTGAGTGAATTTCACTTCTTTAGAGAGTCCTTCCACGATCTTCCCACCCCAGTCGCAACCATGTGTCCCCTCTGTGCTCCTTTATAAAGTACAAATGCTTGGGAAGAGAGAACATATTTACAAGTGGACACCTATTTACAAGGTTGGTATGTCTGATAGCCAATCAGCACCTGGCTGAGTGATGGTTTGATTGGGAGGCACTTAGCCGTCAGCCTGATTAATCTGGAAACAAGGACGGGACCTCTGGTGCATGCGGGTATCACCAAGCCCAGAAGTAAGGCAGGAGAGAAGTGAGGCTGCAAGACCACATAGTAACCAATGCCAGGATGTGCCCTACACACTGACCTGCCAAAGGGGCAAGTAGGGGCATAAATCTCACCAGTGTGCAGGTCAAGCTTTGCCCACCCAGAAGGGACCCGATGGGCCGGGGGGGCCTGTCATCCTAACATGCCACCTCCACTCCATGTCTTCCCTATGGGAGAGAGAAGGTAAAATTAACAATTGGCCCTCTTCCTCCATTTCTCCATGGAGCATCCAAAGATATTGGGTAGATTTCCCTCTGAATCGAGCCTTCTTGCTGTCCCTGCAAGGGTTTGTCTTTCAGGAAGCGTCTCCCTGGGGGGATCTGATTCTGTTCATAGTGCTCCCTCACATAGTGTTTTTGGAAATCGGTATTTTAGCTCACTTTGTCATTCAAAAAGAAACCTTCCTCTTTGCAATACATGGTACTGTTCCAAGTAAAGCTAGAAACTCCGCATTCAGTAAATTTGCTGTCCGGTGACCTTGTTGGGGGTGGGGCTTGACGATTCTATGCCCGAAGTGTCAAGCATATTAAAGCTGCCAGTGACTGTCTCCCTATATGTGCAGCTACCAGGGGCACGGCCGTGACCTCAATGCTCATGCCCACAAGCCAGCAAACACTACCGAGGGCAAGGCCCCTGCACGGAGCCCGAAGCACCGGAGCATCTTCTCTGAGAACTGCTCCCTGGACAGAGACAACTCATCTTGCAAAGGGAGAGCAGACCCAGAACACAGGAGCGCTTCCTGAACTTGACACCAGGGCCACGGCCACGTGGGGCAGCACCTCCCCCACGCTCCCAGGCTTGGGTAAGAAGCTTTCTCTCCCTTTCCTTCCTGTCCTGTGTCTCCTTCCTATTCCCCCTAGGCTCACATAAATAAAGAAAATCCTTCCTTTCTCCCTTCTCTAGAGACCCCTTTCTTCTTCAGCATTCCTGAATCGACATGAGCTAGTATGGATTCCATACAGACATGAGCTATTATGGATTCCATACAGACAAGCAAAAGCAGCAAATATCACTGGCATAACGTCCTTCTAACACTCATCTGTAGGATCTTTTATTTTGAAATAATTTAAGGCTCGCAAGACGTTGGAGTAGTACAGAAATCTCCCCGATACCCTTCACCCAGCGTTCCCCAATAAGAATATCAATAAGGGGCGCCTGGGTGGCTCAGTCAGTTAAAGGGCTGATTTTGACTCAGGTCATGATATCACACTTTGTGAGTTCGAGCCCCGTGTCGTGCTCTGTACTGACAGCCCAGAGCTTGGAGCCTGCTTTTGATTCTGTGTCTCCCTCTCTCTCTCTGCTCCTCCTCCACTCATGCTCTGTCTCTTGAAAATAAAGAAACATTAAAAAAAAAAAGAATATCAATAAGAATAAGAATCTTACATAAGTGAAGTACATTAAAGCATAAGCTATTTTTATTTTGGCAAAGCATTTAGCAATATCTCTCCTGAAATGAACTCTAAATGGTGGAATTTTATGGCAGGTTTAGGTTAATTTGTAGCTGGCTGGACAATGATGACAATGACATTAATGACCTGATGGTGGTGTGGAAAGCTGCCACGGACGGGGCACCAGGGGACTCCTCCTTCCCCACCATCTTTGTGGACATTGTCACTGGTGTTGTCACTAAAGATGAAAAGCCCTGCTCATGTTATTTGGAGATGCAATACAACTGAGATAACTTTTTCATTATAAGCCAAAGTGTCTCGGTGAGTTCCGACAAGGGACCAGAGTCACAGGATTCATTCATTCATCCATTCATTCATCAAGATGTGTATTTAATACCAGACTCTAATAAGCTGGCTGTTGAAAACTCAGCTCTGTCAATGTTCCCTTTCGTATCTGAGCTTGCAGACCAGGGAGGGAGACACGGCAAGTAAACTGATAGTTGGGATCTAAGCTACAAAGAGCTATTGTCCTGGAGAGTCCAGGGAGGAGGCTTCCCAGAGGAGGTGAGAACCGATGGGAGTCAGATGGGCAAGAAAACAAGAACGAGGAAAAGTTAGTACCATAGTCAATATCATGACAATTACACATAATTAGAAAGTTTCCCAGAATAATATTTTTAAAAAATGATGTGATGGCCAGTGGCAAGAAAAATGATAAAAGACTTAGCTATAAGCCTAGCAAGAAAAATTTTATGCAAGAAAAACTATAAAACTTTAGCGGGAGAAATACAAGCATATTTAAATAAATGAAGTGATATACAATGTTCTGGATGAGAAATCTAAATATTTTTTAATTTTGTAATTTTAAAAAATGTTTATTTATTTATTGAGGGAGAGACAGGGCAGAGTGTGAGCAGGGGAGGGGCACAGAGGGAGGCAGACACAGGATCTGAAGCAGGCTTCAGGCTCTGAGCTGTCACCACAGAGCCCGACGCGGGGCTCGAACTTACAAACCACAAGATCATGAGCTGAGCTGAAGTTAAATGTTGAACTAACTGAGCCACCCAGGCACCCAAGGGGTTAGTTTTAAAAACTTGAAAAAAATAATTTTAGTCCCTATCATGGAAATGAGCAAGGAGAACCCACAGCAGTTGTTTAAAAGGCCAGCAAGAGAAGATTGTTTTTCCTCACAATGCCGTGACATTGTATTGTTATTAGTAGCATTATCATCATCTCCATTTTAATGATAACACCAAAAAAAAAAAGTGAAGTCACTTGTCCCAGATTTCACAATATGGGGACGGCAAGTACAGAATTTCCCCTCCAGGTCTCCTCACCTAAAACCCCATCACCTTTCCACTAGATGGTGAGATGAGAAATGTGCTCTTCACTTTGAGAGAGCCCAGGCTTCCCCAAACACACACTTCAGCTGATTGTTTGGATGTTCAAGGGACTTGTGGGTTTCTTTTTCTTTCTTTCTTCCTTTCCCTCCCTCCCTCCCTCCCTCCCTCCCTCCCTCCCTCCCTCTCTCTCTCTCTCTCTTTCTCTCTTTCTTTCTTTCTTTCTTTCTTTCTTTCTTTCTTTCTTTCTTTCTTTCTTTCTAGATTTTATTATTATTATTATTTGCTGTTTGCAATTTTCTTTATTAACAATAAATGCTTACGTGGGAAACTGACATAATGAGATGTTTTACTTTTTTTTTAGTTTATTGTCAAGTTGGTTTCCATAGAACTCCCAGTGCTCATCCCCACAAGTGCCCTCCTCCATGCCCACGACCTCCCTTTCCCTCCCCCCATATCCATCAGCCCTCAGTTTGTTCTCAGCATTCAAGAGTCTCTCATGGTTTGCCTCCCTCTCCCTTCCCCACTATTTTCCCCCTTCTTCTCCCCCATGGTCCTCTGTTAAGTTCCTCCTAATCCTCCTGTACTTGCAAACATATGGTATTTGTCCTTCTCTGCCTGACTTATTTCGCTCAGCATAACACCCTCAAGGTCCATCCACATTGCTACACATGACCATATTTCATTCTTTCTCATTGCCATGGAGTATTCCATCGTATATCTGAATCAAAATGGTCAAGAATTAAAAGTCCCTGTTACTACCCCACGTGCAGCTACCAGGAGGGTGGCCGGGACTCCATGGGTGACTGCCTACAGGCAGGCGTGGACTTCCAACCTACCTGTGCCCTGGGCTCAGACCATGGGTGAGAAAGAACCTGGAGGGCCTCCCTGGGGAACACCGTCCTCCACGCTGACATCTCCTGCAGAGGCTGTGACCACGAGGAGCCTTTCTGGGCCACCTGCTGAGACAGCGACCACACACAGCAGCAGCTCCCAGGCCAGCCCAACCTCAGGTGAGAGGGATGCTCACTAAAGTTAGCATTGTCTGTTTTAAAACATTTTCTAAACTTTTATTTTTGTGTTTTTAAAATTTTTTATGCCTATTTATTTTTGAGAGAGAGAGAGAGAGAGAGAGCATGAGTAGGGGAGGGACAGAGAAAGAGGGAGACACAGAATCTGAAACAGGCTCCAGGTTCCGAGCTGTCAGCACAAAGTCTGACGTGGGGTTCGAACTTGTGAACCATGAGATCATGACCTGACCCTATGTCGGACGCTTAACTAGTCAGTTAACTAGCCATCCAGGTGCCCCACATTTTCTAAATTTTTAAAATGTAATGCACATACAGAAGAGTTACCACCATAATTAATAATCATAAGTTGAACTCTCTCTTCCTTCTCTTTATCCCAACCCTCTTCCCCCCAACTTGAATGAGTGAATGAGTGAATGAATGAATGAATGAATGATGAAAACTCCTTCTTCGCGGGAATCTCCCTCATCTTCTCTCTTTTACGTGCTCACTTTCCAATGTCTTCTTTTCCCTTTTTTCACTGTCCATGAAACAAGTGACCAGTAAAAGCCAACATGGTTCATTCCAGAAAATTCAACTTCCTTTTTGGTGTAGTATTACTATGTATTAATGTTATTATGTCAATCACATATACATGCTGTATATGCAATGTAAGGTAGTGTATTCATTAATTACATACACATACATAATTATATATACATTAGTAATGTAATCATTTTTACTATCAGGAAAACCAAAGTTATGACAAAAGCAAGAGAAAAATTATCAACTGCGATCCCAATTTTGCATTTCTAGATACATTTCTAGATGTATCTGTGTATATGGGTGTGTAATAAATACACACAGAAAACAGAAGATGGGACAAAGTAAGACTGGAAAAACTTCACAACATATTAACCTTAACCATATTTGGGAAGTAGACATGATTTTTATTTTTCTTCACTCCATTGGCACAAATTTTCTATATTTTCTACTCCTATAGTCAAATACAAAAGTTTTATTATATTTATTTTTAAAATCACTTCCTCTGGAATCTGCAGCCCGTGGCCCTTCATCCACGCTCACCATAGTGGGTACATCGTAACACTCATCATTGCTGTGTTCAGTATCCATTAACTTGACCTTCCTCCCTCTGGGCCATGCTCTCCTCAAGGGCCTGAGTCTTTAATCTCCAGTTCTCATGAAACACAGCAGGCACTCAGGAAAAATGTGCTGAACTACCTACATTTCTTAAGGAACAGAGGGCATAAATGCAAACAAAGTCTTGACTCTAGGCTCAAAATCTCAATTGCACAAACAGACGTGGGAACACACGTTTGGCAGCCATAATCGGAGCAGCACCTCCCACGATTGCACAGGAAAACTCAAGGCTAACACGTTTGGTTTGGCTAGCCGGTTGTCAGGATCCAGCACGGCCCTGGGGCGATGCACTCTGGTCTTTATTTCAGACACAGCAGGGTTGAAATCCTGATTCCACCATTGCTATCTGTCCGCAGGCACTTCTCTTAATCTCTCTGAGGCCTGTTTTTTTTTTCATCTTCAAAACGGGGGAGGAGATACCTGCTTTCAGAGTGGCTGTGAGGACTGAATCAGGTGGCCGGGGTAAGGTGTTGAGCTCAGCACACAGCACCTTGGAACCACCCAGTGAATGGCAACTCCTACCAACTGGTCCCACGGCACCCACGGCGCAGCATGGCGGCCAACTCATGGAGACCCGCTTCCCAAAGGGCAGAGGCCAACAGGACGCCAGCAGAGCAATGCATGCTTCTGCCTTTGCCCTGGGTCCCTCTCACCTGTAATCATCTGCAATGCTGCAGTCATTTTGTTCAACTGCAAATAGCAATCACAGACGAGTAAACTCTGTGTTTGGGTTGCAGTGAAAGGTGCTCGGTTTCTAGAACTACACAGAAACACACTCAGGTAGCAAGCATCAGTTGACGTCTTGTGGGTTCAGGGCTTACCGCTGATGAGTCCCGTGCCTGAAGAGGAATCTAAAAATGATGTAGACTCACTTGAAGAAACTGGCAAGACCCCCCCGGTGGAGGTGGGCTTGCTGAGCATAGTCGTCTGTAAGTGCGTGGTGTGCCCAGCTCGACCTGGAAGGCTGGGAATCCCCAGCCTCCATTCTCTGCTCGTGTGCCTCTCAGCCTCACCCCTGGTCCACCTCCCTCTCCCTCACCCCCTGCAAGGAGGCCGTGTTGCCAGTTTGACGGCAGGATCTTGAGGGCAAGGATCATGTCCCGAAGTGGCCCTTAACCAGGACTTTAGGAACCCCATCAAGAGGATTGTTGATGTTGAGATGAGCCCGTGCTGGAGCGTGAAGATGCCAGTCGGTTTATAAGGGTGGGGACGGAGTGAGTGTGCGCATGGACTCAGGGGAGGGAAAAGCACATTTGCTTCCCCCAGGAGCGGCGATGCTTGGACGCTGCCCGTGCCACGCCCTGCCCTCCTGTCCACTTCATCGTCTCACACCAGTATCAGCGGGTTTCCAATGGCACTCGTTGCCCGTTTCCTCCCGTACCCTGGAAGCGCCTCCTTACATGCTCTGTTTCCTACTCAGGTCTGCACCCTCACCACCCTGCCGGGTACCCGGCTTAACAGCCACCATTGGTTGACTAGGGCAGGTTCTGTGGCACTGGGTCTCTTCCCCCCCATTGGGCATCCGAGAGCAAATCCAGGCTCAGGGCACCTGGGCGGCTCAGTCAGTTAAGCGTCCGGCTCTTGATCTCAGCTCAGGTCATGATCTCACAGTTCATGGGTTCGAGCCCCGTATTGGGCTCTGCACTGACAGCGTGGAGCCTGCTTGGTATTGTGTCTCTCTCCCCCTCTTTCTGCCCCTCTCCATTCTCTCTTTCTCTCTAAGTAAATAAACAAAAAAAAAATTACAAACACACAAAACCACAAGCTCACACCTTTCTCACTTCATCCCAGGAACCGTCACCCCTGGCACAGAGACTCCGAATCCAACCAAGGCACCAGCCCCTAGGTCCCCACAGACAGGTAAGGTCGTGCATCTGGGAAGAGAACCCTGACACCACGTGGCTTTGGGGCAGGGTCTTTGAAGGACAGGGCTGCCCGCAGGCTGACCGAGCTGGTCACTATATTGTACTGGTTCTCACAGGAAAAGGGACAGAGGACTGGTTTGTAAGTCTGGCTGCTTCGTGAAATGGCCCTGTGGTTTGCACAAAGCACTCCCTCTTTCTAGGCTACAGTCTCCATAGAGATCAGAACTCTTTTTCCTGAAGGCACTATTATTCTCCAGTTGTGTGTAAAGCCCAAGGCCAATTCATGTTGACTTCCACAAGGCTATTCTCACCCCATGCAGGTGACACCCTTTTGCCCTGGCCATTGGCCCCTGGAGGAGAGCCCGCCCTGGCCCCGGGGCCCCACCAGGCCTCCAGTAAGTTCCAGCAGCCTGACGCTCTGTTGTTTTCCTTTGCTTGGAACGAGGTTGTGTCGTGTAATAAAAAGAGGTCTGTTGGATAAGTTTAGATTCAGGCTGCTGGGATTCCATCCCAGCTCTGCCATTTACTGCTGCGGGGGGCTCCTGCGCTCAGCTTCAGGAATTCAGCATCCTCGGCTGGGAAGTAAGAATAATAACAATTACTGCGGGCCCCAAAACTGTCTTTATTCCCCCCGGGTTTTATATTGAGTAAGATAATGTGTGTGGAAGAGATTTGGAACTACAGAGCTCCGCAGAACTTAATCCAATCTACTTTTGTCTAGTGAATGCCTATTGAGCAAGGTGCTGTATGCTTTCCCAAACAGAGGCTGTTCTTTTAATGAGCCCTATGTCCACGGGGACAGCGGAAGGGGTACAGGATGACTCCAAAATTCAACTCCCATTCGCCGGGCGTAGTGTATGTTTTTGTTCCATCTTAAAGGACACCCTGCCTCCCCCATCCTTGACACTTTAATTTTTATGGAATTCTCAAGGAAGCTTCTGTCTGGGGCTTCAAGGCTCGGTTTTTGAGATTCCTCCAAGAGGCTCGGGGCTTCGGTGTCTGGGGTTTGCATGGCTTCTTTCCACTTTTGGATGCCTCCCTCGCTCTCTTCCTTTCTGTTCTGTAAAACAGAAATTGATACAGAGTGAGTCCTTCAAAGCAGGTTGAATCTTCAGGCCCCTCCTACTCCGTAGACGCCTTTCTATACTAATTTCCTGAATGTTCCTGGACTATGAGGTCATATGTCAGCAGAGCATTATTAAACTCCTGGAGACCACATGCTCTCTATTTTCATACTTTCATATTTTCTATCATACTTTCTATTTTCATATTTTCAAAGATCTGCCTCCGCCCCCTCCTGACCTGCAGTGAAATGACCTTTCAGACACAAAGCCACGATGGTACTGGCAAAAGAATTATAGCCATCTTCCCCCTAGAGATTCTAAAGAAACACACTATTGGTGGAGATAAGGGCAGTTGTCGGCCTGAGTTTTAGAAAACAAGTTAACTGTTTTTAAAACAATCTGTATCTATATCTTTATCCGTATCTATATCTACTTATATAGCTCTATATATCATCTATATATCACCTATCTATCTATCATCTCTCATCTATCTGTCTATCATCTCTCATGTATCTATCTCTGTCTTTCTACCCATCCATCCAACTACCCATCGGATAGGTAATATAAATATAAGATGCAGTGAATAATTGTTTCCATTCTCACACACACACACACACACACACACACACACACACACACACACACATCATGCCACAAAGTCTTCTGAGATTTACTCATTCATCCATGCGATGAATGTTTATTGAACTCCTACTATTTCCCAGCTAAGCCTATTTTGACTTTTTCTTTTTGCAATAATTCTGCAAGGTAGGTAACATTACCTTCATCAAGCAATTTCGGTGAACACTGCAGATAAAAAGTAACTATATTTTGAGCCTAGATTTGTCTAAATCCAAAGCCTGGGCTCATTCCAACCTTCTAGATTCTCTCTCCCAAGATTCTCCATTTGTACAAAATAATCACAGTTTGAGGAAGAAATTGGGAAGGCTCTTTAGAGGAAAAGGGATAAATGCTGTGTGCATGCAGAGAGGAGATTAGCTCGATCTGGAGGAATTGTTCAAGAAGTTTCCACTGATTACGAAAGAGGCATCTGGGACTCCTGGGTGGCTCAGTCGGTAAAGTGTCTGACTCTTGATCTCAACTCAGGTCACGGTCTCACAGTTTGTGAGTTCAAGCACTGCATCAGGCTACGCACTGTTGAGTGTGGAGCCTGCTTGGGATTCTCTCCCTCTCTCTTTCTCTCTCTCTCTCTGTCCCTTCCCTGCTTGCACTCTCTCTCTCAGAATAAATAAATAAACCTAAAAGAAGAAAAAAAAGAAAGAAAGAGGCACTTGAACAAGGCTGCCTCTAAATAAGCATTCTAAGCAGAGGTGCAGCTTATCCAAAGGCAGGAAAGGATGATGTTTTCCAAGGGCTGAGAAATTCCCTGTGGCTGGAGTTCTGATGCTACAAGAAAGAGTGATGAGGAGTGAGGGTGTGGAGGCTGGCAAGGGGGAAGTCCCCAGGGCCACAGAAGATGTGTGGACCTCTTGTCAGACAAGTGGAAGGGACATGGTCAGATTTGTGGTGCAGAAAGTTTTCTCTGGCTGCGGAGTGGAGGCTTAAGAGGGGAGGAGAGGAGCAGCGTTACTGGTGAGGAGACTCGTACTAACCACAGCCAGAGATGACGGGAGCTGGAGCTGGGGGCTGGTTGTGTGCAATCAGAGACTCGAGTGGTGTTCAAGAGACAGATCCAAGAGGGTGTGATTATGGTAGAGGATCACCGGGAGGTAACCAAACATCAGTCCCCAGTTCGCACTACTGAGCAGCAAAGACCAATTCCTGAGATGGAGAAGCATGGGAGAGGCTGGGGGGCGGGACATGGATATTGAGCATCAGGAACGTTAAGGATGTTCAAGCCATAAAGTGTGGTGGTTGTGAGCAGAGGCTCCAGACTCAGCTCATGCCAAGGTCACTAACTGCTGTGTAACTAATCAAATTGCAGAATCACTCAGACCCTCAGTGTCCTCTTCTATAAAACAGTACTTCTGATATCTACATTACATGTTTTTATGAGGACTGAATGACATAATGTAGGTACAGAACTTAGGTAAGTACCTGATACACAGCACGTGCTCAGTAAGTCAAGGCAAAAAGTCATAGCCTCGTTACAAAAATTGGTAAGTATTCTGGAGAGTTGACTGTTCTTTGTTTAAAATTGTTTCTAATGTTTATTTATTTTTTGAGAGAGAGCACGAGCAGGGGAGGAGAAGAGAGAGAGGGAGACACACAATCTGAAGCAGGCTTCAGGCTCTGAGCTGTCAGCACAGAACCCGATGCGGGGCTCGAACTCATGAACCGTGAAATCATGACCTGAGCTGAAGTCAGACACTTAACCGATGAGCCACCCAAGCACCCCAAGGGTTGACTGTTCTAACTGACTCAGGATAAAATTAAAAATACATTTCCTTCCTACATTTTTAATGAAATCTCTCTCTAACATTGTAAGCCCTGTTTCCACTTTAATAAATATATAACTGATAGATGAATGGATAAAGAAGATGTTGTATACATGTACAATAGAGTATTAGCCATAAAAGGAATGAAATCTTGCCCTTTGCAACAACACAGATGGAGCTATGGAGTATAATGCTAAGTGAAATTAAGTCAGAGGAAGACAAATACCATATGATTTCACTCTTATATGGAATTTAAGAGTCAAAACAAACAAGCAAGGGAAAACGAAACAGAGGGAGAGCAAGAGAGGGCAGGGGGAGAGAGGGAGAGAGAGAAACCAAGAAACAAACTCTTAACTATAGAGGACAAACAGATGATTACCAGAGGGGCAGTGGGTAGGGAATGGGAGACACAGGTGATGGGGATTAAGACTACACTTACCTTGATGAACACTGAGTAATGTATGAAGTTGTTGAATTATTATATTGTACACCTGAGACTAATATAACACTGTTAACTACACTGGAATTAAAAATCAAAATCAAAAAATATATCTATAAACCTGCTAAATTATAATTTTCAAAAAGGTAAAAACATGACTCATAAAAATAGGAAATGAACGCATGTCAGAGATATTATTCAACCATTAGTTAATGAATTAATTAAGATTCATTCAACAGAGAGTTTGAAGAACAGGGATTTTTATAGTCGGTCCTAGGAATTTAGAAATAAATTTGCTAATAGATATCCTCCAGCAATAAATTCTTTGTTTTTTTACTAGACAAAAATCAATTGCACCTTTACCACACAAAATTCATTTACATTGCTTATGGACAGGAATTATTTGCATTTCTCTCACACACAAGTCATTTACATTGCTATCAGTTAACCTCTTCAGAGTTGTAAAAACTTACTCAATAAATCAATCAAAGGCACGTACTCTTACATAACCAGATAATCCCCACAGAGTCTGCTGGACAATACCCAGAACTCATTTCCAGGTTTTAAATCACTTTTCTGGATAGTAACTAATGACTCTTCATTGGAAGATTATGATCAATATCCTAATATAACCTTTAAATCACTAGAAGGTGAGCTCTGTAAGAGAAAGCCTCTTTTCCTTCTTATTTATTGTTGTATCTCTTGTGTCTATTACTGCCCAGCATGTAGTGAATGCTTAATGCATTTTTAATCTGCCAATAATAATTGCTATTATTTATTGTATATTCCATACCAGGAACTTTGCAAGATGCTTTGTGTAAATCTTCTCATTTCATCCTGCTGATCACAACCTGGTAACATATACCCATGCACGTGTACACAGTCACACACACAGGTGCATACATATGCCCTCATCCCCATGCAAAACACCTAAAGCCATGCCTGCACACACTCACACACGTGCACACACACATACTGACACCCCGTACCCACCGCACCATCAAATTATTCTCCATTTCCCTATCAGCAAACCATCCCCTTCCATGATATGAGTCACCATATCATCTACCTCTCACACTAGAAATGCCTCCACCTGATCCATTTTTGTTTAATGCTTTAGATCCCATTTTAATATTTGCTCTCAGTGGGCCTTCTCCACCTGTCTCTTGCATTCTCACCACGGCTCTTCTGGGCACTGATGAAGCTATGTTGTGTGACCTGTCTGTCTCAGAGCCACCTGAGGTCAGGGGAGACGCTATCCACTAAGCACAGACAGAGGGAGGAGGCTTGCTAAACCCTTGCTGATTGCAGTGGTCTGGGTTGCATCTTCCAGGGTGTCCTCAGCTGCTCCTCGAAGAGGGGGCTGTCACAGCTGCCTTGGCCATCCACAAGCTCAAACCTTGCCTGATGGAGCTGTGTAGCTTTTTCCAGCAATGCCTCTGTGTGACCCAGAAGAGAGACCCCGGATTGGAGGCCACGAGGTAACCTGAGCCAGTTGCTGCTTTTCCCAGTCGGTGCTTAGAGGCTACTCATGCTGTGTGGCTGCTCTACTGGCCACGGGGTGACCAGGCGGAGACAGGTGATGGGGGTACATCAGGGAATCAGCTGTCCAGTGAGTCTTCTACGGGATCCTCACTTCCTTGGTAGCCAGGATAGAACCTCATTCATTCCTGGGTCCTCAGAACTGAGTGCAGGACTTGACATTGCAAAGGCATCTGAGTTGAGTCAAGTCAAGCTGAGTCACACCTGGTGGAATGATTACATAGGACTTCAAGGGGTCCTGGAGTCCCCAGGGCCTCAGCCTGGTGAGATTTGCCAGAATAGTCAGAGAGTCTGTTGTATATAAAAGCCACATCTTCTTTATTCATTCATCAGTTGATATGGTTTATATATACATTGGAATACTACCAGGCAATGAGAAAGAATGAAATCCTGCCATTTGCAATAATGTGGATGGAACTGGAGGGTATTATGCTGAGTGAAATAAGTCCGTCAGAGAAAGACAGATATGATATGTTTTCACTCACATGTGGAGCTTGAGAAACTTAACAGAAGACCAAGTGGAAGGGAAGGTGAAAAAAATAGTTACAAACAGAGAGGGAGGGAGGCAAACCATAAGAGACTCTTAAACACAGAGAACAAACTGAAGGTTGTTGGGGGTGGGTGGGGGAGAGGGGAAAATGGGTGATGGGTATTGAGGGGGGCACTTGTTGGGATGAGCACCGGGTGTTGTATGTAAGCGATGAATCACAGGAATCTACCCCCAAAACCAGGAACACACTTACACACTGTATGTTAGCTACCTTGGCAATAAATTGTCTTTCAAAAATAATAATAATAAAAGATGTATTGTCTTTAAAAAAAAAAAGAATAGTCAGAGGGTATGTCCATTTTAATTCCAGATCTTTCTATATCCCTAGCAGCCATCTGCTGGCCAAATGAGAAGATTGTAAAAAGAAATTGAGAAGGCAGACCCTGCTTCATATTAGAAGTTCTAGGTGTGGGCATCTTCCCACCCTTGATGATGACATTCTTCCCCTTCTTCTGGCGTTTATTCTTGGTTGTCAATCCAGAACCACACAAACATGGCTAAATACTTCTGCTCCAGTGGTCTGGAGCCAATCTCTCAGATCTTTAATGTTACTTTCCAAGTCCACTCATGACCCTTCAGCATTTCAAATCTCCGTCACCCACTGGCTCTGAACCCTGTCCGGGTTTGTAGCCTGTTTTTGCTGTGTCCTTGCCTTGAATCCCTTAATCCGTGTGGATGCTTCCTCCATCCGGAGAGGGAGGGAGACGCAGAATCGGAAGCAGGCTCCAGGCTCCGAGCTGTCAACACAGAACCCGATGTGGGGCTCGAACTCACGGACCATGAGATCGTGACCTGAGCCGTAGTCAGGTGCTTAACCAACTGAGCCACCTAGGTGCCCATGTTTTGGAAGCTTTCCAAGCAAGCAATTTGTGGCTATTAGAAGAAAACCTTGTCACACTTGCACACTGCCAAGCTAGCTGAGTGAGGGAAGGATTCAGCCACAGAGCCAGGCCCTCAAACCTGGTAGGTAGGTTAGTGTGCTGTATGGAGGGGTGGGGTTGAAACCAAGCAGAACCTGGGTTTAAATTTAGGCGCTGCCACTTATAAGCTATGTAGGCTTGTCATTTAATCTCTCTGAGCCTCAGTGCGTTTCCCCACAAAATGGGGGTGGCCTCATCAGAATAGCACTGTGTTCCGGCATGAAACGGATCACCTGGGTAAAAACCCGCCCTGTCTCTTGTGAGCAGTGTGTCCTCGGGCAAATCAGTTCATCTCTGTGCCCTAGTTTCCTCCGTCTCTCAGGTGTGCTGTAAATTGAGGGTGATGGAGCCCTGGAAATCTTTACAAGCGGCTTTACTTGAGCAGTTAGTTGTTCCCCAAGGAATGCTGGAATCACAGAACGATAGGAGAGAAAGTAGAAGCTGGTTGGCCCCGCCTCCTGAAGTAGCCCAGGAGGAATTGACAGGGCAGCACATTCCGGAGCCCTGTGGTGAGCCAGCAGCACAGTCTGCACCAAAAGCTCTTCTTCCTAGTAATGTTCTCAGTGCTCCTTCCCTGAAGTGCTTTGAAGAGATCTCTGAAGCCCCAGCAGAGAGTAGGATACTATCTTGTAAGGACTTGATGCCTTGTTTTAACAGTAACAGCCCTGCGCTCTCCCCCCACCTCACCCCAAAAATACATAAATGAACATCGTCATTTGCTGAGCACCTGTTGCAAGCCTGGTCCTGCTCAGAAACTGGGCAAATGTTATCTCACTTAATCCCTGTGATACCAGGTGAGCGTAGGTGCTATTATGGCCTCTTGTATGTATATGAAAAAAACAAGGCCCACGGAATTGAATCTAGGAAGCGATGATGCCAAGACTAAAAATACATCATTTTCACTCTGGAGTCTAAGCTTAGTCCCTACTCAGGCTCATCCTCTGCCCCTCCTCCCACACCCTGTAAAGATGGAAAGGAGGTTCTTGCTGTGAATAATTGGTTGCTATGACATTTTTAAAAAAAATTTTGAGTAGAGGAGGGATTGGACAGAGGGTAGAGAGAGAGAGAGAGAGAGAGGGAGAGAGAGAGAATCCCAAGCAGGCTCCATACTCAGTGCAGAGCCCAACATGGGGCTCGATCTCACAACCATGAGATCATGACCTGAGCAGAAATCAAGAGTCAGACGCACAACTGACTGAGCCACCCAGGCGCCTGTGATTTTTTAAATTATGCTTGTCTTCCACTAACCAAAAAGGGATGGTGATTGCTTTCCACTCTAATTGGAATCTTTAGGTACTGTCTTGAATACTATTCCTGGTTTCTGAAAAATGCAACATACATCTGTCAGAGGATGAAAAGGGTGCCCCACTCACACAGTAAGTATGCACTTGACCTTGTTGTAAGTTGGCAATAAATGCCTTCTCTGAAGGAGCTCTAGAATTCAGTGATTGTCCTATCTTCATCAGGGGCCAAAAAGAGCAGATGCAGCTCAGGTAGTCATCATTAATCTAGACAAAAAGAGTCGAGGGTATTTCTGATTCCTCTTTGCCTAACAGTGTGATGTTTGCAGTTAGGTATGGGGGTGGGGGCAGGAGTCAGCCCAGCCAAGCACTATTGCTTTCTATGTGATCTCGGACAAGGGTCTCATCCTCCCTGACTCCTGTATAAGCTAAAAATACACATGCACAAAGAAGAATCAAACAAAACAGACCCCATATGAACACTGAAATCCCTGACCAAAGCAAAATGAGTAGAAATAATCCAAGAATAAGAAGGCAGCCTGAGGGGCTAGAAGTGGGGTGTGTGGTACCCCTCTCCTGGTCTTTGGTGGCATCAAAGCCACATTTACTCCCAGAGAGGCCAGACATGAGCTGTTTCCCCTCTCGCTCCTGCACACAAAAGCGGCTGATCTGACACATCTGGTCTCCCAGCTTATGGTTTGGCCATTAGCTGGACTATCAGTCAAAGGATAGTCTTGCCTTCTAAAACTCATGGAACTATATGGAACTTACATTGCCTTTATTCTGCAGCATAAGAGCCAAGCATCTGGGGTGGAGGTAGGGTGCGATGGGGCTGGGAAGCTCAGCAGTCCAAGACAGAAATCCCTTTACCAGGGATGGGGGTGCGGGCAGAAAATCTTGCTAGCTACTTACCACTGAATAGCTCTTCTTTTGTTCTTGCTGCACTAAAATCTCCACACAAACAACATATTACATCTACGGAATGACACATTAATGACCTTAGAGTTGCTTTATGCAAACTGGGGAGATGAGGTAGCCATAGCTGGGGAACTGGAAGCCATCACATCACTGGGCACGGAGTGGGGGCTTGAGAGCTGGCCCCTTCTCCACTTAGCTGCCAACCAGCAGAGGGTCTTGCCACACCCTTCCTCTCTGACATGGACTCCTGAGTCCCCATCCACTGCACTGTTACACCCTCACCCCCTCCCGGGGAGGAGCGGGGGCCCTTGCTGTTGGCGATGCAGTGTTTCCTTCTTTCTCAGTACCGTGAATTCCCTCTTCCTTTTCTCTTCCAGCCTTAAAACAGAAATGCCTCTGGAATATCTGCCGGTCTGTGTGAGGCCTTGAAAGGATGATGGGACCTAGAAATAAAGAGACGACGTCCTTTCTCCCTGGCCCCTGGCCCGAGTTGGCTGGATTTGAAAAATTCACCAGGCTCCAGCTAGATCATCAATGAACTGAAAGAGGTTCTCTGGGGAAGTAGCAATTCTTTCCCTACTGTGAACACTGCAAAGGTGGAAGGCCAAGTGTTAGAGGCTGCACAGAACCCAAATCCATGGTCAAGAACCCCCTGCGATGCTTAGAGTGATCCTGAGATGGGAGAAATGGGTTGAGGGGTGTCACGCTAGCAAGAACAAATGAGTCCAGGCACTGAGACTCTGACACAGTATCCAGAGTGACCTACACTTGGGCTTTTAGGAAGACAACAAGGTAGATAAAGAAAGGTGAGCCCATGCCCTGGAGAGAGTTACATAGGATTTCTCTACACCGTGAACCTACACTTGGTTATATACAAGTAATCAGACTTGCTGACCATGGGACTCCAATAATCCCGCAAGCTTCCTAAATAGCAGGGGAGGAGAACCTTCCTTGGGGGGAGTGTACAGAGTTGTGACTTTCCTGCTGTTGAGGTCTTGTCTTGATTTCTCATCTGCGGGTCCCACTGTGTTTGGGGGTCTCAGGTTCCATGACTCACTAATAGGATTCACAGAGCTAGAACAGCTTTCATACTCATATTTACTTATTACAGCAAAGGGCTAGAGATCGAAGTCAGCAAAGGTCAAAGGTACAGAATACAGGGCTGGGGAGAGCCAGGACATCAGCTTCCAGTTGTGCTCTCTGGTAAAGCTGAACGGGCAGCATGTAATCCTTCAAGCAACGACATGTGACCACATGTAGGGAGTATCATTGCCCAGAAAAGCTCATCCGAGCCATGGAGTCCAGGGTTTTAATTGGGGATCAGCCTATACGCATGAAGCACCTGCACTGGCTGGCCTCACTTACTCAGCCTCCAGGCTCTCCACGGGTCAAGCCGACACAGCATGACCCAAGGCCCCCGCCATAAATTCTGTTGTTACATTGGACTATCTGGTGTGACCCAAGGCCCCACTTGTCGGGCAAGGGTTCACAGGTTAACTCCCAGGAGATATTCGAGGTCTGGACTTCTCTTTGGAAGAGGCAGGGACCAAATACCATAGCCCCTCTGAGTCAACCCTTTCCCACGCACCCATGGGCTAAGGTGTCCCTTTATCAGTTCAGGTCTCTTTAACTTTCCCCAAGGCTGCAGTAGCTCCAAACGCCCTGTGAAGGCCAAGTCCCCATGCAAAGCATTATGGAGCAGACATGCTCTTTCCAACGGCCCCGTGTGGACCCCGTCATCCCTCACTGCTCTGCCTGGAGCTCTCGCTCTAGTCTCTCACGTTAGCACCCTGCCTGGGCATTAGTGTCCCACCCTCAGTGACCCATTCCTGCCCTGTGGTGAGAAAAGTCACTCCATTCAGAATCCACGTAGAAACAATTTCCTTCCATCGGTAGACACTCGAGTGCCCTTGCTCTGATGACCTGTGAACACCAAGGCTCTTAGAAAGGTATGGCTTGAACTTTGGGGAGAGAAGCAGCCAGACGCTTCCCTCCTCTGATCACACACAGTAAGATTTATTTTTAACCTCTAGAACACTTGAGAGGCCCTCAAAAGTATGCAAATTTCAAGCTCATGAACCACACCTGCTGTCACGACTCTGGGGGCCTGCAAAGGGCCCCCTCCTTTGCAAAGCTGAGGAGGACACAGTAAATCTGTTGGGGCAAAGGGACCCAACCTGGGTAGGAACCAAGAAATGAGCATGATTCAGCAGGTGTGGGTTAATCTGACCAGACCCCGTCAAATGGATAAAGTTGATATTCTTAACCAAAGATCTTAGGCAGGAAAGGCTCCCAGAGGTTCCCCCAAAGAGTAAGTTGTTATCATCAGAGAAGGTGGGACTGATGACTTGGTCCCAATGCCCTGGCTCTTCTTTTGGGGGGGAGCCGGGGTGTGCCCAGCCATCCCACATCTTGGGGATTATGACTGAGCATGACTAACATTTAAAGTTTATTTATTTTGGGAGAGAGGGAGAGCATGCAAGCAGTGGTGGGGCAGAGAAAGAGGGAGAGAGAGAGAATCCTAAGCAGGCTCCGCAGTAATAGTGGGGCTTGAACTCACAAACCATGAGATCATGATATGAGCCAAAATCAAGAGTCAGACACTTAGCTGACTGAGCCACCCAGGTGCCCCATGAGCATAACTTAGAAAAGCCCACGTGTATGGCCCTTGCAGGGATCTGAACTTGCAGCAAAGACAAAAGCTCAGAGGACCACACAGGACCAATTTTCTAGGGTCACACCCTCTGCCACAACAGCAGCGATGACAGGAGCAAAGCAAGACCCCCGAGCAAACTGACCAGAGCCTAGAGCCCATGGCCTCCTCGAGGCTAAGGGGAGGTTTGAACCCCCCACCCTGAGCTGAATAAGTCCTGATTTGGGGGATGCTTAGAGCAATGAGGAGGCTTGGGAGGGTGCTGCCACACTAGAGTTCTTAATAATTTGTGCATATATGGCCACCAAGTGTTCACCGATGAGATAAAAAAGATGGGACCCTTCCTGTCTGCCAGCTGATGAAGGAGTTACAGGTGCAATATCAGTAATATCACGAAGCAGGATTCTTTCCAGAGGCAAAGGCGCAGATGCATTTCTGTCTGTTTCATTCACGCCCAAGCAAACTCGTATTCATGAATACAGGCTCAACAGGCCGGAGACAGTGAAGGGCGAAGGGAGGGGGAGGGAAGGGAGGAATCTCAGCACTGAGCTCTGCAGCCTATCAACTTAAGAGTGTAGAGACGAGGAGTCTTCTGTGCTGGTGGGAAAGGATTGGGGTGGCTTCATTCATCGTCAGGGCTACTGAGACACTGAACAGTAACCAATGATCTATAAACAAATCTTCAAGGCCCAAGAGCAAATCATGATCTGCAGAAGCCCTCCGGTGGGTTCCGCCAAGGCACAGCCCCCCAGAGTCAATCATCAGACAAGCCCCTGGGCCCCTGAAGCCAGTGTTAGGTGAGCAGCTCGAAGGGCTCTCACTGGGCTAACCTGTCCCCCGAGAATGATCCCATCACCATGAGCTCGGGCAGACACTCTCTCTGCGACACAGGCTGCCTGGCCTGGGAAGCGGAGTCCCTGCCATCGTGACCATCCTGCGAGCAGGGTTAGCCAGGGTCAGCTGCTGTGGAGCTATTGTGGAAACAAAAATCCCATAAAAACATAGGAGGCACATAAGAGGGCTCGATAAAGTCTCGTTCTCCTTCTTAAGGGGGGGTTATCCCCGCGAGATGCCTGCGAGATGCCCGCGAGAGCCACATCCCAGCAGCCACAGGTCACTGTCCCACTGAGGAGGCAGGACTGGTATTCGATCCTAGCATGTCTGATTAGAAAGCCCCATCTCACCCCACCCCACAGCCGGTGCAGGAAACCCTTTAAGGAAAGAGGTATCACATTCCCAGGCTGTGAGGCCAGGAACATATAAGAAGAACCCTCCCCACCTCCCCACCCCCGCCCCCAGAGATGCTCTTGCTGGAGAATTAACTAGACCAGACAAAGCCAGCCCTTCTTTTGCAGGAGAGCCCATGTGACTTTCGTCAGTCTCTCATCCCCAGAGTCCCCCTGGTGACCCCAAGACACAATCCCTGGGCCTCCAGGCCTGGCAGGTGAGGTGCGGGGTGGGGAACAGGGGAGCCATTGTTCTCTGAGCAGAGCCTGGGTCTCCTCCGGGGCCTGAGATGGGCCTCTTAATATGGGGCCTCACCTGCTCCACGCATAGTTATGATGTCCCCCTCCCCCTCAGAGGCCTCCCACCTGCCAACCTGCTCAGAAAGCTGTCCGCTCCCCATGAGGAGTAGGGAGGAGGGACCACGTGACTAAGGGTCTTCCCTTGGGGTATAAAGGACTCAGTCACCATCTTGTTCAAAGTCGAGCATCGTGCACCCAACTGCTTCTAAGTGGGACCTTCAAGGTACGCACCGCCTTTCTCCTGAGGGGTAGGGAGCCCGCAAGGGCGGGAGGAAGGGACGGAGAGAAAAGGAAGAGGGGGTTGTGGGGGAATGGAGAAATGGATGGCAGAAGAGGGGGGGAAGGGGGAGCTCTCCAGGGGTGCCCAGGACGTAGCTAGGCAGCAGTCACTCGGAGCCCTTGTACGTGCAAGGAGATGCAATACCAGAGCGGCAGAGCCTGCTGAAGGCGCCTGGGGAAACCACGGCACGCCGGTGAGGGTCGTGCAAACCTGTGTGTGCCCGCGTGGGAAGGTAGTGATCATTAGTTACCAGCCTGCCTTGCTGAGCCCTTGGTCCATGCCAGGCACGGTGCCCCATGCCCCTCATGATGCCCGGATGAAGAACCACTTTACGGGCATTTGAGTGCCCAGGAAAACGAGCTCCGAGCAGCTTCAGGGCCTGGATCAGGGCGCTCAGTATGTATCAGGCCGAGCCCACCCCAGGCCTGGGCAGCTAGAAAGGCCTTGGTCTTAGTCACTTCCCAGGGTGCCTTGGAACAGGTCATCAGGAGACAACTTGGCAAGCCAGGACCCAAGGCAAGGGAGCCCTCATTTCCCCAAGGACAGCGAGCGGTCACTGTCAGCCCTGGAGGCGTCCTTGGGTAAATGAGGAAGAGGCAGCCCTTCCTGGAGGAGGACAGAGCCCCACACCCAAGGCACGTGGCTTGGCCAACGGAGGGCTGCTGATTTCAGCAGTGGCCCTGCACCATCCCATCAGCACAACGAATGTGCATGCCCCACATTCGGGTCCCCCTCTCCGTGGCTCAGGGCTGAGCGTGTGCGTCACCTCTGGCTGGCACTTGGGTTTCCCTTGCTTGGCTCTCAGCTTGCGAGTGTCAACCTCAGGGTCACACCACACTCCAGCCAGCGGCTGGCTGCTCTGAGGGCCTCCCAAGCAGGTGTTACCGGAAGTCATGACAGCGGTGCTGTGTATGATCGCAAGGCTGCCTGTCTGGCATCCCATGATCAGGAGGGCAGTGTTGACACATGTGGGGCAAAGATGTACTGAGTGTTGTGACTGGTGCTGGCATCCCCGCAGCAGTGACACTTGGCAAAGGTAACCATGGCCTCACTGGTCCTCTGTGAGCCTCAGGTCCCTGCATGGAAAGTGAGGTGAGGGGCGCCTCAGTAGGTTGAGTGTCTGACGTCGGCTCAGATCGTGATCTCAGGGTTCGTGGGTTTGATCCCCCAATAGGGCTCTGTGCTGACAGCCCAGAGCCTGTTCTGGATCCTCTGTCCCTCTCTCTCTGCCCCTCCCCTGCTGGCTCTCTCTTTTAAAAATAAGTAAAACATTTGAAAAAAAAGAAAGAAAGAAAGTGGGGCATGTGCTAGTCAAAGTCCTTATGTGCCCGTCTAAGGCGCATGCTTGGCGGGGTGCCTGACACAAAGAATGACCCAGTAATGGAAGGTAGTGTTTAAAGGAATGAGGTCCACGGGGTGCCCGGCTGGCTGAGTCAGAGCATGTGCCTCTGGATCTCAAGACCATGAGTTCAAGCCCTTCCCCCACCCCACCCCACCCCCGCCATTAGGAGTAGAGCCTACTTAAAAATAAATAAATAAATAAATAAATAAATAAATAAATAAATAAAGGGATAAGTTCCTAAAGTTTATAACTTACTTTGCTTCTAACTGTGGTAAAATACACACAACCTCAATTTACCACTTTAACCATTTTTAAGCGCAGAGCTCAGTAGTGTTAAGTAGCTTCACACTGCCATGCGACCATCACTGCCATCCGTCTCCAGAACTTTCTCGCCTTCCCCACCTGAAACCCTGTGCTCAGTAAACAACGACTCCCTATCTTCCCTCCCTCCTTTAAAAAAACACATCAGGACTAAGTCGAGATTTGGTCTATAATAAGGTCACTTTTGCTCCATTCCATTCTAATAAACACACGTTTGAAAATCCCGTAGGGGTATTTGTAATTCCAATAAGCATCAGCCGCGGCCTGTCTTCTCTGAGCATGGGGACAGCCCAAGGGAATTGCCTCCCGGAAGTGAGCGCCATCGGAACAGAAGAGCAGCGTCCACTGCATGAAACTGACCACTTGCCTTCATTTCATCAGATGGAGGAAAGGGGGGCTCACACAGGGCAGAGAGGCCTTTATTGTAAGAGTTACTCGTTCTGGAGCCCTCCCTGTGGGCTGGACACAGCGGCTGTAACTCCTAACATTTCCGAGCCACCTATCTCCGTCAGACACTGTTGTGGGTGTCCCGAGTGGATGAGCTTATCCAGCCTCACAATAGCCTCAGAAGTAGTACTGTCATTGTGACGAGCTCTGGAGCTGGCAAGTGGGACATTTTGACTGTAAGGTGCCAGTCTCAGGGGCTCAGTGATCTCATCTGTAAAATGAGTTTGAACAAGATGAATCCAATGCCTGCTCCAAGCTCAGACTGTAGCAGATTCTCACCCAGAGAATCATGATGCCAAGGCTTTTTTTTTTTCTCCCCAGGAAACAACTTTATTTGTGCCGGCACGGCTCAGTTGGGTCAGTACCCAAGGAACTGAGCCCAGAAGGCCACGTGGCATCTTTTGTTATATATGTTCTACTTCCTTGTCTCCCATATATAGTAACACACAAACATGCCGTCTGATTAAGTGGTCTCAGGTTACAAGGTTGTGAGGGATGTTGTCCTGTATGCATATAGCCAGGTGGCCTTGAGGACTTTTTTTTTTCTTTCCTTAGGGAGGGGGCCCTAACACAAGACCTCATAGCTCCTTGTGGTGGCAGGGATAGCAAATGTACTGGGTGATGGCATCAGCCTCAGTCTTGAGGGTATGACTTCAGTGGGTATAACTTTCTAGAATGCCTTCCATCGTTCACCCACGGAGTTTCCTCCTGGAGACCTCCCAGGCCTCCTCCTGAAGTTTCAGTCTGGTTTCTTGGCCTTGACAAGGACCATTCAGGTCCAAATCACCGCAGAACGATCAGAGAGCTGGTCTATCCTGTAACGCTAACCTGGTGTAGGAATTTGTGTGGCTACAGAAGGTTAAAGCAGTGCATTCTGTCCATCAGATCATAACCAGAGTCTTTTTTTTTTAATGTTTTATTTATTTCTAGGAGAGAGAGAGAGAGAGAGAGAAAGAGACAGCAGGCAGGGGAGGGTCAGAGAGAGAGGGAGTCACAGACCAAAACAGGCTCCAGGCTCTGAGCTGGCAGTCAGCACAGAGCCGGACACGGGGCCCGAACCCACGAACTGTGAGATCATGACCTAAGCGAAAGTCGGACACTTAACTGACTAAGCCACCCAGGCACCCCAGATCATAACCAGAGTCTTAGAAGATGATTGAGCTGAGTGGACATCTCCAAGGACTCACATTCTGCCCTCTGCACTTGTTCAACAAACATTTATTCTGTAGCCACTAGAGGCTATGCCCGGCCCCGGGGCAGGTCCACAGAGTAAGGATCCTATGATCAACAAACATTTTCTCCTTTGGGACACCTTCAGCGAAATGAATCCCTGCCCACAAGGCAGAGTGGCCCACCATGGCCCTGGGTCCATTCGCAGGGCCACCAGGACATGGTCTCTGGGAGAACAAACTGTAGAAAGGGCTCCTTCCTCCAGGTTGATGCAGCCCTGCAGAGGGCAAACCAAACTTGGGAGTTGAGCACTGGCTGCATTTCAGCCCCTGTGTGCCCCTTTGCACGCTACGCAACATGTACAACCTTGTCCAGCAGCCATGTGGGTGCCTCTGGGGTAGCATGATCACACTGCATTATCATACTCTGTTCTATGCATAAGTCAACCATCCGACATTCTTTAAAGAGTTACATTCCCAGGGAGCTAAAACTATTCTAAAATCCCTCTGCTCTTTAAGGTCTTTCCTTCCCCAGTAAATACATGGTTGACCTGTTTAACCACACTAAGTGCCTACTGAGGTAATATTTGCTGAGTTGCTCAGATCACAGGGTGGTATGATGGAAATGCGGTCAGTTCTTGGAATCTGCCCCCTTGCCACGACCCTTCATGGCAGTCCCTGAAGCACTGTCTCTTGCTAGGACAGCAACCAAATACTCAAATTGCTCAGAAGCCATAGGAAAGGAAGGAAGAAAGCTGGAGGCCTCCCACCCCCACCCCTACGCCGAGGAAAGCACTGTTTGTTAGCGGGCAGCACCACCGTGTGGTTGCCAAATGTATTCCTATGTCAAGTGATGGTAGGAAGGTTCAAAGTCAGACTGCTGAAGGTATCTACTGAAGGTATATTGGGCTATAGCCCAGTGTATGGGTTCTTTACAGTTCCGTCTACAAAGTCGAACTATAGCACTGTTCATCTGCCTCCCTTCCCCATTATTCTGTGAACAACTCACAGGTAAGGAGTGATTTTCCCTCACTTTGCATTCTGGGATCCTTGCGATGTGCCCAACGCACATTAATAAAAGACCATGGGGAAAATGAATAAATGAGACCAGATCTGGGGGCCTCAAGGAGCCCTGGTGAAGTTTCCATTTTACAGAGGGATGAGCTGAATTTCAGATAGAGAAGGCGATCTCCTGAATGTCATGAGTCAACGCTGGTTAGTGGCGAAGCTGGGACAGAAACCCTTCTAGGGCTTTTTCTCTGACTACCTCAATGCGCTATGGGACAAAGAGCTCGTGGGTGTTGGTATTTCCCGGGATTCCGACAGCATACTCATCACATTCCGCCTACTTCTCTCCCAGGAGGCTGTTCCATTGGATTCCTCAGCCCCATCCTCTGCCCTTGAACTATGATCTTGTTTTTCCTGCTGAGTATGCTGATGGCCCCTCACGGTGGTGAGTAATGCTTTTTTCCGCCGAATATTCTGGCTTGCTATATAATGAATATGAGCACTGGGGAGTGTTGTCAAATGTCATCTGATTTGCTTATTACTACTTTTATCCCCTTGCCTAGAAGGGATGGAAATCAAACAGTAATGACAAGCTACAGGTTTCATTCAGCTGATGTTTTGAGGACCTTGCCCGGGACACGAGGTGGGACCGGCCATGAGGGGGAGATCCAGGGAGAGCAGAAAGCAGAGTGACCACTTGGCAACCATTCCTCCCCTTGATGGGACATCTCCTCTTGCCTTTGCTCACCAGCCGCTGTCCCGTGTTTCGCGGGTTTCCTCGGAGTGTGTCAGTCTTCTTGACATGGGGTAGGGTGCACCTCTGTGTAGGTGTGTCTGCTGCAAAGGCAAACACTTCCACCCCGCACTGGGGGGGTCCCACACCACCAAACTTAAAGGCATCCGAGCAAGCTGCTTGGCAGCCCGGGTAGTCACTTCATGTTCATGCGAAGTCATGGTGACGAACCTGAGCCTTCTGACTCCCTCCTACTTTCTTTCTTGTTTGCACATCGGTGCAGCTGTTCAAATCCCTCAACTTACTTCTTTCTTTCCTTTTCCTTTCCTTCATTTTCTCCTTTCCCTCCAAGTTCAGGTACACTTGGGACTAACAGGCTGAGCCTCCCTCTCTAAGTTTCCCTTCCAAACACGATCGTGATGGTGTCCACATTATTGATAATTTATCCTGACCATGACTCGAGCTAGTCAACTCGCTGAGATCTGCATGTTCCCCGGAAATTGGTGAGCACCAGTTACATACAGGGAAAAGGACTCCAAATCTCTCCTTCAGGTCAAGCTGCTCCCCAGCTCTGCCCCAGAGCTTCCCTGCAAGACAGGGGGGACACCCACTTCCAGAAGTTGATGGGCTCCTATTGATTATTTAGCTCCTTCGTGGATGACTTTTTTCCTCATTAAAACCATTTTGTCATGATGCGAGTCCCCAGGCCCAGCGCAGCCAGGACTGGTGTGCCAGTGGTCTACCTTTACCAAGACCCCAACTGTCTTGATCAAATTCCAACTATGGCCTTGACTTCCTTCAATTTTTATGATAAAGCTATAAAATATTCTACAGCTTTTCAATCTCTTCCCTATCCTTTAAAATGAGATCGCACTCAGGGCGCCTGGGTGGCTCAGTCAGTTAAGTGTCTGACTTCAGCTGAGGTCATGGTCTTTTGGCTCTTGGGTTTGAACCCCACGTCGGACTCTGTGCTGACAGCTCGGAGCCTGGAGCCTCCTTCAGATTCTGTGTCTCCCTGTCTCTCTGCCCCTCTCCCTCTCACACTCTGTCTCTCTCCCACTCTCAAAAATAACTAAACATTTAAAAAACTAAAGCCATAAGTTGGGGTGTCTGGGTTGCTCAGTCGGTGAAGTGTCTGACTCTTGGTTCTCAGGGTTTGTGAGATCGAGCTCCGTGTTGGGTTCTGTGCTGACAACTCAGAGCCTGGAGCCTGGTTCAGATTCTGTGTCTCCTCTCTCTCTCCTTCTCTGTCCCTTCCCCACTGCACTCTGTCTCTCTCTCAAAAATAAATAAACATTAAAAAAAAATTTTAAGTTAGAGCCATAGAAAGTTAAAGCACAAACATATATACACACACGTGTGGATTTAAATGTCCCATACCTGCAGCTGTGACTTTGCAGGGGGAGTGTGTGACCACCAGGGAGATAATGCTGCCCCCCAACAAAGTCACCAGGTCTTGGTCCAGGTGCTGTGTAGGGAAAGGTCTATTTTCTTTGTTTTGTTTTGCTTTGATTTTCAATTTTTTTAAGTTTATTATTCAGGCACCTTCTGAAAGCCACGCCCCCAGTGCTGTCTGACTCCACTTTCAAGGCAAAGTTCTAGGGCGCATGGACGATGTGGAGGGTGTCTGTGCATTTCCAGGGCTCTCTCTCTGGGGTGTCTCCTACCCCCTGTGGCAGGAGTGAAAGCGGCCTCCTCAGCAAATCCAGGGCCAGGTTGCCCTCTCCCTTCTCTGCATTGATTGCTGGCTCATGACTTCCAAGTACAAGGGTTGGCTGGTGGGAGGGAGGTCAGGTCTGTTAGGAGAGAGAGAATACCTGGAACCTTCTATGTCAGGGAGCTCTGCACTGGCCCACACCACATGGCAGAATTGGTGCGCATCCCCCAGAGCCTGTGGGGAAGGCGCTGGGCACGGGTAGGTTCATGCATTCCTGAGGCATCTTCCGGGCAGAACACGTCATCCTGTGAAATACCGCTCAGAACCACCAGCAGTCCTTTCACTCTCTAGAGAGGCCATCTCCTAATTCTGCTTAAAGGTTACCAGGCTAGGAGTCTATGATTCCAGTGGCCATCACTCATTGACTGAGAAAGTTGACCATCTGATGGCATGATTCAACCACCAGATGTTCCTTCGTCCATTACAGAGACACCCGCTGAACCGTGCTTACATCTGTCTGCGTTCTTACCCTCAGTGAGCTCCTACTTTGGTGGAGGAAACAGCCACAAAAACAGATCGTTGCACCACAGGCTCATAAGGGCAGCGGGAGAAGGGTGTCCCAGCATTATAGGAGCCAGGGAAGGTGTCCCTAACCCTGCCCAGTCTGGGGGTCAGGTAGGCCTTCTGGAACTCTGAATGGAAGGTGAACATGTAAGAGCCAGTAACACAGAAGGGAGCAGGCACCCTGCGGTTCAGGGCACCACACGTGAGGGGGACATGCATACTGGTGAGCACTTCTCCGCGAGCAGACCACCTCCACCCGCCAGAACACCGAGGAGGTACCAATGAGCAAACGATCAAGCACCGGGCAATACTTTACTGTTGCCGCATCAGTGGTCAGCAGATATTCTTAGCCGTTGGCTGGTGTGCTAATTAAATCGTTTCCGAGGCAATTACACCAAATGCGGAATGTGCCAGAGCAATCCCGTGGGCTCTGCGGTAAGACTCACCTGGAGCCGAAGGAAGTCCTGAGTCCCCGCCGGGTCTGGACGTCTTCCCCGGGCAGCTCATGGCTCTGGGGCTGCAGGGAATGCCCCTCGGTGGGACCATCCATTCATGTTTAATAGAAGTTTGGAGGTCTGGAAAGGAGGCTCCTGGCCACAGCCACAAAGAACATCCTGCTGGGAGGGAGGCCGTTGCTGGGGCGGGTTCCTCATGCCGAGGGGCTGGGGCACCGTGCAAGGAAGCGAGGCTGCGTCCCCTACAACCCATCCCTGCAGGGCCCGGCAGCGGGTCCTCTGCCTGGGCCCCCAGGGTTTGTAGATGTGGAAGGCTGCTCTCCCACAGACAGGCACCTGCTAACGATGTCCGCGTCCCCGGAATAAGTCCACGGTGGCGATGATGAGGTTGACGAGGAAGGTAAGGTCCAAGCCATGCACACCATTTGTTAGTGTGGAGGGGAGAGGGATCAGGGGTGGAAGGAGTTGTTCATAATGGTAATAATAGTCATAATAATGATGAATGGCTGGCATTACATTCGAGCGTCCACAGTACATCTGTCAGTGACCCCTTTTTCCAGCCTTCACAACGCTTCTCTGGTCCACGCTGTCAGCGTTTGCAGATCCGAGTTCATCTAATATCACACCATTGCTCCAACCCCTCCAGATTCTCCATAGAACCCCTGCTTCATAATGAATGTTCAGGGCCTCTGAGGAGACAGCCGAGGCTGGGAAAAGGCCAAGTCCAGTTGGCTCCCTGCCTGAATAGCTCACGCAATTCAAAAGTTGCATTCCTTTACCGTGTCTCCACTACAGATAAATGCTGGGTCCGGGGCTGAATCTCAGGGTGCATAGACCCCTAACAGTCATTGGTCATTTTGCTCGCCGATAGTGGCGGGAGGCCCTGTCCTTGATTAGAAGCTCCCTGGGGGTGGGGTCCTTTCCTTGCTTGTTCTTATTTCCAATTTTTCTTCTCAAGGGACTCCAAACAAACATGCAATCTAGATTAAAATGGTATGCTTTGTATACAACAAGAGCTTCAAGATGAGTTCCCAGACCTCTCCAAATTCTGCTAGAAGGCCATTCATTTTCGTTTTCATTTTCTTTTTTTATTTCGGGAGCAGAATTGAGTGATTCATCGCTCACATGTAACACCCAGTGCTCACCCCAGCAAGGGCCCTCCTTACTGCCCATCCCCCATTTAGCCCATCCCCCACCCAACACCCCGCCAGCAACCCTCAGTTCGTTCTCTGTATTTAAGAGTCTCTTTGGGTTTGCCTCCTCTCTCTTTTTATCTTATTTTTCCTTCCCTTCCCCAATGTTCATCTGTTTTGTTCCTTAAATTCCACACATGAGTAATCCTATGATATTTATTTTTCTCTGACTGATTTATTTTGCTTGGCATAATACTCTCTGGCTTCACCCACATTGTTGCAAATGGCAAGATTTTGTTCTTTATCATTGCTCAGTAGTATTCCATTATATATATATACCACATCTTCTTTATCTGTTCATCAGTTGATAGACATTTGGGCTCTTTCTATAATTTGGCTATTGTCGATAGCACTGCTATAAACATTGGGGCGCACGTGTCCCTTCGAATCAGCATTTTCGTATCCTTTGGATGAATACCTGGTAGTGCAATTGTTGGGTCATAGGACAGTTCTAGTTTTCATTTGTTGAGGAACCTCCATACTGGTTTCCAGAGTGGCCACACCAGTTTGCACTCCCTCCAGCAGTGAAATAGGGTTCCTCTTTCTCCGCATCCTCGCCGGCATCTGTTGTTGCCTGAGCTGTTAACGTCAGCCATGCTGACAGGCGTGAGGTTTTGATTTGTATTTTCCTGATGATGAGTGACGTTGAGCATCTTTTCATGTGTCTGTTAGTCGTCTGGGTGTCTTCTTTGCAAAAGTGTCTGTTCGTGTCCTTTGCCCATCAGAAGGCCATTCTCAAGGCCAACAAATGTGAAACGCTAGGGCCACTGTATTTTCATGAATAGCTACCACAGTGACCCTGCACAGCGCAGGTCCTAGAGAAATATACGTAGAATTGAATTTACACACATCCTCTCACCCCCTTGCCTTCTGGCTGCCCCTCCCGGCAAGCGGGCGGTGACAATGCACCTGCTAACGTTCCTGTCTTCCTCGATTATAGGGGGCCACCCTCTGGACACCCCACACCTTCCACGGGAGCTGCCTCCAGGACTCTCAAAAACTATCAGTAAGGATTTTTGAACTTTTTTTTTTAAAAGAAAAGACCTAGCTGGGTAGAAAGTTGTCTGGGATACTGGCAGAGAAGATGGCCCTTTCTAAATATACCACTTACTGCTGTGGTTCCTATTGGCACCCTGATTCAAACAGGGCTCAAAAGTCCCTCCACAGTCTCCCCTGATGTCTGACCCACCATGGTTCTCTCTTTGGAGACAAAGTACTAAAACTCCCACCCAAAGATAAGGGTCAGCTGCAAGGGGGACAGGAGATGGAACCAAATGGGCTGATCCATGGGGGTTATATGGTCACAGTATTTTAGCTTCAGACTGAGTTCTGAGACTCCTAGAAGGCAAGGCAAAAAGGGAAAGACAATGTATTCCACTGCTCAACCCATAAGAAGGTAGGATTCATAACTGGTTTGGGGGGAAGGGGAAGTTTTCCTGGTGATCGAGGGTAAAGATTTCTCAGATCGGCTCTTAGCTGGGTACCACTGAAGGACATAATGCATACTGAACCAGCTGGTCACAGTAGCCCCGACTTCAGGGTTCATTTCCAACCGTTCAGGGAGGTGAGCCGAGTCAAACAAGTTATTTGTGCATGAGCCCATGCAAGCGAAGTGATCAGTCCTACCCAGACCCAAATGACAACCTGGCCCCTCTCTAAATGCCATAAACCCCCCGGTAGGTGCGATGCCTGGCCCAGGGAGAAGTTGTAATAGATATGTAGACTCACAGCACACACTTGGCACTTGGAGAGCACAAGGCCAGGAAACCCCATGTGCCATCAGGCCATGACAGCCATTTCTGTCCAGCTAGAGCAGCCCGGGTGATGTGCACATCAGTCCAGGAGTCCCAAGGTAACAGCTCAGATACAAAGGGAATGGGGCTCACGGAGTAGCACCCACAGGACCTGCCCTGGCCTGGAAGCCTTAGTCTCTAGTAGAATTAGTATCTCTAGTAACAACTTCATAGGTATCATTTCTAAAATGCCCAGAAAAGACAAGCTCAGTTGCAAGAGTCATCACACAGAGGGGGTCCCCACCCAGTGCCTCAGTCCCCACTAGGTATTTTAGCTCACCCAGGGTCCCTGCCCGTCCAGACACACCTCCTCCCCCAGGGGCAAGGTTGCTTAGTAACACACTTCCATTTCATCTTATCAGGTCTCCACGGTAACCCGCTCCAAAAGTTAGTCCGAGGTCAAATTCATCCTTAGAGAAAGAGAAAGGGCCCTACTTCCTCTTCCCACGGGCGGGGCAGGGCGAGGAGGCAGGGCAGCGGAAGGGCTCTCTGACTTGTTTTCTCTGCTTTCCACTTAGATCTCACCTCCTTCCATGGGGTGTTTAAAAATGTGGAAAGCGTGGCCGACATTTTTGGTAAGTTAAATGCCAAATTGCTTCCACCCACCAGGTGTCGGGGCACGGGGTGCTCTCTGTTCTCTGGGCTCCCTCGCTCCCACTCCTCGTCTCAGCCCTGAACCATGCGACCCGGGTTCTGACAAGAGTAGTGTGTCTTGCATTGCGGGGTGAGTCACTGGATCGCAAGGTGCCTGCATAGCCTTGACTTTGCTAGTCCTGACCACTCCACAGCCCGGGGAGGGAGGTGGGAAGAGAATGGTGTCCCTGTTGCCCAGGTTCGGAATCGAGCCTAAGGGTGGTATGTGACGTGCCAGGTCCTCCTCTGAGTCCAGAGCTTATTTATTGGACTTTCTCTCCCCAACTAACAAATACGCATGAAGCCCAAGGATTTCAAAGAGTGTCAAGTGCTCCTCTTATCGATTATGTTATCTATCCCATGACTATCAATTGCTGGACACCGTGATGGTTCGCACCACTGCTTTCTGAAAGTACCCCTGAAATAAGACCATCCTGTGATTGCCAGGAGTGAGAAGCTCTGAACTGGCCTGGGATTAGACCACGTGGGGAAAGGACTGCACTGGAAACGTACATGTGGGTCAGTGCAGGTGCCCGCTAAGTTTTTGAGTGACAATGCATATTTATATAAACACACACACACACACACACACACACACACACACACACGAACTTTGGAGTAGCTTTTTCCTTCAGTATAGAATCATTTCTCCGGTTTATGACTAGGCTGTGTGGACAGAAACCATGGGAAAGGAAGCTGGAATATGGTTGGAAAAACTCGAACAGGCTTGGAGGAACTAGTCCTCACAGACTACTTGTGGACCTTCCCAAGGTCTCACATGTGACCCGGTGCATTAGAATCAGGGCTGTGGGGTCCCACACCCGCTTTGGCACTTAAGGGTCCTGCAGTCAGAAAGGCAGAGAGTGGGGAGGGTGGGCGTGCCGCTCAAGGTCCAAAGTCTGGAAATTGGTCTCTTGCCAATTTTACTTGCAGGAACATTCTTGTTTAGGGCAAGTCATTGGTTGCTGGTTGATACCTCGGGCGTATCTCCCACCTTCAGTTTCTTTACCTATGAAACAGAAGTGACAGAGTGGCATCTGTCTTGCAGGATTAACGGGAAGTTTATGGGGTGATGGACCAAGTGAATGCTTTCTAAAGCGTGACTCACAGTCACTCTTCACTATTGTGCTGTTAAAGCACATAGCACAGTTTCTGCCACATAATAGGGCCCCCAAATTATTAGGGTCTGTATCCTTTCTCTTCCTGCACTGGATTACCCTTGTCTAGGGTCATGCCTGTATCATTTGGGATCCACTCAGTTGACTCATAGTGACTTAAATAACAAAGGCATTTAATCAGCTCACAGACGCTGCCTGAAAGCACCAGACAGATGTCGGAGGTATCAGCAGGTCTTAGAGACCCATTCTCTCTCCATCACCATAGCTAGGCATGGTGGCTTTTCAATATTGAGCTTGGAGCCTCATGGTGGCAATGTGGTTGCCCAGCCTCAGCCAACAGATCCTTACCCATATTCAAGGAAGGAGAAAGGTATAGATCAAAAGGATGTCTTCCATGCCTTTGTTCTTTATTCTGAAGGAAACAATTCCCCCAGTCTAACAGACTTCCCTTTAAGGTGTTTTGGCCAGATCGAGGTCACGTGCTCAACCCCAGGCCACTCACTGTAACGGAAGCTGGGATGATTAGCGTGACCAGCCCAGAATGAGCAGGAAATGTCCGCAGGGATTTGGGGAGGAAGCTCACCTTCCCTGAGTGTCTTTCAGCTTTGTAGGTATGGAAGGAGGGTTACATGACATGGGGGCAACCAAGGGGGACCACAGGTCCCCTCCATTGTCCAGTATAATCCTAAGCATACAGTAGGTGCTCAGTAGGATGCCGAGGTACAGGAAGTCCCGGGCACAGGGGCTCCTTCCCGGACCCTGGTTCCCAGCGGCCGGATGCTCCCTCCCCGCAGACTGCCTGGGCTCCCACTTCACCTGGCTGCAGGCTGTCTTCACCAGCTTCCCTGCGCTCCTCCACTTCGTGAATGGTCTGAGGTGTGTGGCGGGTCTCTGCCCCCGGGACTTCGAGGACTACGGCTGTGGCTGCAGGTTTGAGATGGAAGGGTCACCGGTGGACGAGTCTGACAGGTGGGCAGCACCCAGAGGGGGCCCTCGGAGGCCTGGCTGGCACTCGGGAAAGCGTTCGGGAGGCGTCTTAATTCTCTGCTGCAGAGACACTGGTTTCCTCATCCTTCAATCGCAATGTAACCGGTGGCCTTCTCGCCCCGGGAAGCGGTCACGGTCCTGGATCCGTCTCCTGTGCAAAGCGTCAGTGTGGGGACTCTCCGAGTTGGGTCCACCTGTATCAGAGCCACCGGGAGGTTTGCTAAAAGGCAGATTCCTAGGACCCTTCCCAGAGCGACCGACTCAGACTGCATTTAGCTAGAACCTGGGGGTCCGAATTTTAAACAAGCTTCCCAGGTGACTCTCAAGCATGAGAGAGAGATTCTTTATTCAGAACAGTCCTGGCCACCAGCGGTCAAGGGACTACAGAGGCGTCTATTTAATTTCCCACAACC